>CM076903.1:59379673-59979673 GCA_039519145.1 Kokia cookei
AGAAAATAAGAACAGGAAAATTGAAGATTATTAAGTGGAAAAGAGAGGACTGGGGTCAACATCATAAAATCTAACAAAATCTAAGCCAGCGATGAAGATAGTGATGGGTTAAGAGACCAAAATTCCAGGTGTTTTATCCGAATTGGATGTTGCCAACAATGATCATCTTCTCCGAATCAAATCGGATCATACTTGAATGGGTGGAGATGGAATCCTATCCTATCCTACTAACTCACTTCTCCATTTGGCCTTTCACGCACTGCAATCGACCTTAGCTTTTGACTTTCGCAGCTTTTTCTTTTTAAATATAACCAAAACTTTTAAAACAATTTTAATACAGCGAGTGAGTGAGTATTGGCATTGATCTTTTATAAATGGTATTTACAATGACTATTGTGGCTATAAAAAGCTAAATATTTGGTATTAAAACCAACAAAATATTACTTAAAATATTATTTTTTTAAAAACCTTTTTATCCATTTCATCCCACTATCAAAACTCAAAACATAACTAATCTAAAAGTATAATACTAAAGGGTTTGACTGCCCACCATGAACGGGGAGAAACCTAAGTTATTCCATTAAAAAAATTGCTCCATTTCTCGTAATAACCAATTGCGTCGGTATCAACTTCAACATCGTGTTTGCTCCAAATATTTATATTAATAGATCATAGAATAAAAAAATTATGTTATATTATTAATTAAATTTTAATTAGATTGATATTTATATTATTATTAATATAAATTTTAAAAAATTATAAAATATTTATATTTTCTTTTTACTTTCTCAATCATAGAATTATTAAGTATTATGAATCTTGTAATAAATAATTTTTAATAAACAAAATATAAAATATTTAAGTTGTTAAATACCGTAATTAAGAACTAGTTATATTTAATATAATATAAGAATACTTATAAATAAATACGTAATCAAATTAAGTTGTAATGATCAACTTTGATGGACATCTTTGGTTTTAAGAACATTTTTTATCACAGAATATTGTCAAGGAAAAAGAAAATCTGTGTAACCCAAATAACATGATTCATATCTATTACAAACCAGGGTTAAATGTAACATTTTATTAGATATTTTTAGTTTTGGATAGAAGAAAATATTAAATCAATAAAATATTTTGACTAATTATAGTTTTTGCTTAAAGAAAATATAAAATAACTCCACACCCATATTTTCTTCTCTTCGAATTTCTCAAAAAAATGAAAAACTTAAAACTTTACATCTTGCAATTAAAAAATACAATATATTTTCAGTTAACATTATTTTTTGAATAATAATGATTTAATTTCATCACAGCGGCTGATTTTTCTTCAAATCAACCACAACAACGCTAACATTATCCGTACTGTTCCTGGCCAAGGCCAACTTTGTTAATAAAATAGAAGCATCCCAACAGGCCTTATCGGAACTTTCGGCCGTCCCACCCTTCACAGCCGTTTCACTACTAGGTGACTCTGGTGGTGACAGCGGTCTTTCAGCGCGTAAACACATACGCGCAACTCCACATGCTGTATCATTTGGTACCACATCCCATAACCCGTCGCTCGCTAATATCAAACACTCTTCTTCCCCTTTTCTCTTTGTTATCATCACCTCAGGTTCCGATATAACGAACGGTTTTAAATAATTATCCCCTGAAATTAAAGAAAAAATATTAAATTTAAATTTTATAGAATACAAAAATTAAAAAAAAAAAAGTTTTTTTCTAAAGATAAAAGCTTACCAATTGCTCTAGACATGGCTAACATGCCAAGAACACGAGGACCATCCCAGTAAATTACTCGGCCACCGGCCTCTTGGATTCGGAGCAATTCGTCGGGTCGATCCGGCTGAAATAAAATAAATAAATTAATAAATAATCTTTTTTTTTTATTTCAGTAAAATTTAAATATAGAAGGTAAAATATCTCACCTTGTGATCGTCGGAAAGAGGTAAAGCG
The DNA here is from genome assembly GCA_039519145.1 of Kokia cookei. NCBI lineage: Eukaryota > Viridiplantae > Streptophyta > Magnoliopsida > Malvales > Malvaceae > Kokia > Kokia cookei. The sequence continues at coordinate 59,381,633 of CM076903.1, forward strand.
ACGCCGTTCTGGCATAAAACAGCGCGCGAATCACCACAGTTAGCAACGATGATCTCATCAAGCGTAACGACAGCAACCACTGCGGTGGAGCCAACGGCGTCGCACTGTGGAGTTTGAAGTTCGCATCGGCAACTTGAACTCTCCTTAGCGTCCATCGTCCAGTTTTGAACTTCCTTGTCCATTCTCTCAAAGCTCCTCTCCATCGTCCGCTTCCACTCCACCGCCTTCTCTCCGCTGCACGCTTCGATTTCTTCTTTTACTATCTCATGAAATCGATCTTTACACCTCATAGCAACCTATAAAAGTAAAAAAACGGAAGTTAGCTAAAACTGAAAAAATTCTCATTAATAAATTTGAAAAAATTCTCACTAATAAACTTAAATTTAAGAATTATTTTGATTTTTTTTAGTACATGAGAGCAGCCATGGCCGTCGAAGACGCCGTAAAAGTGAATATCCGACGAAATTTGAGCTTGCCGGCTTTGTTTGCAAAACGAAGGGTGAATCGAAACAGCGTCTTCCATATCTCGTCGCCTTCCGCAAACGGACGACATGCCGAACTTCGGCGATTCCTTTTCTTCTTCTACGGCTTCTGATTTTACTGCTCCATTAAAATTTAGACTTCCATTAAGTTCTTCATCTTTCTCAAGCTTATCAGTATCCGAGTTTTGAACAGCGTTATCACAATCACGAGAAGTCCGGCGAACGAGATCGAGCTTCTGGCGCTTCCGGCGGTTTTCTAACGGCGGTAGAACAGCAGCTTCAGCCACTAACTTAAACGGTAGAAGCTCCATTCTCCGGCGACGAGAAGCTCTTGAAGTTGGTTCAACCGGAGGCGCTACTTCACTTTCTCCAACAACTTCACAGCAAATTCCCGCCATTCGATTCGATTAGTAATTCTTTTGAAAGAAGAAAAAAAAGAAAATCAACAGTTTTTCACTGACGAACAAGTTGTTTTTCCCCTTTCTTTTCAGATTGAAGCAGGATTCATAAAAATGGCAGAGATTCAAGTTTTTGTACTGAGAGCTCTAAGTTCACCTGGGGGCCACACCAAAACTACGGGTAGACTGCCCGTCACCTCCGGGCAATGCGGTACCCGACACATACAGTTGTTGTGACGTCGATTTACTGAATTACATGAAGGTAATCAGCACCGTCCATTTTAGCACATTGGTTGATAATATGCCACGTTATCTTCCTCCTGAGTGATGTTGAACACGCTAGCCAATGCTTTTACGACACGTATAGCTAAAAATGAACATTAGTTCTCTGACACCCATGTGGTCCCATTAATCACTTTTTTAAATTTTAGGGAATTCCTACAAAAATTATTAATATATTTTTATTTATAAAATACTTGTATTTTGTTCAGTTGACAGTTGTACAATGAAAGTGTCTACATAACAAAGAAGATTACGACACGTGAGGGACCACATGTCAAAGATCTGATCAGAATATCTGAGCTTTCGATGAACTTAGAAATTGACACGTGTTATATGCTGACGTGGATCTTATGGTGCGCACTAAAGCTCTGGTTTTGTAGAAATATTATAGTGAACCGTCCTCTTTTTGCAATTTTAACACTTACCTAATTTCCCACTTACTCCCCTGTCCTTTTTTTGGAACTCACAATGCCCGCTTTTTAACAAAATATTATTGCATTTTATATTTCATACATTTAGACATTGAATTTATTTTTTTAAATGCAATATACTTTAATACGATATAGTATTAATTAGTTTCATATATTTTTTATTTTATGAAAATTAGATATTTGGTAAAGTTTTAATGTCCTAAAACTTATTACTCTTTGATACATGTAATAAGATTAAAATTAATTAGAAAAATGATAATTCCTTAATCTTTAATGTATCATTTAGTATACGAGTATGTCATTTTTTTTTATCTAATTCGATACATGTGTTATTTTTGGTCCAATTTGATATCTACATCTGAGAAAAATTATATATTTTAATACTCAATGATATCGATGTTAGTTTTTTTAATGTCTAATTGGGTTTTAATTGGATTTGATGAAAATTAATTGTTAATGTTAATAGGTTTAAATTTTTCATGATTTTTTAATAGAATAAATTTAGTATAAATCGTGAATTGTTTCGATTTTATGTTAGTTCCATTGATGTGATTTATTTTGAATTTTAAGGTTAATTTACTAAAAATTAATTGTTAATATTATTAATTAATTATGAATTTTTATTCAATCAATTTTAAAACTCGAATTGAACACTAAAAATCAACATTATTACTTTCAAATATCAAAATACATAATTTTTATTAACTATAAGTACTGCATTGAATAAAAAAGTGAAAAAGAGGGTGAGAAGAAGTTAAAAATGATTGCAAAAAAGGACCTAGTTTCTAATTTAAATACGTGAAAACCCAAAGAAGACATATAGGGAAATAGTTGTATTTGTAGCCGCCTACGGAAAACGTGGGAGTAGAACCCCAGGGCCTAGAGTCGTAAGCCACCTTAAAGAAAAAAAGGTTAATAAGCAAAGCAAACGATTGATCCAATTAAGTAAAAGATTTAGCTGGCAAGCATGAAGTGACGCCTCAAAAAATCAGTGCCACGTGACCGGAGGAACCATTATTTTTTTATATTTCACATATTTTTGCCGATCAATGGTTAGGGATTTTTACATAAGTAATATAAAAATATATTACATTGTATAATTATATTTAGAACCGTTTAAAATTTCTATAAATATAAATTTTACGCCAGTGTCATCAATATTTTGTGAAATGAAATTATGGTACAAGTTAGAAATATAATTACAATGAAAATAATGTTATGAGAAAAAAAATGTTTCATAATTCAGAAATACTAGGGTCTTTTATTAAAATAATATAAAAAAAATTAATTTATTTATCAAAATAATATCTCCACTTCATTAATTATTAAAATGGTATGTTTTGTGGGATGGAGGATACTCTAGTGGTAGCATCGTGGAAAAATTTGACAAATTTTTTTAAAATTTTAAATTATATTTATATATTATAAAAAATAATAAAATATTGATGGTATCATGTTAAATGACGACACCAAAGGGAATAAAATACAAACAAAATACTCGAAAAATATTTGATATAGGGTGAAGGATATCTAATGGCGACACCAAAAAAGGCATTTCATGTGACGGCACCAAAGAAAAACTTGGACACATGTCAAGCTCTTAATCACCCGTGTGTGTAAGGGGTTTGGGAGGAAGATCTGTTCGAAGTTAGGAGTATTTAATTTTTTATTATAAAAGAGAGTGGGGGAACCAACGAGAGAGAAGAAGAAAAAAGAAAGAAAAAAAGGAGGGAAAGATTATTTTATTTTATTTTGTGTGTTTATTGTTAATTTTTTTTAAAGTTATTTAATTTGTTAATAGTAGTAGTAGTAATTATTTAGTTTTTAATTTTAATGTTTAATGTGATTGATTTGTTATTATAATTTTATTTGTTTAGTAGATTGATTAAAGGAGGAAAATGTTAAAAGAAAAGTATCTCATTTTTCTTTGGTGCTGTCATTCGATATCCCTTCACCCATGTGTCAAGTCTTGTATCTCATTCTCGTATTTAATTTTTCGATTTGTATTTTATATGTATTTCCCTTAGTGCCGTCATTTAACATGGTACCATCAATATTTTATTCTTTTTTTATAATATATAAATATAATTAAAAAAAAATTAAAAAATGAGTTAGGTTTTTCTCATGGTGTCGCCACTTGAGTATCCTCCACCCCACAAAACATACCATTTTAATAATTAATGAGGTGTAGATATTATTTTGGTATATATATTATTTTTTATATTATTTTAGCAAAAAATCCGAAATATTATGAATGTAATAATTGTTTATATTATTATCAATTCATAATTATTATTATTTTTGAATAATATGTTGACTGAATTTATTAAAAATTAAAATAGAGAAGTATTAAAATGTAGCAGAAAAATAACAAAACAAAGAGAAACTAAAAAAAACTAGAAAACGAAATATCAGACCGGCAAAACACGTCTAGTGAGCTATAACGATAGGGATGAGATGAAACATTAGAGAAAAGAAGCAGGAAACAAAACTTTTTGTCTCTATCCACCTACACACTTAAGGATCGAAGTAGGAGTGCTGAGCGAAACAAACAATTTTATAGGTTATTCCGTAAAACAGATCTGATTGCATCGGTAAGCAAACCACAAAAAGAGTTTAAATATAATTTTGTAATAGTATCTTTGGATATACTTAGTGCAGTGAAACTGGCTAGGGCTTATCACACTTCAAGATGTATTTGGGGAATTATAGAATGAACCTTAATAATATTTTTGTTGTTACACACATAATTGTTGTAAATTGCGTAATGCAAAAACTAATTTGGATGTGTTATATTGGTCTTAGGCTAGAAATACATAAATATAATTTTTTTTATTGGAAACATTTATTTATGTAGAGAATAAAGTAAGGTTAGATAGATTATGGTACAAAATGTTGATTAAATATTCTGTAAGAGTATTGCAATGGGAAGGTGCAAAGTGAATTGTCCAACTTTTTACGAGCAACAACATCCGTAAACTCATTTGGGAAACTCTAAGAATTCCTTGGAAAAGAAATTTGGTCCTTAACGAATTACCATGGCTTCGAGGGTATCATTTTTCTTTGTTTGATCACCCCTGACAGCATGGAGGGCCTCTTTTATCACATCTCGATTGGCACTAAAAATCTCCACTACACAATCCCTAAGTTGCTCTTTCATCAAGTCCAACTTATCGGTGCGTCCTTTAACTACCTCAAGGGTATCCCTCACATCCCCCATGGAGCTCTCAAGTTTGGCGACCCTGCCTTCCAAAGCTGATTACATATCTCGCAGGCTGCTAGTTTTCTTGCCCCTCCCATGGGTTTCCATCGGCTCAACACATTATTCTACTCCTTTCGACATCTAAATTAGTGCCTTCAAACATTAGCTCGGATTCCAACTGTCATGAGACTAGAACTTTAGTTTGGCAAACTGCGCAACCTTAAGCGATTTCTTTGGTTCAAATCCGGTCAAGTCAACCTTACTCTCGAAATATGAAAATTCTCGTAAAAATTCTCTAACTTATCAAAGCAAAGTAAAAGCAAACTCGAAACAAAAGAGTAATGAAAAATAGAAAAGCCAATGGAAAGAAAGAGCACATAAAATGTTCAAGTAAATGCTCTCAATATATTCTTTTAACTCGAAAATGAAATACAATGAGATGATTATAAATGAAAGGAAAAGTCTCTATTTATAGTTAAGTTTCTCCAGAACCAACGGTACAGATTGAATTACATCAACAATTAAAATTAGCGCTTATCTACAAGATGAGAGTCCTAAAGAATTCAAACTCTATAATTCTCTATCCCTTGTGTAGTTACATTGATTACTCTGGTAACTCTAATTCTACTAAAGTGTTTCACTGGACTACTAAAACTTCAAGTACATAGATTTCTCTATGTGCTCCACAAGTCAGGTCAATTCAAGTGAATTAAATAAATCTCATTTATTCAATTGACCTCCACGAAACGTTCTGTACTATAGTTGTATAACGTAACTAAGATCTTTTACACGTACAAAAAATGACGAGAACTCGAGTTACATTAGATAAAATGTGAGACCATTTCAAAGCAAATTTGAATTATGGGAGCACAAATCTCTGGTTTACATCTTAATTACTTCAACACATAACACACAAAATCTTAATAACGATAATACAACACTCAAGATCGAATTAGAATGTTGTGAATTAAGGCAAATATCTGCCATTTAACTGCAATAAAGCTGTAAATAATATTAAAAGTAACAATGCAAATAAACACCCAAATCCCAAAATCCACCATAGAAACGAAACCCACAAAACAAAGGAAGCTAAAATAAAATAAGAGAAGATCATACCCTCGCTCATTTTCTAGTATAGTAGTTTTGTTCAACATTTATGTATTAGCATTAGAAACTATGATAAAAGATCAAATCAACGATTGAAGCCATTCACTGTAAATCCTCCATCCACAGAAACGACCTGTCCAGTGATGTAAGAAGCAGCCGGAAGGCAAAGATATGCTACCATTGATGACACTTCTTCTGGTTCTCCAATGCGTTCAAGTGGTGTTCGAGATATTACTTTTTCCACAAATTCCTTCTTTTCAAGTAACTGTGTAAACACATATACAACAGCAACAGAAAGGAAAAATAAGATGCAAAGCATGTAAATAAACCCTGTAAAATGGCAATAAAAAAAAAAACTTAAAAACAAGAAATGGGAAACCTTACGTGTTCAACAAGTGAGGTTCTGATGTACCAGGGAGCAACACAGTTGGTCCTGATATTATCCTTTGCCCATTCACAGGCTAGGGTTTTTGTGAGCTGATTAATAGCAGCTGCCAAACAACAAATACCAGACATTATTCGAGCATGGATACTAAAATCTGTACAATCTATTACCACCATCTCTGATTAACACATCGATATCCGATATTCACCTACGAAGAATAGGAGGTAGAGAAGGGCTAGTTAAGAAAACAAGTTACCTTTAGTTGGTGCATAAATGGATCCACTGCCAACATGGGTTAAACCTGCAACAGACGAAATGAACACAATGCTTCCTTTTCCAGATGCTTTTAGAAGTGGATGTGCAAGTTGGCAGAAATGGTATGAAGATTCGAAGTTTGTTGACATCAGCTTTGAAAATTCTTCCGCAGAGTACTCAACTGTTGGCTTACTGATGTTTGTTCCCACATTATTGACCTACACTCCGACATGATACAAAAATACAACACAGCACATTCGATAAGCACGATAAGAGCATCTTCATTAAATAATTTACAGCTTATGAACAGATTTGGAGGTGAGTGTTAAATACACATAAGTGTCTGATACATGGTATATTTAATTTTTAAAAAAATAGATTTTACATGTACTTGTATTTGGAGAGTATTGAGACTTCAATCAAAACTATTCACTAGTAAACTTAGATCCTAGGCAAGTATAAAAGGGCTAGGTAAATGTTGTCTCTAATAAAAAAATTCGCATAAGAACATAAGAACATATGAACAGATTTTAACAAATTAAAGTGAAGTAATGGCAAAATCATTAGAATCATACATAAAGAACCAAAATGATCCATATAAATGTCTATAAGACAAGGCGAACATTGGCAAAGGGACTTACAAGAATGTCAAGCTTCCCATTGAAAACAGAGGCCACATTGTCTATCAGTTTCAACCTTTGGTCTTTAGACGAGGCATCACAAACTGACCCATTAACCACAAACCCTTTGCTTTCCCATTCTTTCAAACACTTATTCAACTCATCTCCATTCCTTGAACATGTGTAAACAGAAGCCCCAAGCCCTGCAAGTTCTTCCACTATAGCATGCCTTGAAGCAACAACCAGTAAAATAAAATAAAAATGCAACTTTAAACATTGGGTTTTATCTAAAAATCAAAACTTTGACCATTTAAAGCAAATAATCAGATAAATATTGGAAATCAAACATAAAACAAGCAGTAAAAAAAAAAATCGAACATTGGGTTTCATCCAAAAATAAAAAGGAAATCATAAGAGAAAATACTGGGAAAGAACCAACCCAATTCCTCGAGTGCCACCGGTGACCAGGGCAGTCATTCCATTGAGAAACCATCTTGAGTTTTTTGATTTGGAGTTGCTTGCTGTCTCTGCCATGGATTTCTTTTTTTTTTTTTTTAAATAAAAAAATTGATTCTCCTTTTCTCTCGCTTTCTTTCACCCAGCTGCAAGTGTTTATATGGAAAATGGACTCTGGCTTCGTTGATAAATCTTTTTGTAAAAAGAATTCTTTTTGAAATCCACGTCAGGTTATACTTTTCTCCCACCTTGCAATGATTTTATAATGATTAATGATTAATTTGGGTTTAGAGTATAGACACATGGTTATAGGGTTATTTTAACCAAATGACCCAAAATAATTAATATTTATCAAAATAATTTTAGTTCAAAAATAATCATTTAAATGATCTGAAATGAACAGTAAAATTGAGTGGGGAACTTTAATGGTCGGCACTTGATAAGTATCAAAAGTAATATATTTAAGTCTCATTCTTAATACGTTTTTGGATGATTATTCGATATAAAATGATGAATGTTATGCTCCTAATCCTTTAAATTTATGTTTTTATACTTAGGAAAATATTTTGGAGCAAAAAAGAGCGAAAAATGAGAGAGAATCAAAAAAAATAAAGTAGATTTTAAGAGCCACACAGGTTGAGCACATGGCTATGTGAGCCACACGGGATGGGCACACGGCCATGTGAGCCACACAAGATGGGCACACTGTCGTGTGAGCCACACAGTCATGTGCCAGAATGTATAAAAATTGCGATTTGCGTCCAAAACATGCGAAAAAGTGCAATTTTTAGGTTTTTTTAGGTATTCTAAGACTTATATATACCAAATATGAGAAGAAATATGAGAAGAGAAGAGTAAGCCGTCAAATAATATTGAAGAAAACAACTTGAAAAACACCATTGAAGCCATATTTGAAGTGAATTTCCATCAATATTGAAGACTTCTTTTTAATTTATTTGGATTTTATTATGAGTTTATTTATTTCTTATGGTTATACTGTCTTTGAAATATTTTTATTTGTGAGCATGAACTAATTTTCTAAATACCTAGAAGAGATGAACCCTATGATAAATTTTGTTATTTGATTTCTATTTTACGCAATAAATACTTAAAACAATTGCGTGTGCTTAATCCTTGATTTAGTATTTTCAAGATATTAGTTCATGTTTTATATGCTTAAATTAAAGGAGGAATAGACCCTTTTTAATAGTAAATCTAGCATAATTGAGTGGAGTTGCATGCAATCCTTGAAATAGAATGATATAAATCTATCGGATTAGAGTCAAATCTAATAAAGGATCCAAAAATTGAGTTAATGCGACAATAGAGGTTTTAATTAGAAAGAAATTTGAATTAATCAATCTAGAGTAAATTGTTTTTATGCTTGAATAGAGGTATTAGCATAATTTAAGGATTTCTACGGATCAAGATACTAAGTGAATAAATTGTTTGATTCAGATTGATAATAATAGATGAAATATAGGTGAACCCTTTCCTGAGTATTATTTCGCTTCTTAGTTGTTAATCATTTGTTTTTTGATTTGTTTTTTATTGTGTTCTTTAGTTTATTAATTTAGTTAATTTTAGTTTTAATCAACCACTCCAATTTATCTGTTAAATAGTAGGAAGACAAAAATTATTAATACTTTTAATCATCGTGGGAGCAATATCTGTGCTCACCGTAACTATATTATTAATTGATAAGTGTACTTGTATTAGTCATATTTTTAGTTAGTTTCAACTGTATCAGAACTACAATGGATTTTGACCCAATCATTGCCTGATGACTGTGTGAAGGCTTAAAAAAATGTTTTTTTTTGTTTTGTGACTTCAACAACCGACACTAAGGTATTTTTTTCACACTGTATCATACTGGTATACATTTATAGTAGTATTTGAAAAAAAAATTAGTTGCTAGCCATTAAATGACCAACACCCAATAAAAATAATATTTATTTAAAAAGTTGGTGCTGGCCATTTAAGGGCCAACATCCAAAAAATTAATTTTTTATTTAAAAAGTTGGTGTCGACTATTTAATAGCCAACACTCAATTTTTTTCAAATACAGGTAAAATGTATACCAATATAATACAGTATGAAAAAAAATCTTGGTGCCGAACATTGAAGACCCAAAACAAAAAAAAAATCATATTTTTAATCATTGACATAATTATCAAGCAATGATTAGGTCAAAACCCAATGTAGTACTGAAGTCCCTCACCCAATTTTACTGTTCATTTCAAGTAATTTAAGTGATTATTTTTGAAACAAGATTATTTTTGTAATATTAATTTTTCTTGAGTCATTTGGGTAAAATAGCCTGATTATAATCTTATAGTGATTAATGATTAACTTTTTCGGTTTTTACGATTTAATTATTTTATCTTAATCATTCAATAAAATTATCGGACTGAAATTCCATATAACTCTATAGTATACTCATAAATATTAATTAATAATATTTACTTACTCGATTATCGAAAAAAGGATTTCGAAACCACTGTTTCTGACACCACTGAAAGCGAGTTATGACAAAATGATGCTTTAGTTGAATGATAAATTTAAGATTTTATTAATCCAATTGAAGATTTGGTGTGGATTTAAATCTCACCATATGCATATTTTTAGTGGTTTTTCTTAAAATAAAAAGACTAAAGTATCTTTAAATATTATAACTATTTTAAGGGTAAATTACACCAACAGTTACTCAACTTTGATATTGGGAAACAAACAGTCACTTGGTTTACATTTCAGTCCCTCAACTTTGAAAATGTGACAAAACAGTCCTTTTCATGTTTTCCATCACAGATGTCACAGAACAGTGACATGGCAATTGACGACATTGAATGAGTGTGGAAAACGTTCAGCTGATCGATTACATTTAACAAAACAGTCACTCAACTTTGAAAATGTGACAAAACAGTCCTTTTCATGTTTTCCATCACAGACGTCACAGAACAGTGACATGGCAGTTGACGACATTGAATGAGTGTGGAAAACGTCCAGCTGATCGATTACATTTAACAAAACAGTCACTCAACTTTGAAAATGTGACAAAACAGTCCTCTACTTACTATTCAATTTTCTCTCTTGAATTTTCTCGAAAAATTTTGGTAAAGACCTTGTGAGATGTGGAAAGAAAGGGAAGTCTGGGTGTTGTTATGTTTGACTCCAAAAATGGCTTCTTTTTATTGCAATAATCAAGTAAGAGATTCTTGTTTTACCAACACAAGCCATGGAAGATATGTTCCAAAGCTCAAGCTTGTCTTGAAAATATTCTTCAGTTAATTTAAAGCATCCCACCACCATATGAAATTAACCCAAACCCTTTCAAGAAGAGAGGGTTCAATATTGATTTAAACTTGAGATTAGACTCTTTTGTCGACGATGATGACGAGAGCGAAGAAAAATCCGATTGTTTTGCTAATAATAGTTTCGATGAAGAGAAAGCAGGTACAAGTGAAGCTACAGCGACGAATGTTTCTTCTGATGTTACATATATTCAAAAAAGCAAAGAGTTTAAGAGCGGCACTGAGGGTGAAGTTAAAGCTTCGATGGCGGGGTTTCATGATTCATTGGATTTGCTAATAGAAGCGACAAAGATGATTTCAGCCAGGGATTTTTACCTGAATGAAAGGAAAAAGGAAGTCGAAGAGATTAAAAAGAGTGGCGGCGGTAAGGAGTCAATGGAAAGGGTTAAAGATGACACAGTTAACGTTGTGGAAGAAGGGTTGGAGGAATTTAAAGATATAGCGTCACTAGTGGTTCGATCAAAGAGAGGGCGGAGTTAGGTTTTGCCACTCAGGTTTAGAGACTTGGTTTTGGAGCCATGGAAGAAGCCAAGAGGACTGTTTTGTCACTTTTCAATAACTTCAATGATTGTTTTGTCACATTTTCAAAGTTGAGTGACTGTTTTGTTAAATGTAACCGACCAGCTGGACGTTTTCCACACTCCTCTAACACTGCCAACTGCCATGTCTGTGACGGAAAACGTGAAAAAGGACTGTTTTGTCACATTTTCAAAGTTGAGGGAATGAAATGTAAACCCGGTGACTATTTATTTCCCAATATCAAAGTTGAATGACTGTTGGTGTAATTTATCCCTATTTTAATTACAAAAAGATATTTTTGTAATTTTCTTAATCAAATTGGTTTCCGGTTGGCTCGTGACAATAACTCAGACTTTAAACAATAGTAAGTATATATATACAATTGACGGAGAATAAATGATGCATATTAAAATAAAAAAATAAAAAAATAAAAAGCAAAGGGAAACTTTGATTAAGTGATAAACTTAAAGTTTTACTAAAAATAAAAATAGAAAGAAAATGGTAAGAGAAAATACTGAAAAAGAACCAACCCAATTCCTGGGGTGCCACCGGTGACAAGGGCAGTCATTCCATTGAGAAACCACCTCAAGTTTTTAGATTTGGAGTTATTCGCTGACTCTGCCATGGATATCCTTTTTTTAATAAAAAAATTGATTCACTTCTCTCGCTTTCTGTCACCCAGCCGCTAGTGTTTATATTGAAATTGGACTCTGGTTTTGTTGATAAATCTTTTTCTAAAAAGACAAATCTTTTTGAAATCCACGTCAGGTTACACTTTGTTCCCACCTTGCAATGATTTTATTATGATTAATGATTAATTTGGGTTTAGACACATGGTTATAGTGATTAATGATTATCTTGGGTTTAGACACATGGTTATACATTTAACTGGCAGATCAAAACACTTGTGAGGCCATTTTTTTAGTAAATTATACATATGGTCACTTTTGTTTATTTTTTATTACATTTTAATAATTTATGTTTGAAATATTACGTTTTAGTAATTTACGTTATCGTGTTGTAACATTTTAATCACCGAGCTGTTAATTATCGTTAATGATGTAACGGTAAGTTGATGTGACACGTTCAATCATAATTTCAAACAAAAATTTTAGGTTAAATTATACAACTAGTCCACACATACATGTGTGGAGATCATAGATTAGGTAATAAATTGTGCATATTAAAATAAAGATATATAAAAAATATTAAAATGTGTAGCATCCCTTATCCAATCTGGTCACCGAACGTGAGTTACAGGATGCTACCACAATTATCAGAACAAATTACATTCAAATCATGATTCAAAATTCAAATACATACTATTTCAAGTCATAATATTAAGTATAATGTAAAATACAAACAAACGGAGTCTAAATTGAGCTTGCAAAAGCTCTAAAGTTGGCCCGAGCATGAAAAAAACCATATTAAAAACTTTTCAAAATCTGAGTAAAAAGTATCGATACCAAAATTTAATATTGATATTATTTTGACATTCTATCAAATTTCAAAATCTGAAACAAATCAATTTGTATCGATACCTATCCTCAAGGATCGATATTTTATATTAATATCGATACTTAGCATCTGTCATTTTGAAATACTATTCATTTGGTAAAGTACCGATATTTTCATTTAAGATATCGATACTTAATGCCAAAAAGATTAAAATCATCACATTTTAGTACTTATTCATGCTCAAATTAAAAAAAAAAGCACCTAAAATGGTCCCTTAGGCACAATCATAACATGTACAAAACCAATTATAACACAATACAGATAATCATGAAATGATCCTCAGTTCAATTAACCAATAAGCCTATATATATATATAAACCATTCAACCAAATCATGTTATTTCATACCATTCATCTATTCCTTATAAGATGACATTCCAAATGAATATTCACATAATATAATGCAAATTAAGAACATGATCAAAATGTCATTACCTTAAGTGTTCATATTCACTATGATTCAAACATATTTGACATTACAATTCATTTGACACTCCTAAGTACATGTCACATATAATTGATTTAAACGATTAAAAAATCTACTGAATTAAGAGATGGATAGTGTGAACTCCTCGAATATTCGGTTGACACGTTCCAAGAGACAAAATCTACAAGAAAAGAAAGGAACGAGTAAGATTATAAAATGCTTAGTAAGCTCATATGTAAATAACAATTAACTTACCTCCAATAACAAGTACACATATAAAACTAACATGAGTAATCAAGTTTACATAATTCATTAAAGCACAATACAACAACGTAAGTTATATTCATTTCAATCTAATCACATCTCATTTATAAATATACATATATTCAAACTCGACAATAGATCCTTCATTAGGATATCTTTGAGCATTTTGCACAACACATTTCGTTTTCATCTTTTCATATTAATTGTATTACTCGATGAAATTCAATAAGTAAGTATATTATATAGGTATTAATTACATGAGAGGCTCAATCGTGTTGAGCATATAATTGTGCCAGGTTACCCATACGGGCTAAACCTTTATGTTGATACATCAAATAGCTTGGCTAGAGCTATAAATACATGTAAGGTTACCAGTCCAGGATAAATCTTTAAAATGACAACAAATTACTATTCCAGGTTAAATTTGTGTCACATGTATCTTCGAGTTTGCAATATATGCTGGAGCTCGATATAATTAAAAATCAGCCTATAATTGTGTCTAAAAAACGTTTACAAAGTTTCATCAGGGTAATTTCCTTCATACAAGTTCATAGTTATCCGTTTTCAAATTAAATCCAAAGCTTACCCAATTTGTACTAAATTGTAAATAAATCAAAGTTCATTAAAATTATAGATATTCTCATTATAACATACATAAGATTCAAAACTCAAATATACCATATGAAAATACCCGAAAAAATCAACAAATTAATTCACAGTAGACCTATTCATGGGCAAGGCTACCTGTCCAAGCTTGAAAGCTTGCTCGAAATTTGGGAGGGTTTGGGCAAAAATATTAAGCCCAAAAAATGAGCTTGGGCAAAAAAATTAGGCCCATTTAAAAAATGGGTCAAGCTTGAGCTTGAACATTCAAGGTCCGAACCCAGCCCGATCGAGCCGACCTGTTTTAAGTTTATAATATTTTGTGATATGTTATTTTTATATATTATGTAATTTAAAACACTTTAAAAAAAATAAACTTATACTAAATATATAATACTACTCTATTGTAAACATTAAAAAAAATGTTAATTTGACTATATAAAAATTTCAATAAATAAAAAATTATAGAATTATTAAATATTAAAATAAAACAGGATAAATATTTTTTTAAAAATAAAAAACTAATATGGTCGAGCTTAAAATGGATTTCTGTCAGTCTTTTGTAAATATGAGCGGGTTTTGGCAAAATTTTAGACCTAGATTTCGTGCTGGACCGAGCTTAGACAAGTACAAAATATGTTAATATCATGCTTAGACCCAGCTCGAACCCAGCCTGACCCATAAACACCTCTAATTCACAAGGACTAATCAATAATTTCTCTTTTTTCCTAATTATCCTCGACTTGAGTCAAATCCTGAACTATATAATAATTAATTTCAAACTATCAATTTCAAAATAGTTTAATTTTATTTATCAAATATTCCTTTAAATTTTACATTTTATTCAATTTAGTCCCTAAAATCGAATTTTCCATAACTTTCAAAATTGAGCTTCGATTTCAAAATCGATCTCAATTTCATCCTTCTACAACCCTATAAAAAAATATAATTATATAAATTTCATGTCAAATTCGAACTTATTACACTTTAATGTCTATATTCAAAACTAACAATTTTCACTTTACAATTTATTCATTTTTTACATTTGAGCTCAAAATCTATCAATTTAATACCAAAAGCGTCAATATTCAACAGTGGAAACATTTCAATTCTTTATCAATTTTGAAAATCAATATTTAACTAAACCGAGCTACAACAATCTGAAAATAAAATTTAGGGAAAACGAATTTATTTAAGGTTACCATGCAAGAAAATGAAGCTTAACAATGGCTTCAGTTGTTTTCTTTCCTTCCAAACGGTGGTAAAATGCAAATTGGAAGAAGATGATGATGATTATTTTTATGTTTTAACACTTTAATTATTAATTTAACCATAATTTTGATATAAATTATTAAAATAAAACTCAACCAACCGCCCACTCATATTAAAAAGTGGTAAATTCCCACTTAAAACCTTAAACAATTTTTTTTAAGCCTTCTATCAATAAAAATCTATACGAGTAAATTTTTTCGTTTTTACGACTTAATTCTTGTATCTTAATCATTAATCATTCAATAAAATTATCGAACCGAAAATCTATATAACTCTAAAGTATACTTGTAAATATTAATTAATAATATTTACAGATTCGATCATCAGAAAATGCGATTCCGAAATCACTATTTTCGGTACCACTGAAAACGGACTGTGACAAAATGAAACTTTGGTTAAATGGTACATTTAAAATTTTATTAATCCAATTGAAGACTTAGTGTGGGTTTAAATCTCATCATATGCATATTTTTAGTGGCTTTTCTTAAAATAAAAAAGACTAAAGTGTCTTCAAATAATATAACATATTTTAATTACGATAATTTTTTTAACCGAGTTGGTTTCCGATTGACTTGTGACAACAACTCAATGAGCGACTTAAAAAATAGTAAGTATAGATATACAATTGATGAAGGTAATAAATTGTGCATATTAAAATAAAAATGTATAAAAAATATCAAAGTGAACTTTTGGTTGAGTGATAAACTCAAGGTTTTATTAATTTAATTTTTATGGGTTCAAATCTTATTATATGTATATTTTTATTAGTTTTGTTAAAATAAAAAGACCAAAGTACATTTAAATAATTTAGCTTATTAATTTAATATTTCGTTCTCTTTACTAAAAATAAATTATGAAGATGACTAAATATTACTAATTAAATTAATTTATTACTAACTCCTATATTAAAATATGTGTAAAAAAAATAATACTATTACTAAACGTAGCATAATAAGCTAATAATTCCTGTTGGTGCTTGGACTTCCAAGGCATTTTTATAAAATTTTTTTTATTTTTATTACCCAAATAATAGACACTTTTATTTACTAAAACGATATGTTATGAACAGTAAAAAGGTTTCCCAAGGGCTCAAATCGGTGCCTATCGTGCTTTTGGGCATTGAGAAATTATTCTTTTCATATTAAAAAAACATAAGAATTATGAAAAGTAAAAATTCTTTTAAATTTAAAAATAAAAAAATATTTAAAAAAAAAATTTAAAAATATAAAAAAATATAAAATTTAATGTCATCTAAACCAGCTCAAACTTAAAATTTTTTTTATTCCTCAATATTTTAGACATTTTTAGTCCCTTTAAAATACATTTTTTTTATAATATAACATTTGGTACTTAAACTTGAAATTTTTTTTAATTTGGTACCTAAACTTTTTTTTGTCCAATTTGGTACTCAAACTTGACACTTTTTCATAAATTGGTACCTAAACTTGACACCTTTTTTTAAGTTGGTACTTGAACTTTTTGGGGTCCAATTTGGTGCCTTAATTTGATTCTTTTTTCTAATTTGATACCTAAGTTTTTTTAATATTAATTCGTTAAGCATAGCTCAATACCTATTTTTAAAATGAATTTTATCTAAAATAGATAATATTTTTGCAGCATAACAAAAAAAAATTCAACATCGTTATTGCTGTGCGTAAATTTTATAATATTTAATAAATTTAGGTACAAAATTGAATCTTAAAAAAATCTTATATACCAAATTAAGAAAAAATATCAAGTTCAGGTACTAAATTTGGTCCAAAAAACGTTTGGGTACCAAATTGAGAAAAATGTCAAGATCAAGTACCAAATTGAGTCAAAAAAGTTTAGGTACCAAATCAGGAAAAAATGTCAAGTTCAAATACCAAATATTATATTAAACCTTTTAGAAAATATAAACAAATTTTAAAAAATAATTTAAAAATTGTGTACTTTTATTTTAAAAATAATTTTAAAAATAATGTAATGGATTATAGATTTTTTTTAGATGCAAGTTTAAGGTTATAGATAATATTTAATATTTTAAACTTTCGAATTTATTATTTAGTGTATTTATTTTGACCAATAATATTTAATATTTTAAACTTTCGAATTTATTATTTAGTGTATTTATTTTGACCAATAAGGTCTTGGTAAAGTTGATAAAGTCGAGAAGGATTTGAGTGTTAAGTTAGAGATTTACTAGTTAGTCCATAATCTAGTGTGATTCTAGTCCTTGGTTACAGCTAAAATAGTTTGATTCTTTGCTTTAGTTTTTAGTTTGTTTGTGTTGAAATAATTTAACTCTACATCAAAGGGTTACTCATATATGTATTTTGTATTTATGCTTTGATTGTACTCTAGTTGTAAATTTTCAAAAATATATATAGAGAGAGTTTAGGCTTATATATATATATATATATTTAAAAATATATAATAATTTTTAAAATTATATTAATAATTAATTATACAAATTATAAATAAAAACAATAAACTCTAAAATCAAATGTATTTATTTAGAGCTAAACCTTGAATTATATATTAATTTAAATCCTGGATATTAATTTTATATCTTAAAAAAATCAATGGTCGGTTTGTCCGTAAAATAATAATAAAATCATCCGTCTGCAATCTTCAATTCATAAACTATAAAGTCAAACAAGATGGAAAGCTCCAAAATTTGCCGGAAACGAATCTGAAAGAAACACAAAACCCAGATTCGGAGAGCTTTGAAGTTTGAACTCATCAACAGCAACCATTTTGGCCTATAAGACCTGACTTTAGGAACCAACCTTCAGCAACCAAAAAATGGACCTAAAGGTTGAAAATGGATGTATTGATGAAGATAAAGGACTGGGATGGGGCAAATCTTTGCCAGTCCCCAGTGTTCAAGAAATAGTGAGGAAAGGGTACGAGTCAGTACCTGAAAGATACGTTCAAGAAATCAAGGACAGGCCATTCTCCATATCTCCTGACAGCCTTCAAGCCTCACTTCAAATCCCAATCATAGATTTCTCACTGTTAGCCAAAGGTGATGAACATGAAACAAGGAAACTAGATCTTGCTTGCAAGGAATGGGGATTCTTTCAGGTAAACAAACAATGCAACTTTGCAATACTATACAGACTTGAATCAAAACCTGGATTTTTCATCATTTGAGTTTTACAGATAAGCAATCATGGCGTGGAAGTGAAGATCCTGCAGAAGATGAAGGCAGCAATGGCGGCTTTCTTCGAGTTGCCGTTAATGGAGAAAAAGAAGTATGCAATGGGTGCAAATGATCTTCAAGGATATGGACAAGCCTATGTAGTTTCAGAGGAACAAAAGCTTGATTGGTGTGACATCGTTGCATTAAAGACTCTTCCTCTTGAACAAAGGAATTTAAACTTTTGGCCACTCAATTTACCAGGATTCAAGTATGCAATCCTTCTAGCCAAACCATGATAGTTAATTTACATAAGGTATTTTATTCTCATAAATGCATCACAGAGAGGCAGTGGAAGAATACTCGATAGAAGTACAAAAGGTAGCTGAGGAAATCAATGCAAACTTATCAATACTAATGGGGAAGGAAAGATATGGATTGAAAAGGAATCAAGGAGAGCTGAAACAACTAATGAGAATGAACTATTGTCCGCCATGTTCGAGTCCTGATCTTGTGATTGGTGTTAGCCCTCATTCTGATGGAGGCTCACTAACTGTGCTTCTGCAAGATGATGATATCATTGGCCTCCAAATTAAGCACAAGGGAGAGTGGATCCCTGTTAAACCAATTCCTAATGCTCTTGTGGTCAACATCGGCGATACTATCGAGGTAGGTAATGGATAAATGTGTTCATGTTCTAATAATTATGATAATTTTGGATGACAATTCAGGAAAAGAGGAAAAGAACAATTCATATTTGCTCTGGTTGTTGGTTAATCAGATTATGAGCAATGGAGTGTACAAAAGCATAGAACACCGAGCCATTACAAACGAGAAGAAAGCAAGGATTTCAGCGGCGGCATTCGCACATGTAGATGATGAACTGGAAATCGGCCCACTTGATTCAATGGTGGATGATCCCCATCGTCCTCCAATGTATAGGAGAATTAAGTATATTGAGTATACGAGGCAAGTTTTGGCTCGCCAAATGGACGGCAAAGCTCACACTGATCTGGTGAAGATACAAACCTAAGTGACGCCACTACCGCACCTCATAATAACTGCTCATATATATATATATACACGTATATTGTATTTGAGGTATTATTTAATAATAAAATATATCATTTTGTTACGCCCTCGTCATTTGACATTTTACCAAACTACTCGCATTGCTCTTTTTCTTATACAAACACCTCATAGCGTGTTCTTTAAAGGTTAAAGAAACATCTCGTTAGATAAAATCGTTGATAGAATCACATCCACGTCATGTGGATCCTCAATACCAACAAGTTTCATCCAATCCAAAGACTCTTGTATTAGGGTTGAGTAAAATTCGAATAGACTCGAAAAATTTAGATTTCGAGTTAAACGAATCGAGTTAACTCGAAATTTTTTTTTCAAATTTCGAATTCGAATCGAATTGAATTCGAAAAACTTAAATAATTCGAATAAATCGAATATTAAATTATAATATTTTATATTTTTTACCTCTAACCCTCAAACCTTTTTCCTTTTCCTTCAAAATTTTTATTCCTCTCCCATCTAATCTCCATACCCCAAACCCATGTCCCCCTCCACCCTTTTTTTTTTTTTTTTCAAAATTTTACTCTAAAAAACCATCAAAACATTTTATTTTCTTCCAAAATTTTTACTCCCTCCCACTTTTTTCCAAGAACTTTTACTCCCTTACCACCCCCCATCTACCCCAATCTCATCCCCCCTCCAAATTTTTAAAAATATTTTCCCTTCAAAATTTTACTTTTCAAAACTCCCAAAATTTTTTATTTTCTTCATAAATTTTTACTTCTCAACCTTTATCCCTAAATAAAAAATTAAAATCATCGAATTTCAAGTGATGGTCTGATGATCAAGAATGATCACTATTTCAAGTGTAGTTTGAATTCAAATCGCATTTGTCGGGCTTTACGGAATACCCAATTATCATTAGATGATAGGATTCCAATTAGAACAAAGTTTCAATGCTAATAACCTCGATTTGTCATGTCCATCTTTAGATAAGTTTGCCTATTCATATTATGTTATTCTCTATCATCCGTGTAGTTCCTTCACTGTTAATAATAATAATAGGATTTGATGCATCATATCACACAAGAAACGAAATAAAATAATGATTTTTATTAATTATTATCATTATTTTGGGGTCAGCATGAAGAGCTATAATTCTAGAATGAAGGCCGGCATGTGGAATGAACTTACATGTCATGCGCCAAAAGAGACTACTTGGAACAAAGATATATCCAAGGATTCGATGAATACTTAAGCCTGGAAAATTGTAGTTGAAAATCTACAAACTTTCCTCAAAGCTTCATTCATTTAGATATGCTATGACATGCTATGTCATTACACTACTTCGCTAATCTCAATAAGTTATGAGTAGCGCTAATAATCGTTTAGATATGTGTTGGATTGAGTAATCAAGACGGGACGCTTTAGGTTGCCATCTCATTTTGCGTCAAAAAATCCAATGACATTCTAAGCAAAAGTTTGTATAATGATATTGGTGTCCTTTAGTAAATATCGACTTGCATGAGAATTAATTAAAAATTGATTAAATAGATTATGTAAAAAATCTTTAGATCTATTGTTTGGGTTGTAAGTAGAAGGGGTTGCTATTTTATACATACAACATGAATCTTAATTTGTGTGAGATAGTGGAATGATGACTTTTTAAGAAAATTTCAGTTCAATTGAATGATGAAATATGGGATATGCTTTAGGAGGAATTTGATGGTACGTCAAATTGAAATATTTGTATGCTTTATTTTGATAAACTTTTGGGCACAATGTTATTAATTTTATTGTTTATCAGTAGTAATCCAATTATAGTGTCAATTGGGTTTATTTTACTATTGGAACATTCATCAATTGGGTTTATTTTATTTAATTTCAAATTCAATTTTTTATTTATTGTTTTATGAAGTACCCTGATTGTAGGAAATTCAAACAGTGTCAGATCAATCTTGAGGGATTGACTACTCCTTATATTAAAAATTTTATACTATGTTTTAAGCCTAATATTTATTTTTTTTGTTGGATTGGACACCCATCAACACCACAATTCTCTAGCCATGACAGGATCTCTCTAGAGGTGAGGGCTTCCGCCAAAACCGGATGCTCCACCCTGTCAATTCACCCGGAGATCCCTTTAATATAATTGCCTCTGTTGTTCCGCATGACCGCCCGAAAGCCGCAACCACTGTTCAAGTCTCGGGAAGCAACGTTAGTGTTGCATTTCCAGCAGTTCACTGCAGGCACCATCCATCTATTGCCTGCCTGAGAGTTTCCCACTGCATGCCACAGCTTATTCCTCCTCCCCCTTGCCTCCTTCCAATCCTGTAGGTAATTCAAAGCAATAATTAGCATCTGGGCAGTAACGGAATTCTGATTTCGCCTAACAAAAGCATTCCTGAAAAACCAAAATACTTCAAACTATTCAACAACTTTTCTGCATCAGATTGTTGTCACCACTTTCTAAAATATTCATCAAGAAATCCCTCCTCTGTATACCACTAAGTTAGCCATACCAGCGCAACCAAACAAAGCTTGGTTGATATTTAAAACAAGTATAACATTTTTTTAAATTCGAGTATATTAAAGTACATTATTATTTTTTATTTATAGATTAAAAAAATGTTATGAATAGTTTTAAATAATATTATATAAAAAAATAAATATGATCAAAATCTATCATAAAATTATTAAAAAATACATATCATAACTTATATTCATAATCAAACCTTATGCACTCGAAAATCCTAAATTTTGAAGACAAGTAATTCAAAATAAAAGATAATATTTTCTATATTTCGCTCAAAAAAGTCTCCTCACTGAAAAACAATAAAAAAAAAATACAAAACAATGAATAATGGCCGTTGACGATTGTAAAATAATAATAATAAAAAAATAAAAAACCAATAATCTTCAACTTTTCAGGTGATATAAAGAACGTATCCCATCAAACAGCATCCAAGGATCCATAAAAGTCTTAGTAACCTTTTCGTGTCGATTTGTTGTTCATAAACAAGTGCCTGAGAAACTACAAAGGAAAAATGGAAGTGAGGGCTGAAAATGGAGGATCTTATGAGTTGGAAAATCGGGGTGGGGTAAATCTTTGCCAGTTCCAAGCATTCAGGAGATTGTGAGAAGCAATTTTCAACCAGTTCCCCAAAGATACATTCATGAAAATAAGGATGGGCCAATTATTTCCGAGGATTTGGCTGATTCTCTTGAAATTCCCGTCATAGATTTCTCATTTCTAGCCAAAGGTGACCAAGATGAAGTCCAGAAACTACACCTTGCTTGCAAGGACTGGGGCTTTTTACAGGTAAATCCCATACCCCAAGCATGTATTTACTTGGAGTTCAATTCAGAAAAATTGGAAATCGGCTCAATCATTATTGTGGTTGAGTGACTCTTCTTGGAACCACGCATAAAATGTAGTCACTAGTCAGTCAGTTTCTTTATGTTTCTTATGCCTTCATAGAACCAGGTTCCAAGAAGACTCTTCTTCAAACCAAATGGGAGACAAAATATTAGGATATTTATTATTACAGATCCACAACTCGAGTGGGTCCAAATGGGTGTGGGTAGAATTTTTCGTGGGTCCTTGTGTAACGAGTTCGCATGATGCTTGCTAGATGTTCGCTGGAAGATCACTTATACTATCTTACGAGGTCGTACATAAGATCATGCATGTAATCGCATAAACATGTGTTAAGTTTAAGATAAAATACGTATTAGCATGCACGGAACGTAACTAGAATATCATATCAATGAATAATTATCGTATCATATAAATATAAAATCGTACAGTTTAAAGAGGACAGAAAAAACACTCAGCAAGTGTAATAAAGTAAAATTAAACGCAGATAATAAATCATGGGGTGAAAGAGGAGATTCTGGAGAAGATGAAAGCAGCGGTAGCAGATTTCTTTGAGCTGCCATTCCAAGAGAAAAAGAAATATGCAAAGGCAGAAAATGAAATAGAAGGATATGGTCAAAACTTTGTGGTCACTGAGCACCAAAAGCTTGATTGGTCTGACATGATTTTTTTATTCTCTCTCCCTTCCCAAAATAGGAACTTCAAGTTCTGGCCCCTCTCTTTACCAGGTTTCAAGTGTGTACCCTCCAAGATTTTCACGTATTCAAACCATGTTTACGTTATCTTTTCTCCGAATCATTTAAAAGCATTATATACTTCGAGTTGTATTGATTTTTGACAGAGAAGCAATGGAAGAGTACTCGAGAGAAATGCAAAAGATAGCCGAGGAACTCCAAGCCAACTTTTCAGTATTAATGGGGTTGGAAAGAGATGGGCTAAAAAGGTTACAAGGGGGGAGCTTAAACAAGGCATAAGAATGAATTACTACCCTATTTGTTCAAGGCCTGATCTTGTTCTTGGGTGTAGCCCTCACTCAGATAGCACAAGCTTCACTTTGTTGTTGCAAGATGATGATGTCACTGGCCTCCAAATTAAGCACAATGAAGCTTGGGTCCCTATTAAACCTATCCCAAATTCACTCGTCGTCAACATTGGTGATGCCACTGAGGTAATTTATATATATATATATATCATATGAGTTTGATTTTAAACTCCATACTTATGCTGATCTTTTATTCTTTGGGGTTCAGATTCAAAGCAATGGAATGTACAAAAGCATTGAACATAGAGCCATAACAAATGAGAAGAAACCAAGAATATCAATCCACATGATGAGCAAGAAATTGGTCCAGTTGAAACAATGATAGATGACCAGAATCACCCCAAATTGTATAGAGACATCAAGTATGTTGATTATATTAGAGAAAAGCTTTCTAGGAAACTGGAAGGAAAAACTCACATTCAATTTGCAAAGCTACACAACAAATAATCACTGATATAGTACGTTTGGTTGATTGGAATGGAATAGAACTATAATAAATTACTGTAAAAATTAAATAATATTGTAATGAAATTGAATAACTATAATAATAGTTTGGTTGGATAGAGTGGAATAAGTATTGTAATAATATTCTTAGTTTGATTGAAAGGATTAAATATGTAATAAAAAAAATATTTGAATAATGAATATATCTTTTAATAAATTAAATTATGTTTTTATTTTTATAGAAATATTGAAAAAATAAAAGCCTTAAATGCTAAAATGACTAATATTTAGTGATAGATACTAAAAATAACAAATATTTTACTTTCATTTAAAATATTAGATATAAAATAATAATTTTATATATTATTTAGTTAAATACATTTATGTCATATATCTTTAAAAATATTTTTGTTATAATTTATTAAAAAAATTATTTCTTGAAGTTAAGGTTTAGTTTCTTAATTTTAACATAAAAAAAAAGGTTTAGTTTCCTACTAATTCTTCTCTTTCCAGATTCTCCCCTCTCTCTTCTAAATAATTTTTTCTCTGCTCAATCCCCAAAAAAACCCTATAACACCTATATTTCCAGTTTCCAACGAGCTTTTGCTTGCTGCCACCGCTGACCACCGTGGCCTCACTCAGAAAGCGCTAAAATTTTGGTTCTTGCTTCATCTCGATCTCCTCTTTCAATTTTTCTTATTAGTTTTCTCTAAAAATCACCACAAAAACACAAATCTACAAAAAGAAGTCAACAAAATCCCCTTTCTTTATGTTGCTGGAATCGTTCCGATTGCTTTGGTTATTGATGTGTTCTTCTTCCACCTCACCTCTTTCTCTTCCGCAACTTTTCAAGCATCCAAACCCTTTTAACATGCATAACCATAAATTTCTCTTCTTTCGATTCATTCTAATGATTTGCAGATTTTACAGTTTTTTTTTATAGTTTTATTGTTTTGATTGAATTTGGTGACGGTTGGTAGCATGGGTATTCTAGGAATTTTCTTGGGGAGGCTATTCGTTATGGCATGGAGTATAATTTTTTATATATATTATTCACACAACCATGTTTAAAGACCAAATTAAAAAAAAAAATGTTGTTAAATTTTAAGATTAATAGAGATAAAAAAAAATTTAAAGATCAAATTAAGAAAAAAATATTAAATTTAGAGACCGGACAAAATAATGGACCATTTGAATTATTGCTCTATTTATAACTTTTTCGGTCCGATATTATACAAATAATTGATTGAATAAAAAATCAAAAGTTTTAACACATTTCTAACTTGAATTATTTTCGAAAAATATTAGGATTGAAGATCATATTCAAATATGACACATACTAGTCATATCGTAAAGTGTTTATTTCAACCAGTTGAATGTAGTTACGTCTTTGATATTTTTGAAGTTTTAGATGAAATGATAAGTTGGGTTTTTAAAAAAATATATAAAATATAATATAATAAAATAAAATAAAATTATATACTAATAATCTCATTAAAATAATATGTTTTATGACATTAAGTGAATAATATATTTCTCTAATAAAATTGAAAAAAAATCATTCACTCTACTCCTATGTCATCAACAAGAAAAAATCATAAAAAAATAGGTTCTACAGGCATTTAGAGATACAAAATCATTAATTATAACATCAACATCAAAGTGAGTATCTTTTTTTATTTTATTTTTTTAAAATATCATATCAGTGAATTTATTAGAAATATTGGTTGGAGTTAACAATTAAATCCGAATTTTAAAACATGAAAAATAACAGGATTAAATTTCAAATATACAAAAAGTATAAGAATTTAAAAGCATGTTTTAAGCTATTATATATATATAGTATCTATTTTAGTTACACCTAGATCACCGCTGTCCAAATCTTGTAGATTAGATTTTTTTTTTTAATTTTTATATAAAAAACCAATTATAAGTGGATATAGTGTGATAAATCATAATTTTCTATTTTAATACGCTTAGAAAATATAAATTTTGTATTCAAGTAAGAAAAAAAATATTTATCGATACTATTATTATTTAAGAATTTTACTTAATTATATGATGAATTAATCTAACCTCAATTTAATTGCAAATTTATTAAGAAAAGATAATTATTTTATATATTATTATTGGAGTAAAAAAAATTTCATTTAGATTGATGTCATTTGTTTTTAGAGTATAATAAAATAATAATTAAAAAAATATTTGGCATTACTTTAAATCTGCTTGTTGAGTTCTTTTACTCTATTAATATTGGACAAAATAATCACCTTACTAAAAATTTATAATTTATATTAAACAACAAATAATATTCAAAAATATTTTTATTTGAAATAAATATTATTTTAAAGATATTCTTATTTTTTAAATTTTTTTTATCACCAATGAAATAGATATTTTTTAATCTCTTTTATCCTTGGCCCTGGAACACCGCAGCTCAGAACAGTCTCAGGGCCGGCCCTGGTAAAATGGATGAGGTTGGTATGATTTGAGTCAAAGTTGAAAAAGGGGGGAAATAAAATGAATGAAATCCAAATCTCATTCACAATTTATGTTTTGTTTGAAATTAAAGACTGAAAACAGAAATGAAAGTTCTATAGGTGGAATCCAAAGCCTTTTCCACAAAACAAATTTGCATTCAACTTTGATCAGGAAATGCACTAATGTTGTGCTACTCCCCTTAACTTGGGCATCCCTCTTACGGTTTCATATCTAGGCAGACTTTTCATGCCCTTATAGTGAATGTGGTCGAGCTTCTCATGCCGCAGCTCTAGCTCAGTGATCCCAACTTTATTGCACCAAGATGGTTGAATGACCATATAACAATTTTCAAGGGTTCTTGTTTCTTTTATGATATTGTTTCCCTGCATTAAAATGACACAACACTTATTTGCGATGAAATAGACAAGCATATCCTAATCACATAGTTAATTGCTTTTGGGATAAATATCAAAACTATGCATGAAATTTGATCCAATGTGCAATGTCGTACATGAACTTTGATTTTGTGTGATTTTATACATTAAATCTTGACTTAATTCAATTTTCGCTAATAACATTATCGAATTGACATCATTTTATGTTAGTATATTACATCTACGAACAATTATATTAATTCAAAAGTAAAAATAAATATATATTAATTAAGCACTACTCCCCTTAACTCAGGCATCTCTTTTACAACTTCATATCTAAACAAACATAGTAAATGTGGTCGAGCTTCTCATGCCACAACTCTAGCTCAGCGATCCCAATTTTATTGCACCAAGATGATTGAATGACCATATAACAATTTTTAAAGATCTTTGTTTTTTCCATGATATTTTCTCCTTGCATTAAAATGACACAACACTTATCCGTGATGAAATTAGCAAACATACCCTGATCACATAACTTACTAATATTGATTAGATTAACCTTTCATCCATCAACAACAAATAAATTTGTTCAACTTAGGTAAATTGGGAGCACTCGGGATTATTTTGCCAAGAATTTTGCCTTTCTTACCATCTCCAACTATCACACAACCAACATTGTTTTCATAAAAAAAATAAATAAGCACTTTGCATTACCAGTCATGTCGCGAGAACATCCACAATCTAAGTACCAAACATGATCAATTGGAGCCTTCAAGGAATGATGAGGAACAAGCAAGCACGTCTGATCCTTCTTCCACTCAAGATTTTGATTCCTCCTAGGAGTAGTGCTGACTTTGGTGGGCACTGATGCAAGCATCGCTTGCTTCCATCTTAAATCATGAGGCATCTTGAATCTTCTTGATCTGATATGACCTGGTGCTCCACAATAATGATAGATAATCTTGTGTTTAGTGTGTACCATCTTTTCAACCTTGATCACAGTAAATCGAGTCGAACACCATGATAACCATTAACAAAGTTTGACACGAACCCATTTTTCCAGTTTAACTAAATATATTTATTTGCTAGCGCAACCGTGAAATGTTCCTCCTTGAGGTTAAGTGACCAGCTGGGCAGACACGTACCATTTATCCAGTTGAGGGACGTCAAAAGCCCATGTTTGAATAAAAGGGTCCCACACTACAACTATAAGCTCATTCCTTTTATTTTGGGCCACGCCTATGTCCAAACTAGCCCGCGCCTGGGGACTTAGTCAGGATGAGGTAGGCTAGTTCTTAACTTAGTTGGGAACCAACTACATATCCCACATCAGTTAAAAACAAAGCACAGAAAGCGTATATATACTAAGAAGCAGCTAGGCAGTGTCCCATCGGGGACATCCGATAAAATTGGAACGATACAGAGAAGATTTACATGGCCCCTACGCAAGGATGACACGCACAAATCGAGAAATGGTCCAAATTTTTTTTTTTTTTCCATCCTTTCCCTGTTGTTCCTTTTCATTTTAGTGCTTTGTTTGATGTTGGGTTTCACGGGTTTTGCTCAGATTTCAAATTTTTCCTTCAAATATTTTTTCATTTCCCATCCTTTTCTCTGTTTTCTTTATATTTTAATTCATAGTTTGATGTTCAGCTTCATGGGTTTTGGCCAGTTCTGATTTCAATTTAAAGTTTTAATCTGGGTTTAGTGTTTTTACGGTTGAAGAATGAATATGTGGAGATTCATTATGTTGAGATTCGAGATAGTTTTGCTGAATTAGGTTCTGGGTTTAGTGTTTTGACGTGCTTCTATTGAGGAAATCCTTGCAGGACCTGAAAGATGTTAAACGAGACATATGTTACGTGGACTCGGGGTGCGTGTTAGATGCTGATATGTGTTTGACATGGGTATTTATATTTGCGAAGTTTTTCCACGTATTTGGAGGGTCGTATTCATGCCCCCATGTTCATGTTTGCAGGAAGCAATCAAACGAGCTGCCTATGATGAGATGAAATATTTTGAACGACATTTATTTTTGTGGAACTGAACCAACATTTCTAAGGTGTTTCCCGTGATGCATTGTTCTGTAAGTTTGAAAGAAGGAAGAAAAGGCAGTCTAAAAGAAGCAGCTGAGCTGATGAGTGCGTTCCATCATCCAAAGGAATCGAAGAACCCTAAGTCTCATAAGCAATATAGTGATTGAGCCATCTACTACTATTGGCCTCAACTCCAAAAACAATTTACAAATTTGTAATTATGTAAAGAATTGATCCATAAATGCAACCGTTGAAAATGATATTTGTGTGCCTAATAGCTGGGAATCATCATATTATTGTCAAATTTTCTCCCTATTGAGGCTCTACGAGAGTTGAGTTGGTGCTAAAGTGTAACAAAAAACTGAAAAACATGAACAATAAGCTTAAAATAGTAACCTCAGCCAGTCTATATTATAGTGCAACCGTGAAATGTTCCTCCTTCACCAGCTGGACCGACACGTACCCAGTTATCCACTTGAGACACGCAACAGCCCATGTTTGAATAAAAGGGTCCCACTCTGCAACATAAGCCCATTGCTTTTATTTTGGCCACACCTACGTCCAAAGCAGCTCGCGCCTGGGAACCAACTACATTTTCCACATCGGTTAGAAACAAAGTACAGAAAGCGTATATATACTAAGCAGCAGTTAGCATGGGCTGTCCCTTCGGGGACATCCGATAAAATTGGAACGATACAGAGAAGATTAGCATGGCCCCTGCGCAAGGATGACACGCACAAATCGAGAAATGGTCCAAATTTTTTTTCCGTCCTTTCCCTGTTGTTCCTTTGCATTTTAGTGCTTTGTTTGATGTTGGGTTTCACGGGTTTTGCTCAGATTTCAAATTGTTCCTTGAAATATTTTTTCATTTCCCATTCTTTTCTCTGTTTTCTTTATATTTTAATTCATAGTTTGATGTTCAGCTTCATGGGTTTTGGCCAGTTCTGATTGCAATTTAAAGTTTTAATCTGGGTTTAGTGTTTTTACGGTTGAAGAATGAATATGTGGAGATTCATTATGCAGAGATTCGAGATAGTTACGCTGAATTAGGTTCTGGGATTTTCATTATGCAACTTTTATAGGTGGTAAATTGTAGTTACTTGTATTTGGCTATATCTAAAGGAGACTTTGGTTTCTAGAGTTAAATAATTGATTTCTTCATAAATGAGCTGTGGAAGAATTGATGAAATAATTCCGCTTGAGAAATCCCAGTTGGCCAATGAGAATGGTTTATGGTCGCTGCAAAGTGTAAAACATGAAGGCGAGTATTATGTATTTATGTAGGAATTGGACTCGTTTATTTCTATATATAGTCATAACAGATTTGTAGTCCTTGCAGGACCTGATAGAAGGTGTTAATTGAGCATGTAGGGGTGAGTGTGGGTATTCTCAATATCTACTATATTCAAGTCCCAAGGAAGCAATCACTCAAGCTGACGCAGAGGGCTGTGACCGTGGTGTTTCCCATCGACGCATTGCTGTGGGAACTTGAGAGAAGGAAGCAAAAGGCAGCTTAAAAGAAGCAGGTGAGGTGAGTGAGTGAGGCATCTATGCCTGGCCTTCAGTCTTTCACTTGTGCTACTTGTGAAATCTAAACCATATACAAGCTTGTATTTACGTAAAACTGAAAACATCCTTATCCCTAAATGCAACTGCTCCAAATCTTCTTAAGATGGTTAGATGTTGAGCTCCATGGGTGTTGGAGATATGGGATTAGAATTGAGAGTTATAATCTGGGTTTGCTCTCCGTATTCGTTTCATAGAGATTTGAGTCTGAGCTTGGTGAATTAGCTCCATGGGCTTTTCATTCATATTTTTAGAGTATATTTAAAAGGATAGTATGTTGATATTTGTGTTTGTGCAGTCACTGCTCATAACCTCGTGGTTTCTGTTACCAGAAGCTGAACTAACAGCATGTCATTACATCATTAATTTTAGTAAATAAATCATTGTTGAGGTGATTTTCTTTTATCATATTAAAATATTGAAAATAATTGTATAATATATTAAAATTTTAAAATTATAACAAAATATTACTATATATCAGGAAATGAAAATAATTTTTTGCAAGAGTTGGGACAATTGTAAAATGAAAATATAAAGCTGGTAAATAACAAAGATATGCCAAAAGAAAAATTAAAAGTGAGAAGCAGATTTTATACATGAAATTTTTTATGTTTCATACTATTAAATCAGATTAAATTTTATTAGGAATAAAAATCAACTCCTTGATACTTAGAATACAATTTCTGAGAAAAATGCAAGCTCTTTGATTTTAATTTTACGACTCCCATCTGATAGTAATCCATATGATAATAAGCTAATAAGCCTTAGGAAAATTTAGAAACTGCAAAAAAAAAAAAAAACAAAAATACTGAAGTGAAGAATTAAATTGAAAAAGGAAAAGAGAAAACAAATACTTATGGATTAAATTGAGATAAAAAAAAATAGAGGGATTAAATAGATTGGAAAATTCCCGTAATACTTAAAAGTGTAATGTGATTTAATATTGCACCAAATCACTTATTTTAGCATTTACATTTATTCTTAATTGCTCAAATTTTGATTCTACGTAAATAATATATAATTAATAAATATTTGTACATTGTTCCAATTTACAAAAAGGATTTCCATCTCCAGCGTGTTATATAAATATTTTTTTATATTTGTATTTATTTCAGTTTATATTTTACATATACTTTTAGACACAAAATAAAAATAAAAATAAAAGTAATAAATTTTTTATTTTTTTATTCTTTTACTTCGAAATTTGTTGTTTAATATAATAAAATATTTCATTTGACTATGAACCAAATTGGTTGCTTTTATTATATATTTATTAATGACATTCCTTAATTTATTTGATGCAATTTTAAATTTTATATCAATTGAGAATTATGAATATTCTTATATAAAAATTAATTTTTTTTCAAATGTCAATTCTTTAATTTTATATTACCAAGAAGTATAATATGTGAAGAACTCATTCTGTAATGTAATATGGAGCGAAGCACTAATATCTATCACTCAATTAGTTCCGATACATGTTAGGTTGATCAAATTCTCATCACAAAAGACTAACAAATTATTATTAGTAGAGGTAGTAGCATGTTCGAATTTTTTTATTATCATTTCTTTCTTGTTTATCACCGTTGCCTTTATTTTCTCTTTTTTACTTGTAGCAATACTTCTTGATATGATATTTCTTGTCGTAACGATGACACTCAAGATTCTTGTATCTTGATCACGATTCACTTCGACTTTTATCTCTATCCTTTTTGTCTTTGCTTCTTCCCTACTTTCAGTAACTAGAATATCATATCATGATGAAGCATCTGGAGACCTTCTTCTTGCTTCTTCATTCAATACCGCCCTTCACAATTTCCAATGTCATAATACCCTTGGAAGTACCATTAATGAGCAAGGCTTGAAACATTTCCCAAGAACTCGATAGAATAGCAAGCAACCAAGGCCTCGTAATCATCAAATTTAATTATCATACCAAGTAGTTGAGTTAACAAACCTTGAAATTAATTCAAGTGGTTGGTTGTAAAGGTTCTTGTAACTCAACATCATTCTCTTAAGCATAAACAACTTGTTAGTGTCGGACTTCGAAGCATACAAGTTTTCAAGCTTGTTCCATGATGTGCTCGCATGTGTCTCTTGATCAATGTGGTTATAGACATTCTCTTCAACAAATTATCGAAAAAGCCACACATCTACTGATGCTCAAATTCTCACTCTTCATCAATTTTCGACTCGGGTTTTTGAATAGCAAATACAAGAAGGTGCAAAGCCTTCACAAATTAAGTAAGCCAAACACTTTTTATCAGCAACCCCACGAGTGGGTATTTAGAGGTTTTTTACAACCCTACATTTTCTTGAGTTCCAACTTCTTACTCATTCATTTGTTCAACCCTTCTCTTTTGATGGTTGTTGTTTTCTCCCTTAAACAATAGCAAGCAAGCCAATCACATTCTTTAAGTCAAGAAAGTAAAAATTTAAGTAAGCTACTAGACATGATATACTCACCTGTATAAACATCCTCTCTGCATCACCAACGTTGCCATTTTCTTTCAAAATAATTCCCTGTAAAAACATAATTATCAGCCAACAAAAAATAAGCAAAAAAATGAAAAATCATGGAGAAGACATCTGAAGAAAATATGTAATATATAAATGTTTCACCAGTAAATGAACAAGAGGAAAAGGAGAGACGAATAAATAGAACCTTGGCTAAGTAACCTCGGAAGTCATTCGGATGGCTAGAAATTGGTTTGTCATAAATAGCTACTGCATCACTAAAATGGCCCCAATCTGAATAAGCTTTCCCAAGAAGTAAATCAACCTGAGAGAAATCTCATAAACAAAGTCAAAGAATCAAATGTCATTTGTTATGCTCAAGAAGAAACATATCTATCAACAACTCTGATCCACCAAAATTGACAAAGAAAGTCAATGATCCAAACCAAAGTGACTTGACTCTACATGCTAATGTCAGGCTGTAGATTAAAGCCTATGATGAACACGCAAAGAGCATCCTATAGAGATCAATTGATGAAATGAAGCTCATTCGATCCATT
The DNA here is from genome assembly GCA_039519145.1 of Kokia cookei. Taxonomy (NCBI): domain Eukaryota; kingdom Viridiplantae; phylum Streptophyta; class Magnoliopsida; order Malvales; family Malvaceae; genus Kokia; species Kokia cookei. Next base: position 59,415,656 of record CM076903.1, read on the forward strand.
TGAACTAGCCTAATTCGTGAAACATGTGGAGAAACTTAAATACTTGAAGTGGCCCAATTGATGAAATGAAGCTCGTTCGACCCATTGTATATGTATGTTAGATATTCAACAAGAATAATGCGTTGCGCCGGTGAGTCGAGACATGAGGGGTGGAACCAAGATATTTTTGGCAATCCAACTAGCTAAGGATGTTTTTCTGTCGTACAAATATTGACTTTTGATCGGAGTGCTACGAAGAACCTCTTGGTAAATGAGAGAGGAAGGTTGTGCATTGGATTTTAGGGAAAAAGTGGAGGGTTGTGCATCAAACTTTAGGGAAAAGTGGTGATGCAAACTAGGCAGTCAAAGCAATTAAATGCAACAAGCGAAATACATCTCAAACACTTTCCTAATGTTTTCCATTTTGACTTACTATGGGCTTGGCAAGGGCGACATAGGGGTCCTTTCAGAGTTTTGAAGCGACTAAGTCGAGACAAATCGGAGTTGGTGGAAAAATTCAAAGTTAATCCAGTTTTCATTGTGGGCACGCCTAAGCCTATTTGTGAGAATCAAGAGAATTCCGATCGAGGTAAGTCACAATATGGACAACTAAGATCGGTGAGCTCTTGCAAACGATCGAGAATCGACCGAAGCCGATAGAGAAAGTTTCAAGACGTGTTAAGCAACATTGAAAATTGGGATTCCCTTGATCCTTACAAATAGGCTTAGGCTGCAACCTTTGTTGATCAACCTTCCCTATCCTATGTATCAAACCCTCCTAAGCCCATACCCACAAAGGCCACGGCAATCACTACCAACTTCACTCCTCCGTCTTATTCGGTAACCCTTTTTAAACTCATATCCAACAACCCGTCCTTTTCATTAAACTCTATCCAAAACACCTCCAACTTCATATATGAAAAGCATACCCTGTTGCGAGTCACTTTCTTGCTTCAAATGTGTCTTTTTTCATTAATAAAGAACCAATTTGATTGTTGTTTTGTTAAGCTTCGGAGTATGCTTGGCATACTAGAAACTCTTATCCTTTGAGAAATAATAGAAGTAGCATTCCATTCATGACTATTCATCGGATGTTTGGGGACCTACTACACATTTATTCACCAAAGGATTGAGCAACAAGACTTATCATTATTTGGTTTGTAAGTTGAACATTTGTGGTGTCTGTACATCAAACTAAGGGGGATCGTTGACAGCTTATGATCGTAATAGCTTAGCATGATCTCCAAAACTGATTCTATGGGATTAGATTATTATTAATAATGACCAATTTTTAGGATTTTATGATTTCATTTTTTCCTTGGTTAGACTTGTGAACATTGTATAAATACCTGGTTTGACTCGTTGCGTCCTCAGAATGACACTGATTTGACTCGTTTTGAAACTTTCTCGATGCTTTGGTCGATTCTCGAGTAGTCTTTCTGTCGGGTAGTTTTGCTCCTTAGAACATGCCTTGACTTACATTTGAGTTAAGAGACGACAAAAGTCGATACATGCTCTAAGGGGCAAAACTACCCGACAGAGGGAATACTCGAGAATTGATCGAAGCATCGAGAAAGTTTCAGGACTAGTCAAACCAATGTCATTATCTATGTTTGCAAAACTCAAAGTTAACTTAGTTTTCACGTACAATCAAGCATCTATTCTATCTCTGTTCACATATGCTCAAGCTCCTCGCGTAGTTTTGCTTGCCACTCCTATTGACCACTGTTATGACATTGCAAAAGATCATTGGACATAATGCCAAATTGTAACCAGTACAAGAATAGGATCATGTCGTTGAGCAATTAACAAGGACGTCTTATGAAAAATGCCATGTATCTTGTTGTAAGAACTTTCTCCTCATCACCACAAGTTGGAAATATTGATTTAGAAAAACAGTGTTTTAGCATAGTGAATTTTTAAAAATTTTCTTAAAATTAAGTTATTGCGATAGTAAAACCTTTCATCCGAATAGTATATTTTCTACCACTCAACCTTCTCCGTTAATCTCGACCTTGATTTTTTAGAATGTGAGCTTTATTCAAGAATTAATAAACAATCATGATAAGCAATCTTGGTACATTTAGAACTCTTAACATAATGTATTTACGTGTTTAATTTTCATTTACTCACAATTTAACTTCTTTTTCGTTTCAATATCGTGCATGGTTCATGTGTTATTATTAATTAGTTTCAAACCATAAATTTCATTATTTATTATATGTTATATTCGAACACACCTCTATGTTTTAAGTATGTAAATTTTACATGTATACGCGTGCGATAGGTATACTAATAATAAATAAAGTTTATTATATAATTAACTAAAAAAACTAAAACAACATAAATTCCCTTATATATTATTTAATTTATAAAAAATTAATCACTTTTTTTTTTTTTACTTTTGACGTTAAATTTAACCGCATCTATTATATGCAGTATAAAATTAAATAATATAATCAAAATCTTTATCTTTCTTTATTCTCTTGGTGTTCAAATCCATGAAAAAAGAAAATTAATAATTAAATTATTGCACACTTACAACCAAGGGCGAAATCAGAAAATTCTTTTAAGGGTCAAAATTAAATTTGTAATTTTTTCGATAGTAAAAATATAATTTCACAATTTTAATAGTCTATATCCTGAAGGATTAAATCAAATTTTTATCACTTTTAGGAGGGACAATATGCAATTTTACCATTACTAATTTAAAATCTTAAAAAGTCTAAATTAGAAAATTTTTCATTTTAGGGGGAGTCGAGGCCCCTGCCAGCTCTCTGGATTCGCCTCTGCCTACAACGTGGATAATAAAAAAATTTATGTAATAAATTTACAAGGAAATTGATATAGTAACTAATTGTGAGTTTAGTTAAAATGGTAAAGTGTTAGAGTTCAAATTTTATGATTTGTATGTCTGTTATGTAATCTCTTGAGTTCAAATGCTTGTCTACTCTTGCAAAACCATCAAAGTTAATCTTACCAATTTTTGCAACTTATTTGGCCTTCTTATTGATTTCAACAAACCTGAACTCTACCTCAGCCCTTCAGCTTGTGGTATTCTGAATGCTAATCATCTTAGCAAATATCTCAAAAAATCAGTGTTCTTTCATAGTACACTCACCTTGTAGAAATCTAAATGTCTCTTACTTCCTTATCTGCATTTAAAGGGTTTTTCATATAAATGACCCGAAAAAATTTATTATTTATAAAAATAACTTAAATTAAAAAATATACATCAAAATAATTTAAAATGAGCAGTAAAAATTTTAAAAGTCCATGTGATGGTTGACACCCCTTCAAATTTCACCCCAATGATTGGTGTCAGGCGTTAAAAATGAATTTCTTGATTGTCTACCATTCCTTGGTCGACATCCATGTATTTTTTAATCCGGTATTATATTGGTATACGAAAATACTAGATTTAAAAAAAAATTAGGTCCCTAATATCTCATGGTCGACACCCTTTTTTTATTTAAAAATTAATTTTTTGAGTGTTTGTCGAACCATGGTTGACACCCACTTTTTTAGATACCAAAAAGAAAAAATTTTGGGTGTCCGTCAATTCATGGCCGACACCCTCTTTTTCAGATACCCAAAATTATTTTTTTGGATGCTTGCCATCTCATGGCTGACACCTGAAATAAATAAAAAAATTATTTTTGATTGTCTGCCAACCCATGACTGACACCCCATTTTCCATATACCCAAAAATATATTTTTTGGGTGTTTGTCAACCTATGACTGACACCCAAAAAAAAAATAAAAAAAATAAAATATATATATATATATATATATATTTTAGTGTTTGTCATCTAATAGCCGACATCCACAAATAAAATGAATAAAAAAATAATTTTTTGTTCGTGTTTGACAACCAATGATTGAAACCCATAAAAATATTAATTAAAAAATAATTTTTTTCCTGCTTGGCAACGAATGGCCGACACCAACTTTCCCTCGTCTATATATAAGACAAAGGTTTTGGTTTTGAAATTGTAAGGAAGAAAAATTCTTTCAGAGTAACATAGAAATGACAATGTTTTATTGTGTATCATTAGATGAGTGTTTTGTTCTGGGGAGAGTTTTGAAGTGTAAAACCGAATTTCGGGGTTGAATTATATACTATCATGTGAAGCGGCAAATATATGTCTTCAATGGTTCGACAATTTTCCCCACGATTGAAGACTATCTAAGATGTCCAACGCAAATGAACATTATCTACGTTGGAAGAATTGTTACAAGTTGAAGTACTGTTGAGTAGTTGATCCAATGTAGATATATTTGCTGTCGTATGCGGGCCTTGTGGTAAAACTGTAAAGGTTATGCTGTCAAAGGTCGGATGACTTTTTTCTGTCATCTAAAGCTAATCGAGACGAGTTAACGAAGTATTCAAGTAGATGGATATTATATATATTTTTATTTTGTTATATTTGTAATTTTAATTTATTTTGTATTATTGTTGTTCGAATTTTAAAACTTCATATATTAATATTAACAAATATTTATACTTTATTGTATCTGTAAATTTAATTTGTTGCGTAGTAATATTCAACAATTTCTTGTATTAATATATTTTCGAAATATATAAAAAATTTATTAAATATGTTGTTGTGAAAATATGGAGAAATAATTATTATTGAAAAATTAAATATATATTGAAAAAGTAATAATTACAAATTAAATTTAAAAAATAAATGAAAAGAAAATCAAAATTGTGTAGATCTTGGCGACGTCCTCGGTGTTGGCGTGTAATAATTTGGGTTCCTTCGGGGTCGACGAGGCCGTGGTGCACGTTCTTGAGGTGGCGTTATATAGCTGCTGCTCGGTCCAACCTCCGGTGTCCCGATCGGTGTACTAATGATACTAAAAAGAACATATGTTTTTCCCCATTTATTGGATAATTTGTTCCCATTTAGTTGTCCTTAGTACATATTTTAGCATTTTTTAATTTAGTTTATTGCGTTTTCTAACTCAATGGACCTTGGCCAAGTTTTCCTTAATTTTGTCATATTTTACTACTAATGTCGCTACATTTAGTATTAGTATTGCATCTAAAGATATCAGCATGGGGATTCACCTTAGAAAATCCTGTATGCAGAAGGGTGGTAAAATCGTACGTATCGTCATCAGAAATTATGGAGTATTGAGTGATCGAAGACGCCGAGGGAAAAATATCCTCCATGGTCGGTGTACGTTCTTGCCGACGGATCTTCGGTTGATATGAGGATGAATCGGAGTAATGTGAATGTTGAGGCTCGGGGTTGTCGCCAAAAATATCCTCCATGAAACATGGATATTGGTGGTGGGGCAAAAAGATGACGAGTCGGATGTTTGATATTGGAGCTCAAGGTCGTCCTTGAGCTCGTGCTCGGGGTCGGGCTTCGGCTCGAAATCTGAATCGAGGATCGAGATCGGGCCACGATGCCGATGTGAGTTGTTCGTCAGATGCCATCAGTTGCTTTCCGGAACAAGTTAGGATGGGTGATGTGTAATCGGGAACACCAAATATAACTTATTTCGAAAATTAAAGTAAATAACAGTAAGAGGAAAGTAGGGTCTAATCCTCAATGACTAGAGAGTCGTAAAAAGTCTTGTTTGTCGAGATCGTGAGCCAAATCGTGCCTAAGAAAAGCGCCGTGATCTAAGAAAAAACAAAAGAAACAGAATTAAAAATAAAAGAAAATAGAATTAAAAGAAATAGAAAATAAGGAAGTCGAAGTAAAAATAAATAGTATAAAATAAACAAGTTGAAAAAAGAAGGGTTTTATCAATATTTAGAAATCCAACCTCCGGTTATCTTGATTCTTCCTCGATTCAATCATAGACTTTGGATGGTTCTTCTCGTGTCCGAATTAGCCAGTTATAGTGGAAGAGGATGCCTATGACCACCAGCTCCAGATATAATTTTTAGAGGAACCTGACTCTAGTCAACCGTCGCTCCAATGGAACTGTCTTACACTAGATCACCTTTTCCCAGCGACGAATGCCATGCCGTTTTGTCTCTTTGGCTGGGCAACCTCTGATGCAGTAAATTAGCGAACTGACCGTGCAACCTTTTCAAAACACACAAAGTGGCCGGCTTTGCACAAGATGAAAAGATTACTTTTGTAGGGATTTTGGATGGAAGCGTCGATCCCGTAATACAGAGAATTGATGAATACCTGAGTGAGAAGAATTAAGCGCGGATTCTAAGTCTCATGAACTTTGGGTAGCCCAACCTATATTGTTACGTCTTGTAGCGTAATAGTTATCTCTCCACATAGGAGGTGGAACGTGTGGGTCTCGAGCCACCATCTTTCGACTAATTCTATTATTAAATCGACCCAGACAATCATTGGTTAAAAGCAAACGGTATACCTGAACCTTGCATCTTTTATATATTGGTAAGCCGATCAGGGGGGGGGAATAGCCCAAATGACGTACCTGGGGTCTAATGCACCGGTAAGAGTGTTGATCTTGTCGAATAATGCTGACTCGGTGGTCAAGATCATTGAGGATGGCGTAGGGATCCATATGTCAAACTCAGTCAAAGTCAATCAAAGACGATCGTCGGGGATCAATGATGGTCAACAACGATCAACGGTGATCAGAGGTGATTGAAAGTATTCAGAGGTCGAAATACCGTGGAATTTGGCGAAAGACGACGATTCTTGGAAGTCGAAAGACGGTGGTGAGCTAGAAGCTCAATGGCCAAATGCCATTTAAAGTAGGAGACCATTGATAGTATTTTTGTAATTTTAATGTCAAGAAAAAGTAATTTAATAAACTTAATGTCACTAGAGTCTTGTCAAATCAAAGTCTTTAATAAAATTTCAAATTTAGATTTAATTATAAATAAATTTTAAATTTAAGGAATTTAAAAAATTTGAACTTGGTAAAATTATTTTTAATTTGAATGTAAAAAAATTAAAATTATTTAAATCATTTTTAATTATTTTTAATTTAATTATAATTTTTAAACTACTTTGAAAAATTAAATTTTTTTGAAATTTATTTATTATTTATTTCAATTTCAATTTCATTTTGATTTCATTTCAACTTCAATTTCATTTAAAATTAAATTGTATTTATAAACTTAAATTTTTTACTTAATTTTAATTTTTTTAAACTTTATTAATTTAAAGTTTAAATTGAGCTTCATTTAAATTGAAAATTATATTTTATTACACTTTTTTAGTTTAAACTTTATTAGTTTTAAAATTTATATTATTACACTTTAATTTTAAATTTCAATTCATTTTCAATTTCATTTAAACTTAAGTTCATTTGAAATTTTTAAATTAAATTTTTATTAATTTAATTTCGAATTTAATTTTCAATTCAACTTTAATTTTAATTTCATTTAATTTTCTTTTCAAATGTAATTTCAATTTTAATTTTAAATTTAAACTATTATTTTAATTTCAAACTAGTATTTTATTTTCAAATTCAATTAATTTCAAACTAGTATATTATTTTCAAATTCAATTTAGACTAATATTTTAATTTCATTTAAACTTTAATTTCATTCCAACTTTAATTTCAAACTCTATTAATTTTAATTTCAAATTTAAACTATAAATTAATTTAAATTCCATTTTAATTTTAAACTCCATTAATTTTTATTTTAAACTCCGTTAATTTTAATTTCGAATTTAAACTATAATAATTAAAATTTGAACATGTATTTCAATTTTGAAATTAATTTTAACAAAAATATTGTATGTTAACTCATAGACATGCGCTCATTATTCGTCTTTTAGTCTGGTATTACGAGACGATTGACCGGAAACATAGATACGATATGGAATCAATTGTGGCCAGATCTTTGGCAAACATTGCATAATTTCGATTCGCCTATCTCCCTGATGTCCATATAATTTCAAATCCTCGTCAAATATGGATAGCCTCTAGGCTTTCTACGGAGACTATGGTCCGGCAGCATCTCGAAAGCAAGCGGTGGAACTTCTCAATTCGATACGTCCGACATTACGAGAAATTCATTCTCTTAGATACGAAATGTGTGTTGCAGCGTGTACACCTCATCTATGAATTGTTCAACATTTATATTTGCAGTCGCACACGCTGCATGAACATGCGCTCACGGGTATCGGAGAGTCTAAAGTCTAAAGCACTCGCATCATCTATTTGTCAGATTAACTACGTACGACATTGGTGGAACACCCGAGCGATGACCGGTGTACTCTAAAACCCAAAAAATCTCCAAATCGCGTGAATAGATATTTGCGTTAATTGTTCTAGCTCTCTAAATGTTGCTGTTATGGCCTTTTGAATGTCCTTAAAGTACACGTGCTAAGCCTCCATCTACGCCACTTGTTGTTGCTCCATCGTAGGCATCAATGTGGTCGACCTATAGAAGGTTGCTGAGAAAACAAAAGTAATTGGTAGATGTCGTGTACGATTTAAGATAAAGTTAATCGACTCAACCAGGTTGGTCGTCATTTGGTCATACTGATACCCCTAATCGTAACTTTGTGTCCATTGATACGTCTCGACACTACCCAACCATCTATCGAGATTTTTACCATTTGGTAAATATTTCATCTTAGCTTCAAGTTTTGCGAACTTTTGCTTGAATCTCTGCGGTTCAAATTCATGAGCTGCGTATGCAATTTCGAATAAGTATTTTAAAAAATCACACATTGATAAAATTTAAAATTAAATCGAATAAAAAAATACTAACAATAATTTTTACCGATGTCCACGAGTTCTTTTTTCCATTCTTTATTTTTATAATCACTGTGAAAGTTTGCCCCCATGTGCCGAATGCAATAAACGGACCTCCACGGAACCTCCGATCACCTTATTGCAGTAAGTAGCCCTTTCGATCTATCCGATATAAGGCAAACGTTATCTTGCTTGACAATGTGCCTCCTCAGATTTTTTAAGAAAAAATCACAAGACTCGAAACACTCTTTCTCGACTATGGCGAAAGCGATCGGAAGTACATTTCGATTGTCATCTTGTGCAACAACAATCAGTAGTATTTAAGTATATTTATCTTACAGCCAGATTCCATCCATCTGCACCATCGGTTTTAGTGAGGGAAGGCCCTAACACACGGCTCGAACGTCTAAAACAATCGGTGAAAACGTCATTTTTTCGGTTTAATCACCCCGTCTGGGCTTCTATATGACAATGTTTGTAAATCAGTGACTGTCCCCGGCACATACTCTCACATCGCGACTATCCACCCTTAAAGCTCGTTGTATGATGCATCTTAGTCACCATACAACTCTCGCATTGCCATTTGCTTCGTCCACCATGCCTTCTGGTATGAAACCTTATAATTAAAGTGAGATTGCATGGCCGTAACATAGACCGATACCTTATTCAACGGGGACTCTTTCACCATAGGCATGGTGCAACTGCATATGGTCTTTGCATCTTACTTTCGATGGTCTTGCGTCATACGAGCCATGATGCATGTGTGTGGACCTTCCATTTTCCTTATTGTTCACAGTTGAGTCCACTGCATTAACGCAGCTCGGATACGCCACTTACACCCACTTAAGGCTTTCCAACATTCTTTGATGTACAAATACAATGACGACTTCGTCACATTATAATCCACAGCTAACTTCAAGTTTTATTGTTTTATTGCATTTATGTAGTTCTTCTTGTTCTCGAATTGTTATCCTACGAACAACTCTTCTTCGTCAGTTTCTTCCCCAAGTAGGTGAGCAGGAACTATGTTTGTATATTCCGAGAACTCACGAGCTCAAGCCGCATTTGGGTCTACGTCGCTCATGAAGGCCCCAGGATTATTCCTAATAACCATGCTTGGGCCCGTGTTTCTTGCCGAATGGGTGTTAACATCATCACTCTCCATTGAGCCCTTATCATCTATGTCTTTGAGAATGTCATCTGAATTGGGGTCATCCAAACCTTCATTTTCGTCATCATCTTCTATGGTGGCCAACACCTCCGAATGAAATTATAGACGAGGACACGTGTTTCAGATGTTATATGAACATCCACCGGTGTTTGGATTTTTGAGAGTTGACCCTTTAAAACCATATTGATCTTCCCAACATACATTAAGATCAAAATCTATTCCAAAACGCTGGCTTACTGGATTTAAAACTTGAATTGGTTCGGGTTCTGCTATCTTTGCGAACAACTTAATTGGGCAGGGATTTTCGATCTCAGAGGGGCAATAAATTTCTATCATTGTTCTTAGATCATCATCATCATCAACAAGCTCCATATCCGAGAACTTGATCGGATCTGATGAAATATAAAATTTGTAAGACAGTTTTAAAATTTGCTTCCCGCAATGAGTAGCTATCTTTGTACTGATCTTCCGTTTCAATTCCTCTAGCGAAACACGCTTGTTGAATCTCATTCTGATTTTTTCTAGGCTTTGAAATACACAACTTTCATCATCTGTATTGATAATTATCCATCGAAATGAACATAAACAAAGAAAATGTTGGAACTTATCTTGAAAAAAGTTGTGGTTTTCTCTTAACAAACAAAACACAAATATCTAGTATTGATAATAAAAACAAAAAATTCAAATAGTAGAAAGACACGTATATATATATCTAGTACTAGAGTTAAAAGTGAGCAAAAAGAATTATTTGGGTACAAAATAAGGTGGTATCGGCCATGGGTTGACAAACATCCAAAAATATTTTTGGGACCTGAAAAACTGGGTGTCGGCCATTGGATGGTAAACACCCGAAAAAAAATATTTTTGGGTATCTAGAAAAAGGGTGTCGACTATGACTTGACAAACACCAAAAAAATTAATTTTTTATTCGTATTAGCTAAACTCGTGTTGTTTATACTTGTAGTTCGTATTATTTTGATTTTCTTTTCGTTTATTTTTAACTTTAATTTGTGATTATTATTTTTTAATATATATTTATTTTTTCGATAATAATTATTTCTTCACATTTTCACAAAAAACTATTTAATAATTTTTTTTATATAATTTGAAAATATATTAATATAAGAAAATACAAATATTGTTGAATATTACAACGCAACAAATTAAATTTACAAATACAATAAATTATAATTCTTTGTTAATATTAATACATGAAGTTTTAAAATTCGAACAACAATAATACAAAATAACATTTGATAGCATAACATGGTCAACTCGTCTCGATTAGATAATGTCCATCTTCAAGAAATTCCTGGTCAACTCGTCTCGATTAGTCGTTAGATGACAGAGAAAGTCATCCGACCTTTGATAGCATAACCTTTACGATTATACCACCTAATTACATTGATGGCAAATATATCATTTACGTTGGATCAATACCTCAATAGTTATACTGTTGAATCGTGGATAACAATTCATTCAATATGGATAATGTCCATCTTCGTTGGACATCTCAGATAGTCTTTAAAGGCACAAAAAGTCATCTGACCATTGAAGACATATATTTGCCGCTTCACATGACAATATATAATTCAACTTTCGGCAATACATGACAGTATATAGTTCAACCCCAAAATTCGATTGTACACTTCAAAACTCTCCCTTAGAACAAAACATTCATCTGATAATACAAAAGAAAACACTCTCATTTCTATGATATTTTGAGAGAAATATTTATTCCTTACAATTTCAAAATCAAAACTTCAATCATATATATATACGACAGAAAGTTGGTGTCGGTCATTGGTTGCCAAACACCAAAAAAATTATTTTTTAATTCATATTTTTTGAGTGTTAGTCATTGCTTGTCAAACACCAAAAAATTAATTTTTTATTTGTTTTTTTAGTGGGTGTTGGTCATGGCTTGACAGACACCAAAAAAATATTTTTTTATTCATTTTAGGTGTCGGCCATATGTTGGCAAACACTCGACAAAATATTTTTGGGTATTTGGAAAAAGAGGTATCGGTCATGAATTAGCAGACATTTAAAAAATATATTTTTTTGTATTTGGAAAAGGAGGTGTCAGCCATGGTTTGGCAGACACCAAAAAAAATATTTTTTATTCGTATTTCTTGGGTGTCAATCATGGCTTGAAAAACACTCAAAAAATATTTTTTTAATGTAAAAAAGGGGTGTCGGTCATGAGATGCTAGGGACTCAATTTTTTTTTCAAAATCTCCTATTTTCGTATACAAGTATAATATTGAGTTAAAAAAAATACAGGGGTGTCGGTAATGGAATGACAGACACTTAAAAAATTCATTTTTTATACCTGACACCAATCATTGAAGTGGAATTTTAGGAGGTGTCGATCATCATATATGCTTTTAGCATTTTTACTGGTTATTTTATATTATTTTGATGTATATTTTTCAATTTGAATATTTTTCTACATAATAAATTTTTTCGGATAATTTATATAAAAAAAACCCGCAGTCAAAGCTTCAACTAACATGTACGACAAAATTGACAAAAACCATTCATGCCTCCAAGTGAGGACACGACACAAGGCGTTTGATACGATCCAATCCAAGAAATTTGATTTATGGGTTTGAGACGTGGAATAAAAGAAAAGGCGTTCAAATTTGGAGTGAAAAAAAGTGTTGGATTACCTGATGTTCAAGTGAAACTCTTTGTGATATAATCACAACTAATGAGATAGCCATGCAAGTTCAAACTTGCTTTGATTTTAGAAAGAAAGGTTGGAATGTAAGAAAAGCCATGGAAATCCTTGGCAACGATTGTGCTTTTATAAGCTAATTTCACTCCAAGGAGGCAAGGACAAAATTGTGTATCTTCAGTGTGAAAGGTGCTTGTTCATTTCTCCGGGCATAAATTATTAGCATGATGGGAAAATGGAGAAATGGTTCACTCAATTTTTCCTGATTTTTCTTGTGACCGTTTGCAGGTGGGGTTCCTTCTCTGTTTGCTTTATGGATTATGCTCACGTGATAGAGTGGTTTTACTCTGTTAAACAGTAAATTAGATTTGAGATGCTTTTAGTTGTGTTTTCTGAATATGCTTCTAATCATTTTGATAAAATAAATTACAAGTTCGTAGCTGGTTTATGCTTGCTGCATAAGTGTGAAGCATGAACCTTTACGAATGGTGAAGAGGTATATTAATTTCTGTGTGAATTTAGAGGGTTGTATCCCCACACACCCTGCTTGAGTATGCATTGGGCATGGGTGTCCCACATGGTTACTTAAGAAAAAAAAGACCTGAAAGATGCTAGTTGAGATATTACATGTTATGATAGAACCTTCATCCTCTTGTTTTCTTCCTCGATGGAACTCTCAGTAATGCTACAGACTGAAGATAAAGTCTGCGGCTGAAATACACAATGCGCAGATAAAAAAGAGGGATTGACTGTCTGAATGAGGTGAAATATTTTGAAGATGGTTTGCTGTGGCCGAACCCAATCAGTAATCCTGTATTCTAAGGTGTTCCCCATTGATGCATTGTTGTGGAACTAGAGAGAAGGAAGAAACGGCAGTCAAGAAGAAGCAGATGAGCTGAGTGAGTTCATCATCCAAAAGGAATTGAAGACCCAAAAAAACTGCAAGTGACTGAGCCATCAATGTTTATCTTTCACTTTTTCTACTTGTGAAATCAAACCCAATATACAAAGCATGTAATTATGTAAAAATGAATTGATCCCTAAACACATCTGTTCAAAATTATCATAAAATGAGTTGGGGATGTAACAAAGCATGAGTAATACCAGCAAATCATGCTTAAAACGTAACCTAAGCCACACTATATATTATTTACTACTGCAACCATTAAAGTTTCCACTCTTAGGTTAAGTGAACAGCCCATGTTTAAGTAAAACGGTCCCACTCTACCAGCACAAGCCCATGGCTATTATTTTGATGTCTAAACCAGCCCAAGCGAGTTACTAAGGATGAGGTAGGCTAGTTCATGTTTAGTTGGGAACCAAATAGATATCCCGCATCAGTTAGTGAAAGAAGCAAAGGTACCGAAATAGAAAACAGAGAACAAATGAAAAACTAAATCTGAAAACACTAGACTGAATTTGATTAATGAATCTTGATACACAATTTTTGCATGCTTTCCTTCTTCTTTACTGCTGTTATAGCTGCTCAACGGCAGAACTACTCATAACAAAAAATAACCAATTGTAACTTCTTCCTCCCAATCTTGATAAACTGTACCTACTTACTCTGATAGTTAGGAACATAGCAGCGAAAGCGTTTATATAAAAGCAGCAGCCCGCAAAGGGTTGTCCCTTCGGAGATATCCGATAAAATTGGAACGATACAGAGCAGATTAGCATGACCCCTGCGCAAGGATGACACGCACAAATCGAGAAATGGTTCAAATTTATTTTTCATCCTTTTCCCAGCATGTGGGTTTGGTTTGGTCTCAAAGATTTGAGAAAGTTTGGTGACTTAGCTTCTGGGTTTTTCCTTGTATGTTCCATACAATACTGGCAATTGTCGACACTGAAGATTAACTACTTGTACTTTAGGTGTGTTTAAACTTAAAAAGGAGCCTTGCGTTTTTAGGGTTAAAGTTTGTTCATAGCTGGTGTTTTGTAATTTATCAAAAAGTTTCCCTTTGAGTGACCACTGTTGGCCGATGACAAACAAAAAGACTTTTTTTTTTTTTTTTTAACTTTGTTGTTTAACATTATTGACTTTGTTTTATATTCATTGGAGAATTTGCTCTTCACCAGAATTTATATACATGGAGCTAATAGTTTTGTAGCTATCTCAGACTCATGTTTGTGTCCGATGTGGTTACTTTTTTCAAGATTTTCATATATTTAAAATCATCTTATCTTCATATTTGTGTTGGGATATGCATGGGAAGAGTCAGAGCAGCATAGTTTTTGCTGTCACTGCTGATAACCTTGTGGTTTGTGTTACCAGAATTGAAGTACCAAATGCTACAAGATGGAGTAGAATTGGGTATCATTGAGGATTGAATTTGGATACAAGATTCATATTTGATATGCAGCTGACATGCTTCCTTTGAGAAGAAGATTGTAACTGAGATGTTTCTTTTGTATTGTACAACACTCATCCTCTTGTCTTGTTTTTATCTTTTTTAGTGGAACTCCGACTACTCCTCCTAACAACATCAAAGTTACTGCAATGTCTGTGTCAAACAGGTCTTCCACGGCAGAAAAAAGATTGTAGGGTCATATCCAGTCCAAGTTACTCAGAATCGGATGTGGGTGTTCAACACAGATATACATCTGACATGGGTATATACGTTCAACTTTATTTATGTAATTGAAAAATTTTCAAAAGATCATACGTACCGATAGGACTGTAATTGAACCAGACTTGATAGAATGAACTTCTGTTCATGTGGGATATCTAGCTACTTTGGATCCAATTATTTTCCTTCCAAACATCAATTTCAATGACACTCAAAGCATCTCTCAAACAAAAAAAAATGGGGGTATTGAGTACACATAATATAAAACTTATGGATAACCCCATTGACAAACAATATATGTTTTGTCCCACCATTAACATTCAAATTTCAGAAAAAGAAAAGGAAAACAAAGGGTTTTCACTTTCATATTTCTAACCAACCTTACCTAAACTTAGCCAAGAAAACTTTTCCATAAGAAGTACACCAATTAAACCAGATATTGAATTTTCAACCAATTTAAAAAGAGTAGAATTGCAATAAGAAAAAAAATTCCACCCAACTTTTCTGTTTCTCCTGCAAGTTTCCCATTTCTATAATAATACCCTTAATTCTAACTCAATTGATTCATTTTATATATATATTAAAAATTACATCTCACGTGTGGGGAAATTATATATTTAGAACACAAAAATATGTTTAAAAATAACATATAATAAATAATGAAATGTGTGGTTTCAAACTAATTAATAATAGCACATGAAATTACATTAATAATAATAATAATAATAATAATAATAATAATAATAATAATAATAATAATAATAATAATAATAATAATAGCACATGAAATATGTACGATATAAAAGTAATAAAAATGAATAAATTGTGAGTAAAACGAAATTTAAACACGTAAATACATCAGATTAAGAATATTAAATGCATTGCAATTGTTTATTGTCATCAATATTGAGTTAATGTGAAGTTAATTTGTGACATCAACTCAATCGACAACTTTATTAATATACATTTGATGGATGTGATAAACTATGCATAATAAAATTAAAAAAAGTTTAGTTTTAGTGGTAAAATTAAGGTTTTAACAATTCAAGTTATATATGCATGAGCTCAAATTCAATTATATAAAAAGATTAAATTTCCCTCAAATAATATATATGATTTTAAATATGAAAAAACATTTTTATAATTTTTCTAATCAGGTTGGTGTCCATGGTTTACTCGAAACACATGGAAGGTGTAATTAGAAGGATACATACATACTAGAGGTGTTCCTGGGCTGGGTCGAGTCGGATTGGGACCAGACTTAAACGTGATATTAACATATTTTATGATTATCTAAGCTCTGCCCGGTCCAAAATTTGAGCTTAAAATTTTGTCCAAACCCTCTTATATTTGCAAAAGATTAACCCAAGTTCATTTTAAGTCTGCTCATATTATTTTTATTTTTAAAAAAATATTTATTTTATTTTAACATTTAATAATTTTATACATTTTTTTATTTATTGAAAATTTTTATATAGTTATTTTAACATTATTTTAATTTTTACATTATAGTAGTATTATATATTTAGTATAGGTTTATTTTTTTAATATGTTCGAAATTATATAATATATAAAAATAAAGTATTACAAAGTATCATAAACTTAAAACTGGTCAGACCGAGCTGGGCTCGAGTCTTGAATGTTTAAACCCAAGTTTGATCCATATTTTAAATGGACATCATTTTTTTTCCAAGTCTATTTTTCGATTTTAATATTTTTTTTCAAACCCTCCTAAATTTCGGACGAACTTTCGAACCTGGATGGATAGTTGGACCATCAACAGTTATAGTACATACGTATTCTCCAGTATCAAACAAAGCTATAAAAGTTTTTACATTCCTTTGACTTAATCAAATACCAAGAACAATTCAACACAGTCCAGCCAAGGAGCTAATTGTGTCAAAGACCATGCCTTTTTTCTAATAAAGTAGTTAAGGAATACTATCTACTTATTTTGCTAAGCAATGGTATGAACATTCTGAAAAGTTAATACGTTTAGTTATTATTTATATACAATACGGTAAACCCAAAGTTAGTAACCTAATTAAGGGTCATAAATCGATGGCTCACTCACCTACTTTTAATTCAAAAATTGTTCCCCAGAAAAACAAAAGACAGAAAAGTTTCTATCTTCATAAATTTTGACAAGGTTGGTGAAGTTAAGTGATCAATCTTCGTATCTTAACGTGGCGTATAGTCCTTTATTCTTTGCAGATATATCAACTTGTTTGGCTGCTAAGAAAATTTAAAATACGAAAAATGAATGTATGTAAGACAAGTTGTTGTAAAACTGATAAACTGCCTCACTCTTTCATTAGAGATTAGTCAATCCAAACCATTGCTCTTTAACAATATATTCTCATAATCCTTTCATTTTCTTTCATTTAAGCCCAAAAAAAAAAACCCAGATTATTTTTTTATATTTTAAGCAAAAAACACAGGAAAATTTTAGTGATGGAATCTGTTGTTTCTGAGTTTGAAGGCACTCTTTTGAAAGACCCAGATCCCTTTTCTTACTACATGTTGGTGGCATTTGAGGCCTCCGGTTTAATCCGGTTCGCATTGTTGTTGTTGTTCTGGCCAGTGATTCGATTGTTGGAAATGCTAGGGTTGGATGATGCCCGGTTGAAGTTGATTGTCTTTTTCACGACGGTAGGGCTTCGGGTGTCGGAGATTGAATCGGTTTCAAGAGCTGTTTTGCCTAAGTTTTACATGGATGACGTTGATATGGAGGCTTGGAAAGTGTTTAGCTCGCATGATAGAAGAGTTGTGGTGACCAAAACGCCAAGGGTTATGGTGGAAAGGTTTGCCAAGGAGCATTTACGTGCTGATGAGGTTATCGGAACCGAACTTGTAGTAACTCGGTTCGGATTTGCTACGGGTTTTGTTAAAAGTGATATCGCTTCTATCTCAAGGAGAGTCGCCAAGCTGTTTGTAGACGATGAGCTTATTTTAGGACTCGGAAGAGCTACATCCAGTTTTCAGTTCCATTCTCTATGCAAAGTAAGTTTCTTTCAATAAAATTAACAACAATTTCAAAACTTGTTAACTTGCTAATTAAGATTACCATGCAGGAAAAAATGCACCCACCATTTATAACTAATCAAAACCTCAACGATCAACAGCTCCTCCGACCACTTCCAGTAATCTTCCACGATGGCCGCCTTGTCAAGCGGCCGACACCCTCAACCGCTCTCTTAATCCTTCTATGGCTTCCATTAGGCATCTTACTAGCAACCATCCGGATTGTCATAGGATTAGTTCTTCCAATGCAAGCCATTCCCTACGTATCTCACTTATTCGGTGGCAAAATTGTCGTCAAAGGCAAACCACCACCGCCCGCCTCTCGTAACAATCCCGGTGTCCTATTCGTTTGCACTCATAGATCCCTAATGGACCCTGTGATCTTATCCAACGTCCTAATGCACAAAATCCCAGCAGTCACATATTCCATTTCACGGATTTCCGAAATCCTATCGCCAATACCGACGATAAGATTAACTAGAATCCGAGAAGTTGACGCTGAAAAAATAAAAAATGAATTAGATAAAGGAGACTTAGTAATTTGTCCCGAAGGAACAACTTGTAGGGAACCCTTCTTATTAAGGTTTAGTGCCCTATTTGCTGAATTAACTGATCGGATAGTCCCGGTTGCCTTGAACTATAGGGTAGGGTTTTTCCATGCAACAACAGCAAGTGGGTGGAAAGCTTTGGATCCAATCTTCTTCTTCATGAACCCTAGACCGGTTTACGAGGTAACATTCTTAAACCAACTTCCGATGGAAGCGACATGTTCGTCGGGAAAGAGTCCAGAAGAAGTGGCTAATTATGTGCAACGAATCTTGGCTGCTACGTTAGGGTTTGAGTGTACAAATTTAACTAGGAAAGAAAAATACAAAATATTGGCTGGGAATGATGGAACAGTTTCACGCACTTCGTTTGTTGACCAAGTTAAGAAGGTGGTGAGGACTTTTAAACCCTCTTTTCAATAAATTTAATAAATTTGTTGAAATAAATTGAATTAAATACATGATGTCCTTTTGTTGTACTTAATGGGACTTTTTTTTTTTGAATTTATTATTTATGAAATTGTTAATAACGTGTGAGGATGATTAATATTGTTTTGAATCTTATCTGTTGATCTGATTGTTAGGATATCGTTGTAGATATGATTTAAATTCGAATTGCATCAATTGCATTGCTATTAAGATGTTTAATTTTACCTTTTTTATAATAAAAAATATTACTTAATTTTCATCAAAATTAACTTTTTTTATTAAAAAATGTTATTTATTACATTAAAGAATTAATTAATAATGACAATTGGGCTGTGCGTTTTTATTGATATGACCAATGCTAAACATGGTCTTAAAAAGACTAGTCATCCTTAAAATAAACAAAATCCTAAAATTTTGGTCAATGCAATATGATGAATAATTGATTGAGTTCACATTTCACGTACAAAAACCTCGTAACTTTTTTTTTTAAGTACAAAAGAGGAGGTTGAGTTTAAAATCTCAACTAAAATTAAAATCATTATTTAACATTGATCTCGTAATAAAATATCACGCACTCCGTTAGGTGCCTGAGTGACTATGTGTAAGTCAATTGCACATTCTTTAGCCCATTTAGACGTCGCATCTGTCGCCATGTTCATCGTCCTTGCCACATGCCTGATTTGAACCTGTCAATCCTTTTTCATCCAATTGCAAATCTCCAAACCCACCTTATGAGACCGCATCTTGTCAATTCCAAGTATGATATCCACAGCACTTTTACTATCACTCTCGATTAGCAACCTACGCATTCCTTTGTCCCATGCTATTTTAACGCCATCCAAAATCGCTTAAAATTCAGCGTCCAAAACCAAGTTGCGGCCATAACCAAATACCCAATCTCCACTAGGGCCTCTCACCAAACCCCCAGCTGAAGCATTACCAAACTTAGCATCCACTCTACCATCCACATTCAATTTCACCCACCCACTTGGAGGTTTCTTCCATGATACGGATATTTGTTCATGCAAAGTTGTCCCCATTTTCATTGACCCCCTAACCCATGACCAACTAGCCATGACAATATCATCAGTACTAAAGTGTTTATCAGTAAAGATAGCCAAATTCCTACCTTTCCATAACCTCCAAACTACATTAGAGAACATGATTTCCCACCTTACCCCTTTAACTAACAAATCATCCTCATTTTTTATGTTAAACAATAACCACTGTTCAAAATCAAGAGTAAAAAAAAACATTATATAAACTAGCAGGTACCAACCTTTTCCAAACTGCTTGTGCTGATGGACAGCTTCTTAAAGCATGATCAATATTTTCTAGCACATGACCACACATGTAACAAGATTCGTCATCTGATAATCTTCTTCGGCACCTTTCTTCATTAGTCAACACCCTCCCATGTATGCACAGCCATAGTAATTGTCTTATTCGTTGTGGCACCTTCACTCTCCAAACCATCTTCTATTTTGCATCCAACCCTGTCTACGAAATTTGATTAAGAGCTTTATAACCCCCTGTGACAGTGTAACATCCTGATTCAGCAGCTTTCCAATAGCAAACATCTCTTCCATGACTTTCCAAGCATGGACAAGATTCAACCAGCAAATGAATGATATGGTGAGGTAATTCACCAATTAAACACGACCAATTCCAATCACCTTCTGGTGTCACCATTGCATAAACCGTAGCATTTGGAAATGTTGGTTGCGGTACAGTGCAATACTCCCTCAAAGGACCCAAGTCTCTAAACCAGACGTCTGTCCAAAATTTCACCTCTCGACCCGTTACCACCTTCCAAGCTATATTCCCTTGTATGTCCTTCCAAACGCTCTTCAGTGACCTCCAAATATAGCTACAATTACTAGAAGGTAAACACTCCGGTATTCGTTCAGTTACCTTATATTTTGATCGCAAAACTTTCACCCAAAATGACTCCATGTTGTTAATGAAATTAATTCCCAATTTCATCAAGAATGCTTTATTTTGGCTATGTAAATTCCTAAATCCGAGACCCCCTCTAGCAACTGGCATGCAACATTTGTCCCAACTCACCAAGGAAATCTTCCGTTCATTTCTCATAGCACCCCATACAAACTTCCTTATTAGTTTTTCAATTTCCATGCACACCCCTTTAGGTAAGACGGATGACTGCATAAACTAATATGGGATAGAAAATAGCACTGATTTAGCTAAAGTCACTCGGCCAGCTAGAGATAACAACTTTACATTCCATCCACTCAAGCTTTTTCGGATTTTTTCGACTATGAACGAGTACGTTGAGTTAGTAACACGCCCATGGAACACAGGTACACCAAGATATCTCCCCAAATCCTCAACTCGCTGCATCCCAAGGGTATTAGTTATTTCGGTCGCCACCACATTATCAACTGCTGTGAAAAAAAATACTTGAGATTTGGATTTGTTCACTTTGTGCCCCTAGCATCTTCCGAATTTTTGTAAAATTTCATTCACCATATTAGCTTGATTTAAGTCTGCCTCACAAAACAGAACCAAGTCGTCAGCAAAAAACAAATGTGAAATGCTCGGTCCACCTTCCGCTAATCGTATCGCCTTCCACGCTCCTTCTTCAACAGCTTGTTTAATACAGTGTCCAAGCCTTGCCATGCCTAAAACAAAGAGGTATGGTGATAAGGGATCACCTTGTCGAACCCCTCTTGATGGTCGAAACTCGTTCGTATACTCATCATTCCATGAGATCTGCATTGATGACCCCGTAATACAATTCATAATCACAGAAATTAATTGAAGCGGTAGACCTGCATACCTCAAAGTTTCCTCAATAAAATCCCATCTTATTATGTCATATGCTTTCTCAAGATCGACTTTGATGGCCATCCACTGAGGATTCCTTCTATCCAATCTCATCGAGTGAATCACTTCTTGTATTACCAATACATTCGCAATAATAGATCTTCCGATCACAAAACTCACCTGATTTGGAGCCACCAGGATAGGCATAACAGATTTTAACCTCCTCACAAGTGTTTTGGTTATGATCTTATACGCCACAGAACAAAGACTAATCGGTCAATATTGACTCAAAGTTTCCGGTTTGTCCACTTTTGGGAGAAGGACCAACACCGTATTATTAATCATTGGGTTCAAAGGTTTCCCTTCGAAGGCTTCCAACACCATTTTATAAACCGAGTCTCCAACAACATCCCATTGGCTTTGGTAAAATTTCGCATGCAACCCATCCTTTCCGGGAGCTTTTAATGGAGCCATAGAATTCAAAGCTGCCTTTACTTCATCTTTAGTAACTCTTGAGGTCAATGCCTCCTTAATAGCAACCGGTAATGTTCCAAAGTGCCCATAATCAGGTAACCTCTCACCATCGATACCCTCCATTGAATACAAATCAGGGAAAAAATGTATAGCTTCATCCTTTAATTGATTCTCATCAAAGCACCACTCCCCACTAATTATTTTTAAACCTGCAATTCTAGTGCGCTTCTTTCTAGCATCAGCACACCTGTGGAAATATCGCGTATTACGGTCTCCATTTTCCATCCAGTCACTTCTCGATCGTTGTTTCCAAAGCATTTCCTCCAAGTCCAGTACTCGCTCCAAATCACAGTTAAGTTTCACTTCCAATTTTCGAAGATTTTTTGTTGGTTTCCTATCCATTGCCCTCTGTACCCCTTTAAGGCGACCCACCAATCTGCGCTTCCTCATTGAAATGTTCCCAAACTCTTCTTGATTCCACACCTTAGCATCCTTTGAAAACTTCATAATATTTTCTCCAATAGAAGCACTGTTCGACCATGAATCACTCACCATCTTCTTGAAAGTTCCATTTGTCAACCATCCTTCAAAAAATCGAAACTGCTTAAATTTGTGTTTACGGTTGTTCCCGTAAATTCAATCAATAGAGGTCTGTGATCTGATTTAAGCCTGTGTAAATGCCTAACCCGAGCATTCGGAAATCTCTCACTCCATTTTAAATTACATAAAGCCCTATCGAGTCTCTCCAACGTAATTCCCCGTTGCAATGTAAATTTTGGTCCTATAAACCCCATATCTGCTAGAGCATAATCAAATAAAAAATCCTGAAATCTCAAACAACTGTGATTCACCTGACGACGAGGACCCTCATATTCATCTTCAGACAGAATTGCATTCCAATCACTCGCTAATATCCATGGTTGGACCATCCCCCCTGCAATATCCCCTAACAATTCCCATAAACCTCTCCTAATTTGCTGACGAGGACTCCCATAAACTACAGTCAAGTAAAATGAATCAATTTAACCCGTATCCTTAACCTTTACATGTAAAAATTGTGAATTATTCGACACAATTTCAACCACAAACGGTTCATTCCAGAGCAACCAAACCCCACCCAAATAACCCCGCGCTTCAATACGATGGGAGAATTCAAACCCAGTTTTCCAGCTACCCAATCTGCCTTCAACCCGCTAACACGAGTTTCTAGCAACGCAAACATATTCAAATTAAATTCCCTTGTGTATTCCTTCAAGTATCTATAAAACCTCGGATGTGCACATCCTTGGCAATTCGTATCTATAAAACCTCATAACTTTTCAACAAACATAAACAAAGAATTTTTAAAAATAAAATAAATCATAAATAGAAAATGATTCGTATCTATACAATAATGATTATTCAAAGTTCTGAAAACTAATTGAGATTTTTTTTTTTTTTGAAAATCTAATTGAGATTAATTTATATGGAAATGAATTATATTAAGATGATGCTAAAAAGTATAATCTTTAGACATTAATAAAATAATGCCACGTCATTAAATTTTAAAGATAATAAAATATTATTTTTTTTATAAATAAGAAAAGGCATCATATTGCTTTATTTCTGTTAATTCTTACATTGGTATCTCCTACTTTATCATCTAGAAGCAATTTCCTAACATTAAATGAGGGAATATCAATTGTGACTAAATTCACATCATTTAAAAAACAAGATCTTGCTAGCTCGTCGACAACTATACTTCTTTCTCTATGCACAAATTAGAATTTGACAACCGCAAATTGTCGATACAACGTCTTTATTTTCTTAACAATTGTTATTGAAGGCATACTTTCCAATCCCTCCTTGATCATCTCCACTGCCATCGTGCAATTTGTTTCAATAATTACTTACTATACACTCATCTATATCTAATATCTTCTCCAATTTAATTTAACTTTAATCATTTTGTATTTTTTTTCATAAGTTAACATTTTTTATTTTGTGCAACCAATTAAAAAAATAGTATTTTTTTGTGTAATTTTTTTTCGTGTCATTAACGCATAATTTTGGCAATTATTTTACCCTGAACCCCAGCCGAGAACCCTAAACCTTGAGGTTCAAAGTTAGGGTTCAATATTTAAGGGTTAGGATTCGGGTTCGAGTTTTGAATTCAAAGTTTAAGGTTCATGTTTATGGTTTAAGGGTTTGAAGTTATGAATTTAGAGTTTGAGGCTATAAGTTACGAGTTTAGGATTTAATGTTTGGGTTCATGGTTGAAGGGTTTGGGGTCTAAGTCTTAACTTTATGGTTTTAGTATTGTGATTTAGGGTTTAAAATTCTAGATTCAAGGTTCAAGATTTGTGGTTTAAGGCAAAAATTTATTATGGGTTAATGACATGCAAAAAAATTGTTGAAATGTAATTAAATAGTTGGAAAGAAATTATGAATAATGTGGTGAGAATGATCCATAAAATAATTTCTCTATGGATTAGTGTATAATAATAATTTTAAGTCTTTAAAATTCAATGATGTGACAAAAATTTATTAGTGCAAAAAAACCTTAATTTATAAAATCATCCTAATGTAAATTATTCTTAATTTATGTTAGAATGATGTTAATTTTTTTATTTTTAGACACCATTCTTTTATTTCAATTTAAAGTATTTTAAATTAAACCATTAAACTTTTGCTTTTGTTTTCAATTTTCTTATATCTTTAAGATCACTAATATTCTTATATCTTTAAACCCAAAGTATAGTAACCTTAAGAAATTATTTTTGTATCTTGAAAACCATGAATTTAAAATACAGAAATAAAAATCGATTAAAAATATTAAAAAATTAAAACGATTATTTAATTTACATGAACAAAATTTCAGGTTTAAAATTTTACTCAATAAGCAATTTTTGTTAACAGTTCTTAATATTTTTACTTTTAAATATTTTATTTCAGTTTCAATAGTGAATGGTTTTAAAGATATAAAAAAATTAGATTTTGTTTTAGTTCAATTCGCATTAGCATTGTTTCCAATATAAGCGGACGATGGGTTCGAGTGTGTTTAGTGATGTCAGTGGAGAGGGTTTCGCGGGGTCCCACCCCACTTCGCACCCAATTGGGTAAGGATGAGTACAAGTTTCGTAGGTGATGGGGTGGGGATGAGGACAAAAATTAGACTCATCGTGAATGGTGGGACAAGCATGGGTATAAAATTGTATCCGCCTAATCCCCACCCCACCCTATCCCCGCCCACCCCGCATAATCCCCGCCCGTCTCGCATAATATAATAAGCATATGTAGAAAATAAACATGAAACATTCGCGTTTTTGAACCGGAGTTTGAACAGTAATAGGGTAGAATTGAGAATTAGACTATGTAGCTAAAAAATAAGAAAAAGTTAGAAAATTAAGGATTAATTAGTAATTGTAAGAAAGGAGAAAGGACTAAATAGTAATTTATCTAAATTGAATTATGAGTCATCATGGGAATTAGATTGATTGAGGAGGGGCAAAAGAGTAATTTGGTGGAAGATATTTTTGGAGGCAAAGTTTTGGGGCCAAAGTATAAAGTTGGAAGGCCCAGGGACTAAAAGTGCAATTTTATCATTTCTATTAAGTGTGATATTTTAAGTGAGATTTCTAGAGAATTTGAGAAAGGTTAAAAAATCAATTAAAAGGTAAAAATATCAGCTCTTTTCATAGTCCAACCGTTCATGTCATTCTCTCTTACATCCAACTTTTGATTTTATTCCAAATAGGTCCTTCCATTATTTTTAAGCCCTCCAAGCTCCAAAATCACATATTTTCTTTGAAATTTCTGAAAGAAAAGTATAGAAGGGGGTTAGTAGACACCTCAAATTTCTTATATAATTCATTTTGAGGTGTTAGAGAGCATAGGGACTAAATTGAGAAATTTTGAATTCAAGGGTTAAGGTAAGAAATGGTTAAATTCTCATGACATACATGTATTTTACTGTTATTTAGCAAGAAAATTATTGAATTATAGCTTATAGCTTATATGTGTTTATGTGAAATTGAAGAGAAGGAGAAGAGAGGCAAGGATCAAATTGAAGATAAAGGAAAAGAATAGAGCAAGGGTGAAAAGAGAAGAAAATCAGCCTTTTTGTTGTAAGTACTACCAAAGTTTTGATTTATAGTTTATTTTCTCTAATGGTATATGAATTATTAGCATAGAAATTGTTATATAGGTGCATAGTTTGAATGTTTACAATGATAAAATGAAAGGATTAATATGTGATTGAGTAAAACAGATTGGATAGAATAGAGGATTAACTTCGAAAATTCACAAAAAATTGTATATAATAAGTTAAGGGTCGAATTATATATTTAATTAAATCTTATTGAGTGTAGTTTCATATGGAAGAAACATTGAATTAAAAAGAATTGTATATTTCAAGATATACTAGTTTTTGTGTAACAATGTCAGAGTAGGTTCGAGTTCCCCTGTTCTAACTTTGAAAAATCATAGAAAACTATAGAAAAAATTATTAGAGACTGAAATTTATATGGTTAATTCCTTAATGAGTCTATTTTCAAAAGAAATAGACAGGAACATCATTTGATCTCTGTACTAAAAGATAGATAATTTTTAGTGAAGAAAGGTTGAAACTGTTAGGATGCAAAGAAGGGGTAAATTGAAAGATTTTACTGTACAAATTGGCTAAAGTAAAAATTCTGAATTTTTTATGGTAAAAATATGTTTCAGTCTAATTTCATAAACATCAAGCGGAATATAATTTTGAGTTCTGTAGCTCAAGATATAAATGATTTAGTGACTGTGACGCAAGTGGACAGCTTTGAAAATTAATGTGAAAATAAAAATAAGAGATATGTGATGATGAATATGTGAGAAAAATATATGGGTGAAATATTATGTGGTTAATTATAAAGATTGATTGTCTAATTAATTGGTGAAATTATGGATTTATTAGAGAAAATAAAGGTGAGAAATACATGATTATGTATATGTTAAGAGATATGTACATATGATGTATAAGCTGTGGATAATGATGTTAAATGAGATTGTGCCCATGTAGACGAATTAGAATCGTTGTGATATTAGTGGCATGCCATTAAGGAACACTAGCGCGCTTACTGTTTAGCACTGTGTGTGCTTCTGTTCAGCACTCTGTGTGCTTCTGTTCAACACTGTGTGTGCTTCTGTTCAGCACTGTGTGTGCTTTTGTTCAGCACTGTGTGTGCCTACTTTTTTCCAACACTTAAGTGCTTCTGCTTCCCCAGCACTTTGCGCTTCTATTAAGTACTGCTATACTTTCTGTTAGTTCCGTTTATCCGATGGGTTCTATGATAGTCTACAATGGGCTAAATGGTGGAAAAGTGGAAGTAAGTATGAAATGTGCCATGGTGGTAAGTTATATGATACAAGTGAGTAAAGTAAAAGCATATAAGTAAAAGTATTTAATTGAATTTACATTACTTTTGTAGTGCTTACTAAGCTTTCACCGACTTAACGCGTGGGTACAAAAGCTACGGAAAGCTAGAGTCGAGCAAGGGACCACTCATCACATCACATCACTCTTGAAGCTCAAGTTTAGGTAATTTACTTTGAAGTAAATGACATGTACAATGGTTCATAAATGTATCCTTAGTAGATTTTATTAAATGATATTTTGACGCAAATAAACTTAGAAATGAATTATTAAATGAAAGATTTTCTGTCACTCGATTTTTTTTGTACCGAACTTTAATGTAATACTTCTATACCGAGTTTATACATATGAACCGAGTATAGGGGTGTTACATTTGGTGGTATCAAAGAAAAGGTTTTTTGATGTTTGGGGTCGAAAAATGAGTCCATATGTACATGCCATTTTATATGATGATGTGATGAGAGGTTATTTAGTTATTTAATTGGTTAATTTGTGAATACTGTAGAAAGTAGAGATGTCGAATAGACGTGAAGGTTTTGAAGATGAAGTGAAAGTAGGGTCCCAAACCCTGAAAGAGAAGAAGAATCATATAGGATCCGAGCTGAAAGAGAATCTATAAGAGAAGAGAGGACTCAACCCATAAGTGAGTCAATGTTCTTCCAACAAGAAATACTGATTGCTGCTTTGTTACAAACAATGAATCAATTA
This sequence comes from Kokia cookei, assembly GCA_039519145.1. Classification (NCBI taxonomy): domain Eukaryota; kingdom Viridiplantae; phylum Streptophyta; class Magnoliopsida; order Malvales; family Malvaceae; genus Kokia; species Kokia cookei. Next base: position 59,444,088 of record CM076903.1, read on the forward strand.
TTACAGCAAATGGTAAGAAATAGTAATGCTCAGAATGTGCCTTCACCACCACTTGCTAGTGCCCCTCAGCAACAACCATCTGCATCTAGTCATCGATCTCCTTTAGAGAGACTGAGAAAACACGGGGCTACAGTGTTTAGAGGTAGAAAAGATGATGATCCGACAGAAGCTGAAGAATGGCTTGAGAATAGTCTAAGAGTATTTGAAGAATTACAATGTACTGGAGAGGAAAAGCTGAGATGTGCAGTATCTCTGCTGAAAGGCGAAGCATACCAATGGTGGACCATGGTATTGAATGTTCATCCTACTGCAAGGATCAACTGGAATTTCTTTGTGTCTGAGTTTAAAAAGAAGTATATCAGTAAGCTTTATCTGGAAAAGAAGAAAAGAGAGTTTTTGGACCTGAAACAGGGTAATATAACAGTGGTTGAGTATGAACGTGAATTTATCAAACTGAGCAGGTATGCTAAGGAATTGATAGCTGATGAAGCATATATGTGTAGAAGATTTGAATGGGGATTGAATGAAGAAATACAAGTTCCTTTTCTACCATTACATCTACAAGAATTTTCTGTTCTGGTTGATCGAGCTCAAAGGTTAGAAGAAGGATTAAATCGTTCGAAAGAGAAAAGTACTGGAAAAAGAATTGCAACTGGTTCTCCTCCTCCTTCTTGGAAAAGAATGAAAGAGTCTCAAGATCCCAGATATGATTCATTTTCTGTTGGATAGAAATCTCGAGACCAAATTAGACAGATTCAACAAAGTACATCCATAGTTAGCACGGGTGGTACTAGAAGAAGACCATCTCAATTACCGTCATCATGTGAATATTGTGGAAAGTTCCACAGGGGAGAATGTCGAAGAAACACTAATTTTTGTTTCAGATGTGGATCTCGAGATCATTTTATTAGAGATTGCCTGATAATAATGAAAAATACTACAGAACAATCAGCAAGGGGTAGCTCAGCTCCGTAAAGAAGTAAATTGTCCGGGAATTCTGGTAATGTTAATGTAAAATCGACAAGGGATGGGGTTGATAGATCAGAGTCCAGGAGGCCATAGACATATGCCATCAGAACAAGGGAGGAAGAAGATGCTTCAGATGTGATTACTGGTAAATTTTCTTTATTTGATTCTTTTGTAGTTACATTAATTAATTCTGGCTCTACGCGTTTATATAAGTAGTAAAAGAGAGAGAATTAGAAGTAGAACATACTGAACATAAGATAAGAGATGTCCTCTAAAAATCCAGGGTTATAAGTTCCCGGTAGATTTATTGGCCTTGACATTTCATGAATTTGATGTGATATTGAGAATAACTGGTTATCTGAACATGGGGTCATGGTTGATTGAAAAAGAAAAAGGATTTCTTTGAGAACTCTAGATGGTAAAGAATTAATTGAGATTAGTGATACTTATTGATGATATCTTAATGTACTCAAATGACGAAGAAGAAAGTGTTATATGGACAAAAGTGTTATATACATACTGATTACAAGAGTCTGAAATATTTTCTAACTCAGAAATAGTGTAATTTGAGATGAAGAACATGAATTGAGTTGATTAAGAACTAGAATTGTATCATTGACTATCATCCCAGAAAAGCGAATGTAGTAGCTGATACTCTGAGTAGAAAGTCCATAGTAGCGTTGGAGGCAATGAATGCATACTTGGAGATGCAATCAGATAGTGAGATGTCAGTGGAATTGAAAGTAAAGCTGATCTTATTGTAAGAAGTGAAAAATATGCAAAAAGAGGATGAAGAATTGAAACGAAAGATTTTAGATGAAGCTCATCATAGTTTCTTTGCTATGCACCCGAGAAGTAACAAGATGTATCATGTTTGAAACGATAAGAGAACAATATCCGCAGTTATTCGGTACAGGTAAATTTCAAAGACAAAATTTATTTTAAGGGGGAAGAATTGTAACATCCGCGTTTTTTAATCGGAATTGCAACAGTAATAGGGTAGAATTGAGAACTAGATTATGTAGCTAAAATAAGAAAAAATTAGAAAATTAAGGATTAATTAGTAATTGTAAGAAAGGAGAAAAGACTAAATAGCAATTTATCCAAATTGAATTACGAGTCATCATGAGAATTAGATTGATTGAGGAGGGGAAAAAGAGTAATTTGGTGGAAGATATTTTTGGAGGCAAAGTTTTGGGGCCAAAGTATAAAGTTGGAAGGCCCAAGGACTAAAAGTACAATTTACCATTTCTATTAAGTGTGATATTTTAAGTGAGATTTCTAGGGAATTTGAGAAAGGTTAAAAAATCAATTAAAAGAAAAAAATATCAACTCTTTTTATAGTCCAACCGTTCATGTCATTCTCTCTTCCATCCAACTTTTAATTTTATTCCAAATAGGTCCTTCCATCATTTTTAAGCCCTCCAAGCTACAAAATCACCTATTTTCTTTGAAATTTCTGAAATAAAAGTATATAAGGGGGTTAGTAGACACCTAAAATTTCTTATATAATTCATTTTGAGGTGTTAGAGAGCATAGGGACTAAATTGAGAAATTTTGAATTCAAGGGTTAAGGTAAGAAATGGTTAAATTCTCATGACATACATGTATTTTACTGTTATTTAGCAAGAAAATTATTGAATTATAGCTTATAACTTATATGTGTTTATGTGAAATTGAAGAGAAAGAGAAGAGAGACAAGGATCAAATTGAAGATATAGGAAAAGAATAGAGCAAGAGTGAAAAGCGAAGAAAATCAGCCTTTTTGTTGTAAGTACTACAAAAGTTTTGATTTATAGTTTATTTTCTCTAATGGTATATGAATTATTAGCATAGAAATTGTTATATAGGTACATAGTTTGAATGTTTACAATGATAAAACGAAAGGATTAATATGTGATTGAGTAAAACAGTTTGGACAGAATAGAGGATTAACTTCGAAAATTCACCAAAAATTGTATGTAATGAGTTAAGGGTCAAATTATATATGTAATTAAATCTTATTGAGTTTAGTTTCATATGGAAGAAACATTCAATTAAAAGGAATTGTATATTTCGAGTTATACTAATTTTTGTGTAACAAGGTCAGAGTAGGTTCGAGTTCCCCTGTTCTGACTTTGAAAATCATAGAAAAATATAGAAAAAATTATTAGAGGCTGAAATTTATATGGTTAATTCCTTAATGAGTCTATTTTCAAAAGAAATAGACAGGAACATCATTTGATCTCTATACTAAAAGATAGATAATTTTTAGTGAAGAAATGTTGAAACTGTTAGGATGCAGAGAATGGGTAAATTGAAAGATTTTACTGTACAAATTGGCTAAAGTAAAAAATCTGAAATTTTTATGGTAAACAGATATTTGAGTCTAATTTCATAAACATCAAGCAGAATATAATTTTGAGTTCTGTAGCTCAAGATATAAATGATTTAGTGACTGTGACGCAAGTGGACAGCTTTGAAAATTAATGTGAAAATAAAAGTAAGAGATATGTGATGATGAATATGTGAGAAAAATATATAGGTGAAATATTATGTGGTTAATTATAAAGATTGATTGTCTAATTAATTGGTGAAATTATGGATTTATTTGAGAAAATAAAGGTGAGAAATACATGATTATGTATATGTGAAGAGATATGTAAATATGATGTATAAGCTGTGGATAATGATGTTAAATGAGATTGTGCCCATGTAGACGAATTAGAACCGTTGTGATATTAATGGCATGCCATTAAGGAACGCTAGCGCGCTTACTGTTTAGCATTGTGTGTGCTTCTGTTCAGCACTATGTGTGCCTACTGTTTTCCAGTACTTATGTGCTTTTGTTTCCCCAGCACTTATGCGCTTCTGTTAAGTACTTCTATACTTTCTGTTAGTTCCGTTTATCCGATGGGTTCTATGATAGTCTACAATGGGCTAAATGGTGGAAAAGTGGAAGTAAGGATGAAATGTGCCATGGTGGTAAGTTATATGATACAAGTGAGTAAAGTAAAAGCTTATAAGTAAGAGTATTTAATTGAATTTACATTACTTTTGTAGTGCTTACTAAGCCTTCACCGGCTTAACGCGTTTATTTTAAAGCGTAGGTACAAAAGCTACAGAAAGCTAGAGTCGAGCAAGGGACCACTCATCACATCACATCACTCTTGAAGCTCAAGTTTAGGTAATTTACTTTGAAGTAAATGGCCTTAGTAGATTTTATTAAATGATATTTTGATCCAAATAAACTTATAAATGAATTATTAAATGAAAGATTTTCTGTCACTCGATTTTTTTTTGTACCGAACTTTAATGTAATACTTCTATACCGAATTTATACATATGAACCGAGTATAGGGGTGTTACAAAACATTTATAAAAATTTAATTTAATAATTATCTTAATAATATTTTATTAATTTAATATTAAAGTGATTATCTTATTATTTAATTTAATTTAATATTTATTTTGTAGATAAATATTATATTAATTTAATAATATTTAATATTAAAATTAATCTAATATTTATCTTGGTAAGTGTTATATTAATTTAATATTAAAGTGGTTAAGTTTAATAATAGTTGAACTCTCTAAACTCTCCTTATATAAAATGAGCATTGGGTCATTATTTCACACACTTGAATTTAAGAGAAAATTGATATTTTTCTTATTTACAACTTGACCCAAAAGTTGAGAGAAATTGTGAAATTACTTCATTGGTAATTTTTGTGAAAAATTTTCTGAAGCGAACCCATACTCGGTAGACGTAAACTTGAGGATAATGAAGAAAGACTACTCGGTTGAATCATTCATACTTTTTTCATAAAAAAATTGGTTGATATTTATTTAACTAATACTTATAAATATATTATATGAAGTGGGTTGCGGGACGGGTATAGCAAGGATTAGGTGGGTTTGGAGACCCATGTAGGTGGTGAGGTAGGGATGGTTTTAGTCTTGCGGGTCGTGGGGCGAGGATGGTTTTGAGTTTTTTACTCGCAGCGGGTCACAGGGCAGGGATGAGGATGAAAATTATTGGCGGGTAAGGGTGCGGGAGGAGCACCCCCGCATCCGCCCCGTCCAATTGACATCCTTAAGTGTGTTGGAGCGCATTATCCTCTTATTTAAGGGTTGGGAAGGGGCTATAGATTGTTCTTGATATAAAAAAAAACAGATATGATAAGAACCTGTAATGAGATTAATGTTCAAGCTTATGGTGTTTTGTTTGTACATGTACAAAAATATTGATGATTTTAAAGATAAAAAAAACTCAAAAGCAAAACTAAAATTTTAATGATTTAATTTTAAATACATTAATTAAAATTAAATTAAAATAGAGAAACTATTAAATATAGAAGAGTGCATAATAATATTCATATATCTTGAAAATTTGATGATATGATACTATATAATTTATATCTAAAAATAAAAAATTTAATATAAGTTATTCCTAAAGTAGTTTACTTGGAAGTTTCAGAGAATCTGGATTGTGTTTGAGCCTCAGATGCAAAGTCAATTTAAAAAAAAAAAAAAAACTATTTTGGTAAATTATGAAACAAATATTAAAAGGAAAAAAAAGGGATAAATGAAAAGTCTTTGTAACCGAGTAATGTATATTGAAAAATATATTCAAAGTCTATGGTGGAAAAAGGATGAAGGAATTGATTGAATTAAATATATATTATGATGATAATTTTTTATATCATGATATTTTTTATAAATATAAATAATAAAACTTAATTGGTCGACCAAACTATAATTTTCATAAGGCATTATCATGATACCATTTTGAAGAATTAATATGTATTAATATTTATATTTATAAAATTTAAAAATGTTGACGTGGCAGTTCTGGTCTTGGCATGGGAAAGCATGCCATGTTTGTTAATTGATTGATGACGTGGCATATATAAACCATTAAAGACAAATTGTTTACTTATTGGTTAATTTTTGGTTGGTAGGAAAAAATAAGCAGCCAAAATGGGTTAAAAAGTTAAACTCCCTCTTTTACTCCGACACAGTAACACAAAAGTAACAGTTTGTTATGTAGTTAAAACCTCAGTAACTAACCTCAGTAGCAAATTAACTTCTTATTACATGTTAGCATAAGTTTACAGCGTAACTACCACTTCAACGCGGTCTTTTGGTTTTCCGTTAACGTTAACCATTGTTTATATAAATCAATAATTCTCCCTCTCTTCTCATCGCTATCAACTCTCCTTTCCTTCTCTTTCCTCTTTTTGGAAATTACAATTCAATTTTCCTTTAAATTTTAACAAACAAAACTATTATGGAATCAACGACGTCGTATTGGTGTTATCGTTGCGGTCGATTCGTCCGGATTTTTAACCGAGGTTCCATTGCTTGCCCCGACTGCGACGGCGGATTCATCGAAGAGATCGATAACCATCCTCACGCCGAATCCCGTCGCGTCGGCACCAATAGATTCCAAGCTGTCTCCAGGTATACCAGCTCTAATCCTGCTTCCATTAGCCGTCGTAACGGCGGCGACCGGTCTCCTTTCAATCCCATCATCGTCTTACGCGGCGGAGCCGCCACTTCCTCAACCGTCGGGGAGAATTCTAATGTTGAGAATAACGGGAGAGGGTTTGACCTTTATTACGAAGACGGTGGTGGGACAGGTCTTCGACCCTTACCCCCGAGTATGTCGGAGTTTCTATTAGGTTCGGGGTTGGAGGGAGTACTTGACCAGTTATCGGAAATGGAAATTCAAAACATCGGGCGTCACGAAAACCCGCCGGCCTCGAAAGCGGCGGTGGAAGCAATGCCAACGGTGGAAATAAACGAAACCCATATTCACAACGAACTTTACTGCGGGGTTTGCAAGGAGCAATTCGAGTTGGGAACCCAAGTCCGAGACATGCCCTGCAATCATTTGTACCATTCAGAGTGTATACTCCCATGGCTTGAGTTACGAAACTCATGCCCCGTTTGCCGGAATGAAATGCCGGCAGAAACCGGTGGTGGGTATGCAGAGGAGGGGTTGAGAATTTGGAGGCTACCGAGTGGAGGGTTCGCGGTGGGGAGGTTTACAGGCGGAAGAATGGGCGGGGAGAATAGAGAGGTGAGCGGCGGAGGGGAAAGAGGAGGGGTTCTGGGAAGGGTGTGGAGGAATGTGGTGGGGTTGTTTGGGGTGTCAAGTTCAGCTGCAGCAACAAGGCAGGATTCAGGGATAAGTAGAAGCAGTAGGCTTGCTTTTAATGCTACTTCAAGGAGAAGAAGAGGTTGGGCTGTTGAAGTTGATCATGACAGAAGAAGAATATGGTAATTTTTTCTCAGTTATCACAAAATCATTGTAAATGACCATATCGTATTTTATTAGATATATCATTGGATATATAATAGGAGTACATATACCAGCTTATGAGGTTCAGATTGCTGCAATAGACAGTAAGATATTAACTTAACTATGATGTTAGATTGAGATAAGAAGAATAAATGCAAAGGAGAGATGGAAAGTTGGTGTTTGGGTTCTTTTTTTTTTTTTTTTTAGGCAAGCATAATGTATTTTCGTTTCCCCTGTGAAGGAATATGGAGGGTTAGCTTTTAGCTTTATTGGAGTGGATGTGGATGTTGTTTGGGGAATGTTATGATCCTTGAATCCACCCAATGCTGTAATTGGTAGTGTCTGAACTTTTCAACTACTGCTTTTGACTTGCAATAAAGAAAGTATATTTAGAAGACTTGAAAGCTTCTTTGCGCTACTACAATGCCCAATTCTAACCAAATGAATCATTTGGGGTAGATAAAATGAATTAAGATGTAGATGTTTTTTCATTTTACAAGTGAATCATGGACGAATCTAGGGATCTCGTACAGGCCCGACCCCTGAAATAAAAATTTTAAATTAATAAATATAAAATTACACTGTCTCTAAATATGATAAAATTTTAATTTAATCTTTTAAAAATCATATTTTTAATATTATAAAAATTACAATTTGATTTCACCTCTAAAAATCTAATTTTGGATCTTATTTAAAACCCAAGCAAATTTTTCACTGAGCCAATAGTGTCATCACCTTTTAAATATGTAGTCAAGTCTAATTGAATTTATGTTTAAGTTGAACTTAATGATCGATTTTTTTTTAATTGGTTTGTACTCCACGAAATTTCAATATAGAGTAAATAAATTTTGGGTAAATTTAAAAAAAATATTGATTTTAAAAAATATTTAAAGTTTTAGGTTGTATTTTTCATATTTAGGGAAATAGGTTGATTTTTTAGAGAGAAACAAAAACACGTATATATATATATTTTTGTGTTGGGTGTTGAAAATTTGAGAAGAATGATTTATTTGTGTTTGTGTTTGAGTTTGAGGTAGATATTACTAGTATTTATTTTTAACAAATTGGTTAAACATCCATTAGTTATGTTAATATCTTTTGTATATTGTTTTCAATGATTTTTGCATGCAAAGTAAAATGGAAGCAAATATTGACTTACTGATTATCTAACGCAACTAATATTAGGCGGTATTAAGTGGTTGGATTATAATACGGAAAGACAACTTATATTAGTAGATAATCTAAACATGTCCTTAGTTTAATTGGAAATGAGAAAACTTATTGAAAGACTAATGCGTAATCTATCAAGTCAAATTGGGGAGATACATTATCTTGAATATTAGAGCGGATGACTCAAATAAGATAGAGACATAAATGTGACTAACTGAACTGACAGTACATCAAATAGGGCCTAAGTAGAATATATCCCAGCTTTGTTTTTTATTTTATTCACTTGTGAAATTCATAGTGTGACATACATTAATATTGATTAGATGATAGCCTATGTATGTATGACTCATATACTTTGATGTAAATGAAAGCTTGAGTTCAAACAGATAAGGAACCAAAAATTGGTATGTTGGTTATACGATTTTTGCAGATGGAATTCATAGCCCTATGAAGGGTAAATGATATCTTCTCATCAACATTACATGATATATTAAAAGCAAACGTGGTCGCGAGTCATTTGTCTTTATGATAAATGATTTAATTACTTTGTGATAGTAATTGATTTTTCATGAAGGAATATGTAATGATTATTATGAGATAAAATAAGATCATATTGGTTGAACGAATTTATCCAAAAAAGATTAAAGATATTCTATGAGGGTAGCACACTTATAACGAGATCGTTGGCCAAATACTTATTAAGTAGCTTTTTTAATGAAATACAATAAGGAAGAGCTCAACCACGATACTTTAGTGAAATGATTTTGTGACTAAACAACGTTATAATTAATAGGTGAAAAACCAAAATTTAATTATAAATTATTTAACCCCTAATTATATATGTACAATCAATCCGTCCACTAGTTTAAGATAACTAGAAATAAATTGCATGTAGAACCAATGAATAGAAATGATCAAGTAAGAGAAATAGATAGCATGTATCACTGCTCGCAATGAATGCGTTTTTTCACTAAATAAAGAAATTACTTAGGAATTAATTTAAGATTTCTCGAATTATTATTTAATTAATTATAATTAAATAATTGGAGTTCGAATACGAAATTAAATTAATTAGTCATTAAGAATTTGTTGAATATGAAAATTAAATATATTTCTTCATATATTTTATTACGGTAAAGTTGCTATGACTTTAATAGAATTAGAATTGGATTGAAAAATCATTTAATTAATAAATTAATTAATTTTATTTAATAGAAAATTATTTATTTTAGACAATAAAAATATATTGGATTGAATTAATTTATAAAGTGTTTGAGTTAGAAATTTAAAAATCACATATAATTGAACTCAATACATGAGAGACCCAATTGACCTCATGTAATAACGAGGGACAGCAAACTCTAGTGGAAAAGAGGGCATGTCGTCGCCTCTCTCCTATTGCTAGAGTAAAAGTATATTTTTTTATTAAAATAATATTATTTATTTAGGATTGATTAAACTATAATTCTTGTATTTTTCTCTAAAAATAGAGAACATCGGTTAAGCTATTATAACTGTTTCTATACATCGTTATTCTACCATAAAGTAGTAGTAATTTATTTATAAAGAATTAATTATATTTTCTAAGAATTAGGAATAGTTAACGGTTTACAAAGAGAATTTATTTTCCTAATGAAAGTAAATAAATTGTTTTATTATGTGATTTAATTTATGTTACTCGAGCAGCTCACACTTGACGCAATTCATGGTTCGAGAATAATAAAGAAGATCATTCGAGAGAAAAAAATTGGATCCTAAAAAATACAAAATGTGAGAGAAAAGTACAGGGACTTCGAGAGCTCGTGACAACTTTTTAATTTTGTTTGTGAAGTTAGAAGCAGTATTGTTTTCATTGATGTTGTTTAATTAATTAATTATATGAAGTAATTTGTTATATTGACTATGTATCTGATGAAAGTTTTGCGGAAGAAATGAATGCATGTATGTTAATAAAAGAGTTTAATATGATTATGGTTTAGGAATTTATTAAAATGTTTTTTTTGTGTGTGTGTGTGAAATATGTTAACAATTGATTTATTAATATATTGGTGAAAAATGTAGAATATTTTGTTAATTAGTGGAATATGCATGCATGGTTTGAAAATATTTGTAATGATTGCAATGAATGTTATTTATAGTCGGTGATCTTGTGTTCTGGCATCGGAGAGTGGTGTTGCACACGTGAATTGTCCAGAAAGTATCAATCTTGGCAACAGCTTTCTAGATATGATGTGATGATTGGAAAACAAATGTAGTCACCATTGCTTTCGATGAGACCTCCCCCCTTGTCTCTGCAGGTGTTGCGAGAAGAGACTGTTATGGAGATTTATGAGCAGCAACCTTCTTCTAGTCATCCATCTCCATTGAGGGATTTGATGAACCCCTCACCCATGGATTGTAAGCCTTGTTGCTCGAATTCATCTATAGAGATTATCTCGACTCCAGCCATGGAAAGATGAAACGTTGCTTCCTGAAAGTGTAAAGCTTTGGAAATAAACTAGAAACAAGAGCTAGAAATATTTTTGAAATCCGCGTTATTGTGGTCAGAATCCCTCTACAACCCTTACATTATAGTTTAAATTTTGCTATTATTCCCTACACTATATATAAGTTTATAGATTTAGTCATGTTTAGTGCTTGTATTTTTTCAAATTTTAAAATTTTAGCTATGATCAAATGGTAATTGTTAAATTCATTAAGTTATATTAATTTCAAAATCTTATGTGACAAATATATTATCACATCTGTAATGCCATGCTAGCTTCATATTACTTACAAAAAAAATACTAGTTAATGGATTTAACAGTTGATGCTGGTGTTAAAACTAAAATTTCAACATGTGAAAAAAATATAGGGTTTAAGAATGATCAAATTGAAAACCATAGACTAATTATTGCCGTTTGGATTAAAACTGAAATCCTAAACTCTAAACTAGTACAAGAACTAAAAATTGATTAAATTAAAATAAGTATTAAATTTACAAATAAGATAGGGAGGAATAGAAAATGTTAACTTTTACTTTTGACAAATTAAAAGAGAAAGACAAAATCTTAATAACAATACGATTCGAATCCAGATCGTACTTGAAATAATAAACAACCCGAATGTTAACTCTGATTACAATGTTGGAGCTTGGGTTTGATTGACTAAAGAGGGACTTCAAGTTCTGGCGTTGTCCAATATAAAGCAAATCATCATTTGTTTATGATGTAGTTTTTAAGGGGATACATTAGCTTAGGAGTTTGGACCCAAATCTAAACATGCAGACCCGAACTTTCCAGAATACTATGGACCACTCTATATAGCAATATTGGGCCCAAATAACCCTTAAAGAAAGTTTAGGCTTTACTGAAAACCTTTTTCTATAATGATTTTAAAAAATATATATATTTGTCTTTCTGAAAATATTAATGCTTTTTAATTTGAATGGTTCATAAAAAATTATTTTCTATTATTTAATATTGTTTATGAAATATATTCTCTCACTTGTTCAAAACTCAATCTTGCTCACAAAAGTTTATGTTAAATTGAAATCCTAATTCAAATATGATATAATTCCTAAAATCTTTTTACCTTATAAAAAAAATTTAAAGTTACTAGTGGAGTATTAATTTGATTGGCATGAAGATTGTTGTTAGTGTAGGAGGACGTGGATCCGAGTGAGCAGAAGCGTAGTATCCTTTTATTTATGAGCCAAAAAGACTGACAGGAGCTTCGGTCCCTGAAATGAATAATAAAATTTCACTTTGACCCCTAAAAATTATTAAAATTTGATTTAATATTTTAAAAATATAAATAATTAAATTGATGAAATTATATTTTTACTATCGTAAAATATATAATTTAATCTCGACTCGAGGTTAAGATTATGAAATTAATTATAATAAAAAAAAGTCATTATTCATCGTTGAATATAAAGTAGGGTAAAAAATAAACCCATCATGATTCCTTGTAGATCCCAAAAACATTGACAACTAAAAGCAAGATTTGATTTATCATAGTTATCCAAAGAAATAATAAAATTTGAAAAGAAATCAACACCGAAATTTCAAAGATATCTAATCGTCCTTGATCAAGATTTGTGGGGTAACCAATGTGTTTTTCCCACTTTCTCGAGTGTCCCATTAGGCATGCTATGCTAATCAAATTGAATCATCAATATCTAAATGTGGACTTACTTATTATTTCATTGCATAGAAGTGCATGCCATGAAGAATATTTTGGGGAAAAAGAAAAGCAAAACTTCTTTTTTGACCTCAATCTATTCAGGATCCAAAAGAAAATGAGAGGATATAAAAGAAACCAATTAAAGTGAACACACATGATAAAAAATAATAATTTATTGTACTAAATTGTCTCTAGCTCACCATAATAATTAAATTCGATCATCAACCATTTACATCATTACATATGGTGTTAAGTGCTTGCGAATTTCCATTGGTCAATTTATCTTCCTTAACGATCCATGTAATCTTTAATTGGAGAGTCTTTACACCATTAACATCTATAGTAAAAGGATCTTAACCAATTAACACTGCCTTCCAAGGTTTCTCGTCCAATGACTTAATAAAGACACTCATCCATGCTTTTTAGTGGCATAGATGGATCTATCAAGCATAAGTGGCAGATCTGTTCATGGGTCGGGCTATCCGTCCAAACTCGAAGACCTACTCGAAATTTAGGAGGGTTTAGGTAAAAATATTAGGCCTGAAAATGGGCTTGAGCAAAAAGGTAAGTCCATTTAAAATATAGGTCGGGCTCGAGCTTAAACATTTAAGGCTTGAGCCCGACTCGTTTTAATTTTATAATACTTTATATTATATTATTTTTATATATTATGTAAAACACATAAAAAAATAAACTTATACTGAATATATAATACTACTCTAATGTAAGCATTAAAATAATGTTAAGATGACTATAAAAAAATGCATAAAATTATTAAATATTAAAATAATATAATATAAATATATTTTTTAAAATAAAAAAATAATATGAGCTAATTTATAAATGAATTGAAATTTGGTTAAGTATTTTAGCTGAAATTGTAGTTAATTAAAGCCTAAGGACTAAATTGTAAATTTCCAATCATTGTAAATTTTTAATTGAAAAAATTATTGGGGACTTAGATAGCAATTATCCAAAGGTCTCAATTGTTAATAAACCATTTTTAATTATGTGTTAGTGGTTTTGTTAATTAAATTAAGAAATTAAAGATTCATGTTAATTAATTAAGATTAAAACATATTAATTTAAGTACAAATAGTAATTATAATGGAAAGAAAGAGAAGATGTTTTCATCTTCATCTTCAAAGCCGTAGCAACCAAAGAAAGAAAAAGAAAAGAAAGCTCAAGGTTTTCCAAGCTTTCAACTATACGTTAGGTATGAAAATTTAGTTTCTTTTTAATTGTTATAAATTTGAGGTCATTAGAGTTTGATTCAACTAGCCCATGTATCAATTTATAAAAAAATTTTAAGTTTTAGAAAGTTTTCATTATTTATTTCTTGAAGAATAAGGTGTGAAATTGATAGAAATTAAGCTTATATTATGGAAAGGACTAAATTGTACAGCTTAACCGTTAGTTTCGTACATTAGAGACCAAATTGCATAAAATGAAAAAAAGTTATAAAATTTCGGTAGGAATAGGAAGTAGAAGGTCCCTAATGTATAAATGTGAAATCAAATTTTAATATGAAGCTAGGAATTAAAAGTTAGGCTTGTTTCAGGTTTAGGGACTAAATTGAATAAATTGTAAAATATGATTGATTTATTATTTGAATGTGATTTCGATGGAATTTGATATTATGTCATTATTTAATTATTATTTATAGTTAATATCGATGTTGGGCCATTGAGAGGGAAAACAAAAGCAAGAGTTGATAACGTTTGACGTGGGATCCTGATTTGTATTTCTATGATTTAGAACCAATTTAATTACTGCATGTTCATGTTATTTTGCATTATATAACAATGAGGTGAGTTTTCAATGGTTAATTGAACTAAAATGCTATGCCTGTGATTGAATATTGAGACATGGATCAAATTTAATAAAATGATAAATGATATGAATTATCTTGAAATATGATGTGTATTATGGAAGTTGAGTAGGATATGTATATCATATGAATATATGTCTTTGAAAAATGATTTGGATTGTTTTTGTGAATGTGAATGTGATTGAGAGTTTTTATTGAATTGAATTGTGTGACGATATTGAATGTCAAAACTATGTACTGGTTAAATATAGGAAAAAACGAGTACAATACGAAATGTTGAATGGTATGCAATGTATGAAATGTATTAATGTTGAAATTGAAAGGTGATATTGTTGGATATGGTGCCATAAGTGTAATATTTTCGTATATGTGCACTTGTAACTTTTTCGAACAGATTGGTTAATAAAACAATTTATGAGTTACATTAATATACTTTGTATAATGCCTCGCGTGGTTTTTGCATGCAAAGAAATATAGAAGCAAATATTGACTTACTAGTTGTCTAATGTTTAAACTAATACTAAGCAATATTACATGGTCGAATCGTAATACAAAAAGACAACTTACATTAGTAGGTGAATCTAAACGTGTTCTTAGTCTAATCGAAAATGAGCAAATCAATTGAAAGACTACTATGTCGTCTATCAAGTCCAATTGGAAAGATTTTTTTCTTGGGCATCGGAACAGATAACTCCTAGAAGATAGAGACATAGATATGATTGACTGGACTAACTATACATCGAACTGGATCCAAGAAGAATAGATCTTGAATCCGTTTATGGATTTATTCACTTGTGACGTTCAAAGTGTGGCATACCTAAATCCTAAGTGGATGACGAACTATGTATGTGTGGCTCGTATATTTTGATGTAAGTAAACGCTTGAGTTTAAATAGATAATGAACCAAAAGTTGGTGCGTTGGGTTTACGACTTCTGCAGTATGTAGCGCCATTCATAATAGTGGAATTCACAACCAGAGACATGGATAAATTGTAACGCCTTAAACCCGACCCGATTCACCGAGTCCAAATCTTGAGTGTTATTAGTTGAAGCAAAACATTTAACAAAATAGTTAACCATTTTTATTTTATTAATGAATCTTTTGTTTGAAGTTCCAAAAGAAAACTTATCATTTTGGAAATAAAATGTTAAATGAAGTATATGTTAAACAATTTCATTACGACACATCTTATACAGATCTTTAAAAGTTAAAAATATGTACAAACAAATTAAAAAGGAAAATTTCAAAATCACACCACAAATCCTCTATATGCACAATAGCCCAATTTGCCACCAACTTGGTGTGCTCGTAGCGTCATCCCTCCAAGTGAAGCCTCTTCTAAAAAAACCAAAAAAAAATGTCAACATTGTAAGTACAACAATACTTAGTGAGCTTATCAACCATACCTTGATGAAGTCTTCGTAATACTTTAGGACTTTTCATGAGTCAACTTATTCCTGCATCATTACTACGGTTAATACCTTACGATCTTATCGCTCTTGTACACGCCATTTATCATGCTTCTGTTACACTTAAACTTCGTTTAAGTAACTAAAAGGCCTTGTAACAACCCGATTTTTAGTGGTTTCGGGACCACAACTCTAACAAATTGAGTTGTAAATATTAGTTATTTAATATTTGTGATGTCAGCAGTATCGTATTAAGTCTTGGTTATGAAATTTTGAAGTTTAATTAGATAATTGAATATAAAGGACTAATTTGTAATAGGTGCAAAAGTATAGATGTTCAATTAGGAGGACCTAATGAGTAAATAAACCAAAAGAGATAAGTTAGTGGAAAATCATGACATTTAAGGGCTAATGAAAGGATTAATTAAAGACTTAAAAGTGATAAACTAAATTAATTATGAAAGTCTAAATAATTACAAAATTGTCATTAAGTATATAAGTGAAATTAAAGAATTAAATGACATTTTTCCTTCATAATTTCTCACCTTCTTCTTCTTCATTTGGCCAAGAGGAGAAAGTTAGGGTTTTTACACTTTCAAGTTTAAGCTTTGATTTGGGTAAGTAAACCTCGATTGTTTTTAGTAATTTTTATGTTTTTGAGTTCGTATTAGCTTAATCTAGCTTATGCAAGGACTAATTTGTGAATCTGTCAAATGTTAGAAAACTTTTCATTGTTAAAATTTCTTGTTCTTGAAAGCTTTTGATGTATTTGGGTGTTTGATCCTTGGGTTAAATCTTTTTGTAAAGTGATTTTTGATAAAATTGGGATTTAAGGATTAAAATGTGAAAATGGTGAAACTACAAATATTATTATGAAAATAAATGTGTGAATGGGCTGGATAGATACCCAAGAGAATTCGGCTATGGTTAGTTGTATGAGAGAATGGTTAATTTGCATGTTTGTGTTAAAAGGACTAAATTGAATAAAAAGAGAATGTTAGTGGTAAAATCATAATTTTTTGAAAAGAGGTTTGATTATGTTAAATGAATTGATTGTGTATGAAAAATTGAATGATTTGTGAATTTAAACTACGATCGTGCTACTGACCGTGGAAAAGGGAAGTTAATAGATTAGTCCCTAAAGTCTTTCCTAAACTATAATTCAATCCGGTAAGTTCGTAGTGTAGGCCTTACTTAATATCTTCGTATATGTATATATTGTCAATGTACAGCAAATTGGAAGCATTGGTATTGAATATGATCGAAGAAATGCAATGCAAAAGATAGTAGGCTTTATGCCGTTGAAATAGTACCGACACGATGGTTGGGATACCGCATGTGTTACGAGTCCTCGACAGCTCGTGTGAGCAGCATCGTAACTCGAAAAAGATATGGATCCTATATGGATTATAGGTCCTACGATGGTTGGGATTTATGCTTTATGCATACTCTCGTATGAGCAGCATCGGGTACTGGTAACAGAAAGTTATGAACAAGAAGAGAAGTTATAAATACTCCAGGGCAATGGAAACTACGTTGGCTCGAATGAGTCATTGTTGCTATTATCATGTTGGTATTTCTTAACTATCGAACTTACTAAGCTATAAAGCTTACCACGACTATTGTTATTGTTTTGTAGATCGTTTTGCTGACTAAAGATCGGATCATCGACCTCACCGAAGTCACACTCTCACGGAGTTGTGGGTAGAATTTGCATCACTTGGTCTTATGGCATGTACTAGGATGTTAATAACCTTTGATATGAAGCCAAAGATGTTGAAATCTTACTATTTTGATTTTGTAAATGCATGAAGTATAACTTTGATGCTTAGGCTTATAATGCTTGTAAAGACTTAGAAGTTATGTGTGTGTTGTGATGTTTTAATGCATAACTTATATTGGTTGTGTTTGAGGTATTAAACTTATGTCTTGGCGTCATTAATAAAATTATGCATACTTGTTTCGGTAGAATTATTGCATTTATCGGTAGAAGTACAAGGTAGGAGAGAGGTTGTTCCTTGACTTGGATTGTATCGGTAGTTGAATTTCAAGTATCGATAGTTCATAGTACTGATGTATCGGTAGTATGTAAGCTTGTATCGGTAGAAATTGTAGGGTGTGAATTTTTGCTCTCTGGAGTTTTTGGTATTGGTAGTTGCATGACTTGTATTAGTAGAAGTAGTACAGGTACCGGTAAAAATCTGCACAGTTCTAAAATTGTTCATTGAATTGACTACTACCGATACTTGACCATCAGGTACCAGTAGAAGTCCCCTAAAATGTTGGAAATATTATTTTTACCCTTGATAAAATTGTGTTATGTTTAAATATTGTTTTAAATTGTGAGAAATGATTTTTTTTTGTATTGACTAAAGATGCAAATAGTCGGATATTTGTAAAAGATGAACAGTATAGAATGAATAGTAAACACCAAAATCCTAACTGGTGACGGTGTACGGGATTTAGGTGTTACAGACCCTTTCCATCATTACATAACTCTCTTGCCTCATAACATGTTCTTAACAGAATATACCCTGAAAAGTCACTTCCCACGATCTATAACTTAACTCATTCCATTCTTTCAAATAATTTTTTATTGACATTGTCTTTGGCGAACATATACGTATGGCATATACTTACACAGTTCTTTATATGATTGGTTCTCATCCATACATACCTTGATTCGTTTCAATCCACATATCTATGCCGATAATTCACTGTGACTAATATCCAAATGGACTCCATAATACGCCATATTAGAATCCCATAGCTCAATTTAGCATTTACTCAAGTTCAGAATATATATATATATATATATTGAGAAAGATATGATTCCAGTTACTTTTCTTACTTACAAATCATCATAATAGAAACTCTTCTTGTCATTCAGATGAATATCTCTTTTCAGATATAATTCCTTAAGACCTTATCAAACTCTTAATCCAAAGTACACTAATATCTTTCTTGATTATGCTTATTACTGAATTGTTAGAACTTATCTGTATTTTACCATCAAGACAATCCTTCAGATTCATAACTTACCAGATGTTCCTATCAGTTCACGCCACATAGACTTAGCAGTTTACGTTTTTCCGACAATCAAATATAACACACCATTTAGGCGATCCCTTCAAAATTATCGTGAGCACATTCCTTTCACTTTACTCCACAAAGGCTTTCTTTCATATTACACCACAAAGGTTTTCTTTGTTGACGTGTTTACGATATGGATTTGCATAGATTCATGTTATGTGAGATTTGCCCGTCATCGTCTTGGGATTAAAAAAATTATTTTAGAGATAATTATCTGATTTTCTCATGGGTTTTCTCAAGGGTTTACCTGCTAATTTACAGGAGCTTATGTTGCTACTGTTTCAACGTATAAATAGGCATCATTCTCTCTTAGGATAGTACAACTTGTGCAGCTGAATTACTATAGAAAGCTTGAATATTTGTCTTATTAGTTTGTGTTATTTTCTTGAACTGAGTGCTAGTTTGGTTAGTAGAAGTGTTGGTGATAACACTTGAGAAAATTCTTGATTTGTTCCTGTTGTGGTCAGCAACAAATTGTTTTCTATCGGGATTACATGAACTTACATCATAGAGGAGTTATTTTAGTGGTGAAATATTATGATTTCCAAAAGGGTTTCCAGTTGCAAAAAAATGAATTGTCAGATCCATCCATAAAGACCACACTTCACCACCCACAGTTTCAACAATTCCATAAAACGTAATGTTGGATTTCCATTTTGATGCGTAAGCCTAAACATTAAAGTAATTCTAAAATATTTATTTTCTTAATTTTTAAACTTGAGCAACATTTTTATTTTGGTGAAAATTAAAATAAAAATGATATCAAATCAGAAGACGCACAAGACTGTATCTTATTGAAAACTCTCCAAGACCTCATTGAGGCATATTAAAAATATGTAAACTTGATTACTAAGCTAGACAATATTTAACCCAACTAAAATTTTCCTCCTTAGCACAAGTCGAATTCACCACTATCCTCCAAACCGCATAATCTTTTAGACTCTTCTTAAGCACTGGAACATCTTCATCTTCCACCCCTTACCGGTGAAAGCCTCAATGACTGTGAGTAACGGAGCAACTTAAGTTAAACCTAATTGAAAAATAGAAACAGAAATTACCCATGAAATGTTTATAAAACAACAAATCAAGTTAAGAGGGTAAAATTGGAGTCTTCAAGGCACCCAATGAGACGTTAAAAAAATAATTAAATACCAATACATGTCAGCAAAGCAGAGAGCTATCCGAGCCCCCAACAGTTGAATGGAATCTCTCTCGTTTCTTAGATCTCAAAAAACCCAGAAAATAAAACAGAATGAACAAAAAATGGTCTTCTTTCTAAATTAATATTAATAATATGATGAAAGTAACAATAACAATAACAAAAAAAAAAAAAAAAAAAACCCCCAAATCTCCTTAAATGGAGATTCATCAAAATCTACTAAAATCAAAGAAAAAAAAATAACAAGTTTTTTTATACAACTTGAAATTTTTCCTCATCTTCTTTTTCTTCTTCCTCTTGCTTGGACGCCATTAATGAACCAAAAACAGAGCTTCCGCATGCTACTAATCCTCCAAAGAAAAGGGAAATAAAAAGAACCATCTCAAAGAAAAAGGAAAAAGAGAGCAAAGTTTTGGAAACATGCTAATCATGCCAACAAATAAGCATTGTAACGCATCGCCTCATGATGTAAAAACGAGCTCTTTGTTCTTTAACTAATCTTGCACATTTTCTTGTAAAAGCACTTCTTTTGCTTGAACAACTCGATGGATTCTTCATCATAAATGAAGAAGGAGAAGAAGAATACGATGATGAAGATGAACGACTCTTCGATGAGCTTTCTTTCTTTGAAAACTTCCATTTAACATCAAAGTAGAAACTTGGTGGGGCACTTGAACTTGCTGAAAGAGTTGCTGCCATGGCTAAATCCCCCAAAAAGAACTACAAAAGGAGGGGCTTGCTTTAAGGTTGAAGAAAGATCAACGGAATTTTTGAGTACCCTTTTGGAAGCTTTGAAGGGAGGAGGGAATCTTATAAGTGAAATTTGGACTGTAGGGAAGATGGTAGGGGGCTCACTATTTATAATGAGTTAAAAAGGAGGAAAATAAAATATTGTAGCGCCTAGGCTACTTTGCCCCCACCAAATAATCTTATTTTAAAAAGTAACATAAAATATTAAGAATATGATTTTTGTTTTTATTTCTTTTTAAGAAAGATGTTCAAAAGCTTATTAATTTTTTATTCGTTTGGTATAAATATTAGTAACATAAAAATATGTAAGTTAAAATATGTTGAAACCAATTACTTTTCATAGGAATTAAAAAAATTATAAATAATTTTAAATATTATGTAAAAAAAATAAATATGATAATCGGGGCTGTAGCTGTAAATTTATAAATTTAAGAAAAAAAATGGGAAATTTGTTTTTGGATATAAAAGGAGAAAAAGATTACAGTTTTTGTTGCAGAGTATCGAAGTAAAAGATCTTGCTTTTTGCAGTAACTTTTAACAACTGGCAATTTATGAGACTAAATTAACTTTACAGAACAATTATTAATTAGTTTATAAGTGATTTTACTGTAACTAAACAAATAAAACACTACCTCAATCAATTTTTCTATTTTTCCACTAATATATTGGTTGAAAAACTTCAAAATTATACTTCAACATATAATTTAATACATAAACTTCGGTTTAATGCAATTATATATATAAAAATTAATTCAAATATATATAAAAAATAAATATATCAAATTATTTTTATATTAAATAAATATAATTTTTTATATGCAATAAATAAATATTAAAAGATATTATGTCGATAATTATGTTCATGGTTTACAGAAATTGAAACAAATCAAAATTTCATATATAAAATTACACAAAATCAAAATTTATGTATGAAATTATACATTAGACCAAAATTCATAATAATTATGAGATTTATCCTTTTTATCACATTTTCTATTATCATTTTGGTTATTTTTGGATTCTTAAAATCAATAAATTACAAAAATAATCACTAAAGTTTGTTGAATATTTTTTTCACTAAATTGTGAAAAGTTATATTTTGAACATTAACATTATTGATTTACAACATTTTAATAATTTATCCGTTAATGATCATTATAATCTTAAAAAAATAAGATGACATATTAATTCAAGGGTTAAATCCAATTTAATCATTAGACTGTAGTTAAAATGTTAAAAAAAATCGATGCTTTTACAACGTTTTTAAAAACATTTCAAAAAAGATATTACAAATTTCCAAAAAAATCTTAAAAATAATTAAAAATCATTATTTATTTTTTGAAATTATAAAAATAATTTAAAATATAATTATGTAAAAAAAAAAACTCATAAGTCATTTTTTTTTAAAAAAGAAAAAATACAAAAAAAAAATAAAAACATGAAAATTTTAAAATCGTTGGTAATTATTTGTTTTTAAAAACGCTACTATTTCCGATAAATGTTACGTGTCAGAAGGACATTACTATTATATTTTAGCACGTGTCAGTCAAAACTTGTTACACGGTTTACTGTGTCGACCGTTCAAAATCATGCGCGACTTACAAAGAATCTGGCCTCAACACGTGTACTTTTATTTAATATTTCTATGTCATATTTTAAAATTTTATTTTATTCTTAATCAAAATATATTAATGCAAATGGAGTTGAAGAAAATTGAATATATTTACGTAGACTTCGTTAAAATAAAAATTTTAGGTACAATTTATTGCACGTAATTACCAAATACTAGCATTTTATTATTTTAAAAAAAAATTAATCAAAATTTTAGTCTCCATACCACATGATTTCAATTATTTTGTGTACCACCAATTTCGAGTTTAACATATTTTTATAAGTCTTAATTATGATAAGGATGACCATTTAGTTGAATTCAATAAGATAATTTTGAGTTAATTTTTTAATCGAGAGATTTAAGTTAAATTTGTTCAGATAAGTTATTCAAAATAAATTTAAAAAAATTAAAGATATAAAATTAAAGCAATGTTTACAATATGATTAATTTTTAAATTAGAACACATATATATCCGAAAAAATTAAAGTAAAATAATATAAAAATAAAATATTTTAATATGATCAATTTAATTTGATGATTTACATGTTCAAAACATTGAATATTTCCTTTTTAGGAAAAAATATTTTTTATAATTTAACAATTTTATAAATTTTTCTTTTAATTATTATAATTTGAGAAAAATAAATTATAAGGGCACTATAGATCAAAATTTACTAATATTAGTACTAATATCGATACAAGTATATAAAATATTAAACATAATCATAAATTTAGTTATTAATGTTTATATTTTTTATTAATTTAGTCTTTTTTTTTCTTGAGTTAGTTTCGGCTTTCAATCTTTTAAATATAGTCAAATTGTTGTTGCTTTATAATGAAAATACTAACTAAACATTAAAATTTTAAACATAGAAGCATATATGTTAATTAACGTGTACTCCATGCTAATTTTTTTAAAATTTTTATTAACTTTTTAAAAATAATATTTTTAATTTTAATTTTTTGAAATTTTTTTACAAACTTTAAATTATTTGTTAATGTGACATATAAGATAAATAATTCATGTAAAAAAAATGAATTGATTCTTTTTGAAAGGTTAATACCTAAATTTAGCTAAAAAAAATAAAGAATCAAGTGTCAAATTGATAAAAGATGTAAATGTTGAGGGCTAAATTTATCATTATACCAAAATCACATTAGAAAATTCAAATTAAAAATTATAACATATTAATAATATTAATTAGTGAGATTTAGATCATATCTTTAATAAAATCTATAAATGTAATTTCATTTATTAAAGATTTATTTTTATACAATACCTTCTTCTACTCATACCCTGAGACCTTTAAATCAGAGGAAAAATATGTTCAATTACATTCGAGTTATTTTCTTCATTATTATAATATCAACAATGTAATTTGATCTAAAACTGAATTCACATTTATTAAATTTTATTTTCATTTAATAAAATATTATCAATATTGTTTTTATAGAAAATTTAAATATTTTATTGTAATAATATTTTAACTAAAATACTATATTTTATTTCACTTTAAAATAATATTAATTTTACTAAAAGTTGAAACAGTAAGTAAAAAATTGATTTAGTAAAAATATACTTCATATTTTATATTTGTTGTTGTAATAGATAAAAAAAATATAAAAATTAAAAATATAACATAGAAAATAAGTTTTGTAATATTATAGAAAAGATTGATTGTTACGTAAAAGTTTCATATTCTTTTTAATATCTAAATATATATTCAATTAAATATAACATTTTAAATACCTAAAATCTAAATATTTTCGTATTAATTTTTTTAACAATATCAGTAATAGGTTATTATCATATATGCTCTTTTTAATAAAATGTCTAGAATTATTCATAATTTCTTCTCAACCCATAAATAAAAAAATAATGTATTTCAATACACTCGAATTACGTCCTCATATATTAGCAACTACGCTTCGAATTAAAAAAATATTTGTAATGTTTGTTGTGCAGTTGGAAGGGGAAGATTATATGCTGAATTTCAACCCAACAGATATATTGAAATGAATGTTTTATTATACAGCGAATGGTAGATGAGAAGTGCTTCACATGCATCCATGTGAAATGTGATGACCATCAAACCACCGAATAGGGTGCTAACATTTCCATTTTTTAAAATTATAATTAATATGAAATGTTTAAAAAAAAAAATTCAATTCTCGATTTTCTTAGTATTTATTTCTCGACCGTTGGAATCTTAGTATGCAGATACCAACCTCTTTGGAGAATTGCCAAACCTTATGCAATTAAAAACAAAAATAATAAAGTTGTGCGAAC
Source organism: Kokia cookei (assembly GCA_039519145.1). Taxonomy (NCBI): domain Eukaryota; kingdom Viridiplantae; phylum Streptophyta; class Magnoliopsida; order Malvales; family Malvaceae; genus Kokia; species Kokia cookei. Next base: position 59,468,828 of record CM076903.1, read on the forward strand.
TTCAGTCAAAGCTTCGGTCTCACCATTGTTTCATTCATTATATATATATATTTGAGTAAAGAAACAACTTTTATTTCTTGAATTTGCGTGAACTTGAAATTAATTAAATTCAGCCACAACAAATATTTCAAATAATTTCATGTTTTTGAAATGGGTGTCAACTTATTTATCATTGTTCTAAAAGGAGAATTGAGTATCCATCAAATTAAGTAAGATGACAATAAATTCATCCATAGAAATATTTGTTTAAGCAAGATAAAAATTTGTTCAGGACGACTCTCCAGTAGTTGGTCGACCTCGCTTACCTTTCATCATCTCTGATCCCATGTTTCACTCACGTGTCTTCCTTCTCTTCAATTTGTAGATTTGTTTTGTGGGTATCTTTCCGTCTTCATGGGCTATGATGAAGAAACATCAGTGCTTGTCGCTGTTGAATCGCCACCTGTCACCAATAATTACTCTTCGAAAAATGAATTGGTTGTAGAGACTCAAATGGTGACTCTTTGTTGGCTCCTTGATTTATTTTTGTTTTGAAGGTATTTCAAAATAATAAATGATTTCATGAGTTAATTTGAAATCGTGTTGTTTTCTTTTGTTTAATAAGTATTTCTTATTTCTTATATATGAAAACGGTTGAAGTAACTTTGTCTTGCCCTTTACAAGTGTTTTTAGGGATGAATTTGTCGTTGTCGTATTCAATTTAATGAATATTTGGAATTTTTTTTTTTTTACCGATTTTGCTTGTTACTTTGGACGCTCTAGGATTGGATCTCTTATCAGGATAGGTAGTTCCAGTATTCTCAGATATGAGTTAATTGTAACAAAACCAGTTACTAACATGATGGAATTGGTTTTAATTTGAAGATAAATTTAAAAAGCATAGAAAAAAGAAATGGTGGAAATAGATGAACATCAACCCAAATGCATGGCCTAACTTTAGCCTGAAATTAACATATTTGGAGACTGTAGTCCAATTACGTAAAGTTTGAAAATGTCCCAAATGAATGTATTAGCAAATCCACTTTATCCCTCCTAAAGGTTCATGTGGATTTTGTCAATGTCAAATGCATTGGGACAATTTATTCTTTCCTTCTTTTTAATTCCCTTCACTTAATCTTCCTCGGAGAAATTGCATATATCTTAACTTGCCTCCAACGTTTATGTCCCATATATATTTGATATATGATACTTTTTAAAAAATAAAAGGTCTAAAATTAAAAATAAATCAATTAAATCATTTCCTTGACACACAAGCATTGATTTTTCTTTTAGAATTTACTTGTTTTTTACTAAAAAAAAAAAATTTAAACCCTTTTTTTATCTTTTTTAAAGATAGAAAAAATATATTTGTATGTAATATGTAGAGAAATGAAGTAAATTAAGATTCATAAGTTAGAAATAAAGTATTAAGACTTGTGATTTTATTGCATTAGAAATGAGAAACAAAATCCAACACTGACTTCATAATGTTGAAGCCAATCATAAGGTTGCTTAACGCAAATAAAATTGTAGTAAAATGAAACATATAATTGAGTTTGAAGTGAAGAAAAACAGATCCCTTAAAGCATGCCCAATGTTGTATGAATAGGGTGCAATGCTCTAAAGAAAATTAATCTTATTTCTGACCAACAATTTATGTCTTAAGATATTGATATTTCATTTTATAAAAATTTTAATATATCCATGGCATATGAGGTAGTTAAGATATTGTTGTTTTTTTCAAAAAATAAACAAGTTTTGTAGCTAAGGCTGTTATATTTGGTTTTTTTTTTTTCTTTTGACATAATGTCTAGAACTATTCATAACTCCTCCTCAACCCATAAATATGAGGATAATGCGCTTCAACGCATTCGAACTCACGTCCTCCTACATTGGCAACAATATCCATGATAATCGAATTAAAATTCAATCGACTTGTAACTAAGATTTTAAGAGCTAACACTTAACTGCTGGAATTATTAACTTTATTCAATGCATATTTAATTACCATTCACAAGTTAATTTTCATATTTAATAAATGGGTTCTACACATTTGAATGATGATTTTGTACTGGATATAAATGGATGAAAAAATGATGGAGTAGATCATAACCCATTTGCGTAACCATTGTAATTGATAGATTCTATTGGATTAAGTGTAATTAGGGCATCTCAATTACATTTTCCAACTCTTAAGAGAAAATGTGAGAATTGGAGTAATTACGTTGGTAGTTACATTCAAATCCAATTATCCTATGGCTTTTCATATACTAATCATGATTTGCTTTTAAAAAAATTATTTTTATACAAATTTAAGTTATTAAAATTATATTAGAAACACGAACATGAATAAGTATTTAGAATGATTATGACAACAAATTTTTAAGAGTTATTATAAATACTAAGAAATTATATTATAAAAATAATTTATGTATATTTTATAAAGTTATAATAATATATATATTTATATTATTTAAATCCTAAAAAATTGTAAGGTTCTTGCCAAAAGTTTTATTATAAAAATAATTTAGGTGTTATAAAAGTGTTAAAAATTATTATAATATATTTATTGATAAAAAATTATGACAAAAAGTTGGATATAATTTATTTACATGTGCTTACTATATATTATAAAAATAATAACATCTTCATTTATAAAAAAATATAATTTTTTGTCATAACTTATTTATAAAAACAATTTTCTAATGTTAAAGGAAAAAATATTATTTATAATAAGTGTTATGAAAGCTATTTGACATTTTATAAAACTTTTTTTTTATAAATGTTTATATTATAGGTTTTGTATTTTTTTTTTTTTACGTAATTTACGTATTATAAAAAGGGTTATAAGTTAGCATAACTTTTTTTTCAAATTAAACTTATATAAATTTTTATAATTGAAGCTATATATTATTTGGATAGCAAACCAAATATTATGCGGTAGATGTTAGTTACACAAATATAAAAGCTTTTCTTACATCATATCATGACGTATGATCTCATTTGAGAAAACGAGACGGACATAAACAGTAGAGACAACTCATTTGAGTGGACATTCGAAGTTTCAAAATATAGTTGAGAGGATATTTGTTGTTCTAAAAAAAGATTTCTCAAATTAACAACATCGTTTCAATATAGCGTAAGAAAACAAGGTTGGATCGTACTAACGTGCTAATACTTCATAACTGCATTCATATGTGGAATTAAGATGATCTATAAGAGTACATGGAAGAATGGAATCTTGTAATTTTAATGATGTCTATTCAAATTAAGATTTGGATGATAAAGAGCTCGATCAAGGACCAACAAAAGATAATAAGTAGTATATGTTGAATGTTAAAAAGAGAATAACTTAACAAATATGAAACGCTAAAGTAATTAGATAAAATTGTATATGATATTTATTTATTTTATTAGTAATCATATTATCGACTACTTTTTAGGACTAACAGATTACCCATCATGAATTTATAGTAATTAATATATTTTTAAAAAAATATAAATTATATAATCATGTAATTACAATTTATACTATCAAACACTACATTCTATTAACCAAACACGTATAAAAAATTCTAATTCTTTATAATTACTACCTTAATAATTATACTTTCTCTTTATTATCCAAACACACCTTCAAAATACAATTAAAAACCTAAATACAGAAAACTGCTTCCAAAACCAAACTAAAGCATCCCAAGTAAAGGACAAAGAATTGAAAGTAAAAGAGGAGCAGAATCTGATATAAAAACAAATTGTTATCACATGCTTCCATGTGATAAAAGCCAACAATGTTCGGGAAATTTTGCAATAAAAGAGTGTGAAAAAGGTAAGTCAAAGGTTTACTGCTACAAAGCATGCATGGAAATTCAAGGGAAGGGATGATAACTAATAATGATGGTGATGATGATGAGACTTCATTTCAGTTTGTCTTTGTTTTGAAGAAATATTTATTTATTGATTGATTGATTGATTTGACATGCTATTGTTAATGGCTGTCTGAAAAAGATTTTGAAGATTTAATTATTTGGAGATACAGTGGGGACAGATGATGACAAATTTTGACTAAACTTTTGTTTCATCAAGCCTGCTTTATTCACTCATCACATTTCATACCTTTGGACCAATCTATAAACATAATTGTTTCCTTTGATTTATTCAATTTTACCATTTTGTTTGCAAGAGATGTTAAAAACTTTATATATTTAATCAATCTAATGCAAAATTTATATATATTTTCCATTTCGTTCCAACACATTATTTTTATTGTTGATGCTAGACAAGTGTATGGTGTCTGACCTTAGTTAATCATAAAAATTTTTGGATTACGATCTTTACTGATAGTCTGGATATGTGCAAGCTCATCTATTATATCCAAATGTGTATAAAAACTTGTTTTTTGAGATTGGTTTAGATTGATCAAGTAAATCAACTTCGAGATTGAATTGGATCAAGTAAACTTGAAAAACTTATCTTGAAGATTAAAAACTTTTCCTGAGCTTATTATTTCGTTAGTTTGATGAGAAGATTTATTGTAAGTAATATAATATTTTAGCAAATTGAAATCAATTTAAATACTAGAAATTTATATATATTTTTATACTGAAAATTTATGCACTTATCTATTCAATAAGGAACTCGTATTTGTAAGTGCATTGAGTGTGAAAACAACTCAATTATTTTGTTTTCAAGAGAAAAGTGATTTAGATCTTACGTGTGAAATCAAGGTTACTAATCTAGTAAGTGCTATAATTTGTAATCACTTATATGAGATTTTAAGATAATGAATTCTCTTTGAGCAAAACCCTCCAAAAGTAAAAAAAATCGAACTGCGTAAACATATTATAAATTTTTTGCAAATATTGTTATAAACTTTTTCACAAAATAATATTTAAAACTTTTTCTAACATCAAATGTCACTATCTACAGAAACATATAATTTATTTTCCACTTTGATAAACTTAAGATCACATATCAAAAAATAAAAAATTTGTAAATAATTATAGTTTCATTCACTTATAAATTTTTTTGAACAATCTTATTATAAGTTTTGAACATATTTGTTGCTTTTTTTGACACAATACCTAAAACTACCTATAGCCCCACCCAACCCATAAATAAGAATATAATGCACTTCAACACACTTAAACTCACATTTTCTTACACTGACAACAATATTCATGCAAATTGAATTAGAACTCAATTCGTCATTCCAAACAAATTTTGGTAATTAAGAGTTTCTTAGGACATCTTTGTCGTGGTTGTAATTTGTGAATGTGATTAGTTGACTAATTAAAAGATTACCTCTTTTTCTAAAAGCTAATAACAAAAGATTAAGACAAAAATCATAGAGGAATTTGGTATGATAAAAAATAATATAGGTCAAAGAAGAGGAGGAATCTAGCATCATGTGGTAGTTAATACCTCATCCCCAATTAACCTTCCATAAAACATGTTCTTTAACATTTTATACCTACCTTATTCTTGGATCCATTTCAAATCAATCAAATGTGTATATTTCAATTTTTACATTTTTTTAAACCAATCCCAGAAGAGATACAGACTCCATCCCTGGAAGGAAACATGCATTTGTTCTCCATTTCTAAATATAAATATAAAAATCACATAAAATACATTTACATTAATGTAAGTATATAAAAACCTAGTGTATATATATAAAAACAAATGTTTTTCATGCTTTTCGATCCACATACAATGGATATGCATGATTCCAGTGTGTATATATATATATTTTTTGAAACAATGCGGTGAATATAGTTTTTTTTTCCTGCTCTGGGGTTGTTTGAAAGATTTCTGTCTCCCTATGGATTTTAATGGAAGAGATTTTATGCTTTAATTTGTTAGATATCTTTTGTATTGATTTTCTTATAAGGAATATTAAGAAAGATGTTGTCAAGAGCATTTCATATTCAGGTTCGATATGTTTTCTGGATATGAGTCTAGAGATATGATACTCCAAATACATTAAAAAAAAAAAACTAAACATACCCGTATTCGACATTCATATCCGGGAGGTCATTGGGGTAGCAAATAGTTGCGGAAAACCTAAAGATTCCGAACCTTACTGTGACTTTAAATCTTGACAAATTAAATAAATCTCTCTGGATGAGGATCTTGTAGCCTTGGGCCTTAACAATGTTGATTTTTTGAAGAGTGGTTTGCAAATCTGGCTCAATTCTGCAAACACCATAAACAAAAGTGTGAGAAATGCCATCTACGGATGATGACTACGAGTAGTTGCGAGAAAAATAAAGTCGGAGCAACATGGGTGAAATCTCACCTTTTATATCCTCGCTCTCCAGAAGCTTAATAACGAGATGCCCTCTGGACAGCAATACACCCTTATCATATGGACTACAAGTGCATGACTCTCCTTCATTTTGGATATTATCATTTGACGTGTTCATGGCTCTACCGACAGCTAAATCAAGTGCTCGCATACCTAACTCGAAGGACAAAGCTGCATCCCGAGTAGAAATTCCTGAAACTGAAGGACACATATCTGAAAGTATAACTGAGAACCCTTTTTTCTGCAAAACAAGAGACATGCATCTGTAAGAGGTTACAAAGACATTTTTTTACCCTATAGGCAAATAAAAGACTAAGTTTAACTTTGTGGAACATAATTGAAGAGCTATGTTATTCGGATTTGGTTGTAAGCGTATGATATAAGCACCTATCAAACACAAGTGGTATTCATTTTTTCCATGTCACTGAAAGGACATATCTGGATGAGCAGCGGACAAAGGTTCCAAACAAAAGGCCGACCCATCTAACAGGGAAGCAAAGTTTGATACAAAAAATTATCCCCTAAAGCATCCATGGAGTCTACTGATTACCAGATTATATCTTTTCCGTCTGAAAATTTTTTTCTAACCGGTCTAAAGTGACCAAATCTGTCCTTTTCTTCATTCAAATCACCAACGCGAGAAAAGATGCAAAGTTTGAATTGACATCAAATCTAGATTTCCATGCAACAAAGACAATTTAGGATGAAAAGAGTGAACAGGAAATTTATAAAGAAAAATTACTAAATCTGAGCAATTACTCGAGAGATTCGAATCCCAATCAGCAATGACAACAGTTGGCAAACATCATTTAATCACTTGAATTGGCAATTGGCTAAACATTCAAATTCAAACAAAACCGAGAATATTACAAAATTCTAAGATTATGGACATAAAACTTGAACTACTTGCTACCTTAGGCGAGAGTTCCATAACTTGTGGCTTGGACAGTTTCATGACATCAGCGGAAATAGTTTGAACCCTTGCATCACAGTGAAGAGAAGGAACCTTTACCTTCTGTTCTGAAAAATCCCAAATTTTATTGCCATAAATTACAATCATACTAAGAAAATCTTTCACTTGTCTTACCAAAACAAAACATCAAGCCATTCAAGCAGTGAATATTACCTTAACATCAATTCCCACAACAGCCCCACCATTTTTCAATGGACCCAAACTCTGACAAGCAACCTATAACACCATGAAAAATGCACATAAAAATCAACAGTGACTCAGAAAAATAAGAGAAGCAACTTTTTGAAGCAAAAGGGAAAAACCTGAAGCCAAGCACCAGGGGCACAACCAAGGTCAAGAACTGAAGAACCTGGCTTTATTAACTTATATTGATTCTGTATTTGAAGCAACTGAAAACCAAGCAAGAATTTGTTAATAAAAGAAATGAAACGATTAAAAGAAAACGTAATGAAAACCGAAACCTTGAAAGCTGAACGAGCAACATAGCCGAGACGTTGAGCTTCCCTGTAGAAAAAATCGGGTGCTCCACCTCCGCTCATCGATGCCAAATTTCTAAAACTCTCTTTGATGTAAAACCCTGCTCTGGGGTTTTTACTTTTTAGTGAACTTCTTGCTCGAAGCACCCATTTCTGCTTAAGCCTGTAATTGTGGGCCGTTTTGCGTAATGGAATTTTGAAAATCGAACGGACCCTTTCTCAATTCAGCATTTGCCGGTCAGACCCATGGGCTTAACTCGACTCGGTTTAGCCCTAGCTTGACCCCAACCTGATATATAACGTTGGATAAAATATGTCCATGGGCTTTTAGATTGTAAAGAAACCTAGACGTGGGAGTTTGAAATTCTGTGAAACTAAAAATGTAAGCCTCCTTTTACTCAAAAAAAAACAAAAAACAAATGTAAGCCTCCTTTATGGAAGTTAGAAGCTAATTCACCAAGCTCAGACTCAAATCTCTATGAAACGAATACGGAGAGCAAACCCAGATTATAACTCTCAATTCTAATCCCATATCACCAACACCCATGGAGCTCAACATCTAACCATCTTAAGAAGATTTGGAGCAGTTGCATTTAGGGATAAGGATGTTTTCAGTTTTACGTAAATACAAGCTTGTATATGGTTTAGATTTCACAAGTAGCACAAGTGAAAGACTGAAGGCCAGGCATAGATGCCTCACTCACTCACCTCACCTCACCTGCTTCTTTTAAGCTGCCTTTTGCTTCCTTCTCTCAAGTTCCCACAGCAATGCGTCGATGGGAAACACCACGGTCACAGCCCTCTGCGTCAGCTTGAGTGATTGCTTCCTTGGGACTTGAATATAGTAGATATTGAGAATACCCACACTCACCCCTACATGCTCAATTAACACCTTCTATCAGGTCCTGCAAGGACTACAAATCTGTTATGACTATATATAGAAATAAACGAGTCCAATTCCTACATAAATACATAATACTCGCCTTCATGTTTTACACTTTGCAGCGACCATAAACCATTCTCATTGGCCAACTGGGATTTCTCAAGCGGAATTATTTCATCAATTCTTCCACAGCTCATTTATGAAGAAATCAATTATTTAACTCTAGAAACCAAAGTCTCCTTTAGATATAGCCAAATACAAGTAACTACAATTTACCACCTATAAAAGTTGCATAATGAAAATCCCAGAACCTAATTCAGCGTAACTATCTCGAATCTCTGCATAATGAATCTCCACATATTCATTCTTCAACCGTAAAAACACTAAACCCAGATTAAAACTTTAAATTGCAATCAGAACTGGCCAAAACCCATGAAGCTGAACATCAAACTATGAATTAAAATATAAAGAAAACAGAGAAAAGAATGGGAAATGAAAAAATATTTCAAGGAACAATTTGAAATCTGAGCAAAACCCGTGAAACCCAACATCAAACAAAGCACTAAAATGCAAAGGAACAACAGGGAAAGGATGGAAAAAAAATTTGGACCATTTCTCGATTTGTGCGTGTCATCCTTGCGCAGGGGCCATGCTAATCTTCTCTGTATCGTTCCAATTTTATCGGATGTCCCCGAAGGGACAGCCCATGCTAACTGCTGCTTAGTATATATACGCTTTCTGTACTTTGTTTCTAACCGATGTGGAAAATGTAGTTGGTTCCCAGGCGCGAGCTGCTTTGGACGTAGGTGTGGCCAAAATAAAAGCAATGGGCTTATGTTGCAGAGTGGGACCCTTTTATTCAAACATGGGCTGTTGCGTGTCTCAAGTGGATAACTGGGTACGTGTCGGTCCAGCTGGTGAAGGAGGAACATTTCACGGTTGCACTATAATATAGACTGGCTGAGGTTACTATTTTAAGCTTATTGTTCATGTTTTTCAGTTTTTTGTTACACTTTAGCACCAACTCAACTCTCGTAGAGCCTCAATAGGGAGAAAATTTGACAATAATATGATGATTCCCAGCTATTAGGCACACAAATATCATTTTCAACGGTTGCATTTATGGATCAATTCTTTACATAATTACAAATTTGTAAATTGTTTTTGGAGTTGAGGCCAATAGTAGTAGATGGCTCAATCACTATATTGCTTATGAGACTTAGGGTTCTTCGATTCCTTTGGATGATGGAACGCACTCATCAGCTCAGCTGCTTCTTTTAGACTGCCTTTTCTTCCTTCTTTCAAACTTACAGAACAATGCATCACGGGAAACACCTTAGAAATGTTGGTTCAGTTCCACAAAAATAAATGTCGTTCAAAATATTTCATCTCATCATAGGCAGCTCGTTTGATTGCTTCCTGCAAACATGAACATGGGGGCATGAATACGACCCTCCAAATACGTGGAAAAACTTCGCAAATATAAATACCCAAGTCAAACACATATCAGCATCTAACACGCACCCCGAGTCCACGTAACATATGTCTCGATTAACATCTTTCAGGTCCTGCAAGGACTTCCTCAATGGAAGCACGTCAAGTTGTCAACTTGTGCTTAATCTTTGGGCCTTCCTATTCAAACTCATTTCTTAATTCTTGTAACTATTATCCAGAAAATGAGCACTAATTACTATATATAGAAATGAGATAAATGATAAGTCAAATTCCCACACAAAGAGATAATACTCAGCATTCATAGAGGCTCATGTTTTACTCTTTGCAGCAAGCATAAACCAGCTAGAACCATTTAAAATATCTATTCTTCTTTGTCAAAACCATAATTTTTCAGTCACTCAACTGACTAACAAGGGAAATTATTTGATCAAATTAATTCCATAACCCAATTATGAAGGATAAGTTTTAACTCTCTACACCACAAAAGGCAGAAGCTAATTCAGAAGCCCCTTATAATTTAATCATTCCAAAAAGATCTCTTTCTTCGTCAAAACCCAAAATTCTTCCAATCATTCTCATTGGCCAACTGGGATTTCTCAAGGGAAATTATTTGATCAATTATTTCACAGCCCATTTATAAAGATATCAGCTATGGAATTAGTTGACGAGGGGTATCAACAAGGTAGGTATGAAGCCCCTGACTGCAGAGATGATACAATAGGAACTATGCACTAAGACATGGCCCTGATTCACTCAGAAATCATTTCAGTCGGGGTATACAACACCATGTCCAGTTGAGAGATTTTCTGCAATTGTATGTCTCTTCAATCCTTCAAGGAAATTACGCCATATAATGGCATCAGGTGCAAACGGCATGCTGGCAATAATCTGCTCTGCTTCCCCGAGTTTTCCATATCTAGCCAGTAAGTCTACCACACAATAATAGTGTTCCATTTTGGGTTCAAACCCATAGTCACTTTCCACTCTCCTGAAGAATTCCATGCCCTCTTCCACTAATCCAGCATGCCTGCACACGGTCAAGATTGCAATTAAACTGACCCCATCAGGCTTAAATCCATGAAACTCCATTTCTCGGAGTGTTTCCAAAGCTTCATGATAATAACCATGGACTCCAAGGGCTGAAATCAGAGATGTCCAGGTTATGAGGTTTTTGTCCACCATTCCACCAAAGATTTTCACTGCACTTTTGATGCATCCGCATTTTCCATACATATCTACGAGTAAATTGCAAACAAATGTGTCACAGAGACTGTAATCAGTCTTTATAATGAGACCATGAATAGAACTACCCAAAGCCAGGTTAAAAAATTTACTGCACACAGATAAAAGGCTTACAAATGTGTAATTGTCCGGATATATTTGAATCATTTGCATGTGTTTAAATAGTTCGAAAACCTCTTTATAGTGACCATTACGAGCACAAGCTGCGATCACGATATTCCAAGATACAATGTCCGGATCTTCAAGAATTGAGAGCAGCCTTTTAGTTTCATGGTATTGGCCTACACTATAATAAATTCCTGCAGCAATGTTAGAAGGCACTGTGGAGAGTGGTCTTCCAAAATCTGTAATGAAAGTAAGGGCATCGGACAGGAAACCATTTTTAGCATATGAGGTCATGAGGGAGCTCAAAACATATATGTTATCTTCATGGCCCATTCTTATAATCAAACAATGAAGTTGCTTTAGCTCTATGGTCGCTGAAGATTTAAGAATTGCAGAAAATGTAAACTCATTAGGCCGGTAACCTTGGTGTAGCATGTCTAGCAGTAAAGAAGCGGCAGTACTCAAAAATTTACTAGCATAACCCCAGATTAAAGCATTCCAAGAAACTACATTCTTCTCACGTATACCATCAAAACATCGATGGGAGTCTTGCAATTTATCACATTTAACATAAAAGTCAACTAGTGCACTGCCTACAACAACATCAGATTGGAAGCCCTTCTTGATTGTTTTAGCATGAATGTATTCTCCTAACATTGGGATCCGCAAATTACTACAAGAAGCAATTATAATAACGAAAGTAGTATGGTTCGGCAGCATTCCTTCCCAGGACATTTGGAAGAAGAAATCTAAAGTTTTTTGAGGATGTTCATCTTTTTCCAATGCTCCAATAATTGTATTCCAGGACACAACATCAGTAATACGCATCCCCTCAAAGACTTTTTCTGCTAAGCAGATTTGGGCACATTTGACATATGCATTAATAAGAGAATTTGCAACAGCAACTTCATGATCAAAACCACATTTAATCACTAAACCATGTATCTGTTCTCCAAATTCCAAATCAAGCTCACCTTTCAAGCCAGACAAAACGCCCACAAATGAAGAGTCAGACAAAGAGGCCTCCACCCTCTGGAGCTCACGAAACAAAAGCATACAATCTTTAACCAAACCATGATGTGCACACAAAGAAATAATTGAGTTCCATGTTACCAAACTCTTCCTCGGCATGTGATCAAATGCCTGGAGTGCCTCAGAAACGCACCAATACCTTCCATACAGACCTAACAAAGCAGTACCGACAAAGGAATCTGCGAAGAACAATCCATTCTTGACAACCAATGCTTGTAATTGAACACCACCAGAGAGACCCATTGCCTGAGACGATAAGAGTCCCGCCAACACATAGGGAGTAGGCAAAAAACCATAACTCCTCATCGAAGAAAACAATTCGCAAGCGGCCCAGAGGTCCCCAGATTTACCGTAGGCAGTGATCATCGAACTAAACGATACTGTATTTCTGTTGGTCATATTGTCAAACACTTTGCGTGCCACTGGTAAATGCCCGAGTAATGCATACCTAGAGATAATGTTGTTAAATAAAAAGATGGGTTGGGAGGCGTAAGGGCCGAAGGTGATGGCAAGGGCGTGCAGAGGTTGGGTGGATTTAAGGGAAGGAAAAGCTGAGCTAGATTTGAGAAATTGAAGGAGACGGTGTTGGGTTTTTAAGAAATCGTAGCAGCTCATGCAGGCCGGAAAAGGTGGTCGAGTAGCGCGTCTGAAGGTTTTCCGGTGATGGTCTTATCGTAGTAGACCAAGCACAGACAGCAAACTATTGCAAATCTCTACATATCGAGACATTCACTGTTCAACAGTAAATAAAAAAATAAAAAACCAAACTCCGGCCAAAACTGTAAATTGTAATCCGTTCCGAGCAAAGCCCACGAAGCCGAACATCAAAGGTTTTTATATAAATAACCCAAAATATTAATTAATTACGGGAACAATAGGAAAAATTATATCGTCTAACCAACCGACAGCACCAACCTTTTTCCCCTGATCATTGCCGTGTTTTAAAAAAAATTGATGTCACCACTATATTAAGATACACCCATATATGTTATTCAAAATACCCGTGAAAAATACGGGTATTCACGATGAAAAAAAAAAATATATATATTTTTTAATGGGTGTTATTATTGTGTAAGTGACACCAATCAATTCTTTTAAAAAAAATTGTCAATTAAAATAAAATAAAAATAATATTTTTATGGGTGACGTTGGTGTTCATCGATGAAAATTAAAAAAAAAAACAGGTGAAAGAAAAAAAAATTAAAAAGAAACAATTCAAATAGAAAGGAAAAGAAAAAAAAAAAAAAAAAAATGTAAATGGAGAGCCCGTGATTGATGCTTGCTTACTTCATAAGTTGTTTTTTCTTTTCCCATATTTAACTTTCCCTCACTAGTCCCTCTATCTTTCTCCCATTATACTTTTTCCCACTCTTATCTCATCTAACATTTCTTTTGAAAAATTTAAATAGATATATTATTTTAAAAGAAATCTTTTTTTTAACCCAAGAAGTGGTTCTAATAAAGAAAAAGACGTTGTTCATATTAAGAGTCTCGGATTTGAGTACTTGTGTGTGTAAGGTGTGTGTAAATTGTCAAAAAATTAAAAAATATGAACAGATATTTTCATATAATCACAATAATATATTAAAAAATTTATTTTAAAATAATATTTCATCTATTTAAATTTAATGTTGACAGCTAGCTTTCAGGATATTTCTCTATTATTATTTCCCCATTTCAAAGTGCCCCATAAATGCAATTCTACCAACACTATACATCTTTCAGTTTTCTAAGTTTTATATTGTTATTTTTTTAATAAAAAGTCATTTAAACTTTTTCCTTTCCTCATTTTTTTTTGAGTTCTTTAAAATTATTCATATTCAATTTCTTTTCCTTTTTTGATTTTTTTTAATCTATTGATAGTGATATTGACAAGTCAATAAGATAAAAACCATTTAAGAAGCAAGCATCGATCATGAGCTTTTTTTTTTATTTTATTTTTTTTCTATTTCAACAGTCTATTTTAAGTTTGTTTTTTTTTTGTTTCATCTGTTTTTTTTTTTAATTTCCACCGATACATTTGATTCAAGGAATCTAAGATTACCTCTAATAGTAAAATTATTGAAATATAAGATTACTTAGCATATTATCATATATGTTACATTATCATGTTTGATTCATTTAGTTAAGATATAATATTTTAATATTTGGTTTACGAAATATAATATTACTCTTATTATAGAAATTATTATTTTTAACAAATTTAGTTCTTTTAATATTTTTTAATTCTGATTTTCATTAAATTATGATAATCTTTATTGTTATTAATATTTATATATTAATAAATAAATATATAATGTTGAAATAAATCTATATATCATAATTATAATAATTCATTACAAATATCACAACTAATTAACTTTTAAATTCGTTGAAAACTCAATATTTTAATAATAAACAAGTTGTAAAACAATATTTGAAAGTGAAACCCTCATTACAAACAATGTTTTTAATTGAACATATATTTTATTTGCATAAAAAAATGAAATTGATTAAAATAATAAAAGGAAAAAGAAAAATTATTCAAAATTTAAGAATTGCCAAAATATAAGATTAACTATGTAAAAGGTGATATGATTATGCCAATATTTCAAATTGTTGACAATGTTAAAAATGTAAAATTATTTTTATATTTTAAAATATTAATACTAATAAAAATGTGAAATAATTGAAAAAAAATTAAAATTGAAATATAATAATCACATTCCCAAAATCTAAATATAAAATTATGTTAACCAAACAATCAAAAAGATATTTCAAAAATAATACTAAGTTAACCCTTAATAATTGCTAGATGGCTCTTATACTTTTGTTTCAAAGAAGCTTTTCAAGAATTGATATTTAACTTAACATTGGATCATTTCTACGAATGGAGTGTTGGATGAGAAAATAATCATGGGTCACTAAAAAAGTTTATTTAAATAAATAGTTGGATATAAAAAAAAAAATTGAAAGTAAAATTAGAATAATGTGTAAAAATATAATAAAAAATTATTTTTTTCAAAGAAAAAATAATTAATGATACATTTAACTTTTAAAGATTATATATTTTGTTAATTAGATCCTTATTCTTTTATTGAGCTAAATTTGACCCTAACTTTTTTTCTTTAAATATCAAATTTGACCAACAACCTTTTAAAATAATTGAATTGCTATTTTTTTATGACAATACAAACAAAAAGTTAATTTTTTAAACATGATGACTTGCATGTACTTCATGCTAACTTTTTAAATTTTTATGAAATTTATATATATTTTTAAATTGAGTTTTTTTTAATATTTTATAATTATTAAATTATTTATCGATATGACATAAAACAAATAGTGCAATATTAACATGAAACAAATATATGCTGCTATGTATATTATCTTGCCAACATCGTTAAAAAATTAATATTTTAATCAATATTTTTGTAAAAAAATGATTTGATTACTATTTCAAAAGTTAATAATTAAATTTAACTAAAAAAGATGTAAAAACATTGAGGGGTTAAAAATTAAAAAACTTGAAACTAAAAAAAGAAAGAGTGAATCCGGATGTTAACTTAAAACACACAATACAATATATTAAAAACAGTTCCCTGTTTGTGGGGCTGAATCATGACTCGACTCCAATGTTACCAACGGAAGTTCAAGTTGGACATAAGCCTAATCTGTAAACTATACTACATAAGAAGTTCTTAGTTGACATGAGCTTGAATTCTAAATGTTACATGAATGCAGTTTCTTCCCAGTAAGGAACCTGTTTCCTGGCTTGGGAGCTGAATATTATTTAACATGGAATTCAATTATGTAGAACACACACAGCATTAAACACTAGACTTGGCAAACCTAATCCGATATTGTGGAGATGCATTCTTTGCTTCCCCCCCCCCCCCCCCCCCCCAATGGGCACTGCTCCTTACAGGAAGTCAGCAAATTATTTCCTGTGATAAAAAATAAAATAAAAAAAGGAAAATGATAAGTTATTCACCATTTCTAGATCATGACTGAAGATATTATAATTCTATATATATAGTAACCTTAAAGAAAATTTCACTCCTTCAAATATTAACTACATGAAAAACAAATTAGCGACCTTCAGGTCATTCCTCGCTTGCGTTTAGCGTTGTCCCAAAGCTTCAGTAAGAATGTAACACCCTCTTTCAGGGTTGCCTTCCTTCCTTCTCCGTAATTCCACAACTCAGAAATTATGTACCTTCCACTTGGATTGTATTCATTTATTTCCTTTATGGCTGAAGTAACTGACTTATACGCTTCAATACCCATCTGATCCTTCAAATCTCTCAACTTTTCATCTTCATCATCAATCACTTCCTGACAGGGAAATACCGACATTGAGCAAATCATTCACACTGATGGAAACAGCACAAAATGGAACAAGAAACAAGCAAGATGCATTTCACAAAACAACTTTGCATGAACTTCATATCTATTATATTAAAGATTTTACATCAGGAACTGCATTAACATATTCAACTAACAGAATATATATGTATATATATATATAAAATTTTGGGCATGGTTTACTGACATGCTTCAAGGTTTACCAATTTTAACTACATTTACCTTTTATGCTAGCAGGCTTTATGTGTTAGCTTTACTGGTTGCTGGCTTGGCTTATGGCTGCCTACCTAAATTTACACTGTATATGAGCTCTCTCTCTCTCTCTCTCTCTCTCACTCTCTATATAATATCCATGCAAACTAACATAGTTTATCATCCAACCTAAATTTGAGGAAAAGTAGAAGGGAGGGAATTAACAGCAAAAGTTTCATGAGAGTCATGAAATGAAGACCTGATATTCTTCTCCTCCTTCAAGCTTAATGCGTTTAAAAGGATGCCAGTCAGGATCCTTCAGATATTCTTCCCACAATGAGCAGACTTCTGAAGCTCTCTCCTCTGCTAGTTCCTCATTATACCTTCTTTTCATGGCTTCAAGGAACGGTTTACTGTCAAGCTCCCCCATTCTCTTGACACCAATTTGTGAACGGGTGGATATTTCTTTTAATCCCTACAAAGTGAATGAATCAGTGCTTCCTGAATGGCAAGAAAAGCTTGGGATGAGCACATAAAAGGCTAAAGCAGACATTTTCAGGAATGATATTATAAACACTAAAATAGTTCAGAAATCAAGTAGCAGTTATAAACCTCACAATTCTCAGTAGAAAACAGTTAATAGAGTAACCGGTTATGATCATTTCCTTTTAAGAGTTATAAAGTGAGCACATCATCTCATAAAAGGCACAGAAATAGAACGGTAGTATTCCTGGCAAAAATCATTTACACAATTAAAGGAACTTGCCTGATCAAATTAAAAACAAGCGCATCATCCAATTTTTTGAATGTATCAATTAATTTTTAATGAAGAAAAGCATTCAAATGCAACCAATATGATAAATGCCAAGAGAAAATAGTAATTGCCTGCACTACAATCCATTAGACATCATTTATTTGGCTTATTTATTTTCTTTTTTTTTTTTTTTTTTGCAATACAAATCACAGTTCTGATATCCATTATCTGGAAGACCTTCAAAATGAAGGACATCTTTATGATCATACAAATAAGATGGGAGTTCACAAGACCTTTCGGGTTCATGCAGTAAGATTTTAAAAATTGAAAAGAAAAAAAAAATAGAACTCACATTAATCAATTCTTTGCGGGCATCCTGCAGTTCATCATTGCTCTTCCGCTCTCTTACAATAAGAGTTTGGTTTAATGCTTCTAAGTCTTCAAGCTCTGCCTCTTTTTCTCTCAACTCTTTAAGACTTGCATCCACTTTCTCAAGAACTTCTTTATCATCTTCATCTCCCATGTGCCTGATTACATTCAGTGATCCTCGCAGTTGCTCAATTTCCAGTTCCAATGCCTGTTTTTGATCTAATTTTTTCTCAAGTTGAATTATCCTGTTGTGAAGTTCCTCCTTCTGCCTCTGTATAATTAAGGGTCATAACAACTCTCATCATTCCAAAACTGACAAGGAGTATTGTGGTATCAAAGAAAAGGGCATGAATAGCAAACGAACCTTCTGATCTTCAGCCAATTTCATTACATTTTCATCAGCCCTTTTTTGCTCCAAAGCAGCCAAATGTAGTGCACTATTTTGAACGGCATTCTGGAAGAAGAAATATGTTAGTCTTGATTTTCAAGAGACTTTTTGACTGAAATTCCCAAGCATACGACTAGAAACAAAACACATCAACTGGTTCTGCAAAACAAATTCATGGTAGGAAATAGTTAACCGTAGATATGTAAAGTGCAATATGTTTACAGTCATATTCAGGAGAAAGAAATTTGAAGTTGAAACTCCCAATTTTGGTCCATAAATTTGAAGATCAACAACTATATCCACCACATGCATTTCTATCAAGACTGCCAATGAGGAACAACAAAGTTAATTTCAGCACCTGATGCTTCACAAGGATTGTTGCAAAACCAAAAACTCTGTACCAATACTATGAGTTCCGATGGCAGCCATTCCAGAGTGGTCATACGACCTGACTATGAGATGAAAGTAGTACCAAATACACTTGAATATAAAACTGAAGGGCTCAACAAGCAAAAGTGAAAATCAAGAATGAAGCACAGCACCTCTTCAAGCTCCTCAGCCAACTTTTTCCTTTCATTTTCATTCAGTGCCTCACGCTTTTCAAGTTCGACTCCACGCAACTCTAGGTCTTTCTTATGAGATTCTAACTGCGATTTCAGCTTTTCATGGTCACTAAAAATCCTCTGGAAGTGATCCCTTGCACTTACTTGAATCTTTTTAATCTCTGCAAACAGAAGAAACATAAGTTTATACCATTGAGACACAGAAATACCCGAAAACACTTTCAAACATAAAAATTAAATGTAACTCCAAAATGTAGTAAAAGAACAGTAATGACATGTAGCAGACTAGAAAGTTGGAACAAAATAAAGATACTGGACTGTTTAACACAGAATAAAACCAACATATGAATAGAATGCATACTTCACAACCAGTTTTTTTTTTCAATAAGAAAACCCAACCTACATGAGGTGAACAGTAGTATCAGAAAACACTTCCAACATAAAATTTATAGTCATTCCACAATGTAGCTAAAAAACAGTAATGACATGTAACAGACTCAAAAGTGGGAGCTAAACTAAAGACACTGAACAGTTTAAAAACGAATAAAATCAACAGATGAATACAATGCATACTATACAAGTTTTTTTACAAGAAAACTCAACCTACATGGCAAAAGTTAAAACACACCTTCATTATATGCTTGACTAAGGTTATCCTTTTCTTCCATTAAGGCCTCGAGGGACTCAGAAGTTTCAGAACATCTTTGTTCCATCTCCTGTATGTGTTTATTTTTAGTCTCAATGATATTTGTCAAATTTGTTACAAGTCTGTCTTGTTTCCTGGCTTCTTCCTCCATGAGCTCAGAAATGGTTTTAAGGTCACCAATCTTGCGTAAATGTTCGCCAATAATGGTACTTGACTTGTAGTCATCGGCGCGTGCAACCCAAGCATAAAGACCTTCTTTAACACCATTATTAGCAAACCAATCCTTTTTACCATGATGATCTGCCTCATAAGCCTTCTCAAATGATAATGCATTATGTAGCCCTGGCCAGTCTTTACGGAACTCGACAACCGCAGTCCCTGAATGACCACGATAATTCCATAGCGGGTGAACTCTTATGGGGTTGAACCCTCTCCTGATCAACTCATCCCTCAACTTGGATCCACTTCCTCCTACAGATCGCCCGTCCTCTAACTTTTGAGTAGGAATATTAACCACAACTCCAGTCCAAGGCCACACGATCTTCTCATCATGGTCACAACCACTAAGAGGGTCCTCCGCCTCTGCTGCCGCCGATGATGAACTACTACCCACAGTCCCACGAAGATCATTTTCCAAATACTTAAACAAAGCTAGGTGATTTGCTTTCTCTCTAGCGCTTCTTTTATCAGAATTGCTTTTTCCTACACCAGAAGCATGCTGCAGGAGATCCTTATATAAATAGTCTTGCTTTTTCTTCTTGGGACAAAAGGGGCAAGTATACTTTTCATTGGAAACCTTGATTTTGTAATTCCCATTCTTTAATTTTTCATAGTATTTATCTTCATACTCTTCCATTTCAGACTCACTGATATCTGAATCTTCTCCAGAGCTGATATCCATTCTCAAGGGAACCTAAAATGGTAGGAACAAAACCAACACAATCAAATTAAACCCTAATATAAACAAAACCATGCATTTCCATTTATATATATATATATACATGTTTTTCAGCTTAATAAGTCAATTAAATTATATAATGTTGCAGATCCTTCTTCTTCAAACTGAAACCCATCACATTATCAAAAGAAAGAAACATTATCAAATGAAGGACAAAAAACGGAAGTATAAAAACAAGGTTAGGCATTTTAGGAGTTCGAACCTGCTAACGGCGGCGAGGATAGAGACGACAACGGCGGACGGGGCCTGGGAGCAGAGAGGGTTTAGAGAGTGCGCCCAAGGTTCTTCAGGAGGAGGACGAAAAACAAAGGGGTTTATTGACTTCAAACTAGGAATAGCTGATTCGGGGATGTGTAAATTCGGCCATCTGTAAATTGGTATCTAAACTATTCTTTTTAATAATCTATAAATTTACTCGGTATATTTTAAATTACATTTTAATCCCTAAACTTTTAAAAATAAAATATAATAATTAAAATTATTTATTATATCAGATTATTATTTTTATTTTTATTCAAATAGATGACTCGCATAAGGAAAAAAAAAAGAATTTAGAAAAATATGCTTTTCTAAAAAACTAATCCCTATACTTTTTCATTTGAACAATTTAATTATTTTTTTTCTTTTATTTCTTTATTTTCCTTCTCTTTCTCTTCTTCTCTTTGTCCTCTTCTTTTTTATTTAATTCCCTTCTATTTTCTTTTTTTTTTCATCTATTTCTTTTAACTTATTGAAAAAATTCATATGGGTTTTCAATTTGTTTCATTTCTTTCTTTATCTTATCTTTTAATTTTTTTCATTTTAGCTCTTCTCTTTATTTTCCAATAAAATAAAGAATTAAGGACAAAACTATGTATTTATATATTTGAATTAATTCAAGCTACCAAACAAAGAAACGAATACCTAAAATTGAAAGAAACGAGAAACGGATCTAGAATTTCAACCTAAAAGCAGCTCTAAAGCAACAACAACAAAATCTAATCAGCAAAAAGTTGGCAAACCAAAACCTTTAAAATTTTGCAAATTAGCCATTACCTTTATGTGTTATTGAAATTACTAAATTAAGAAAACAACACCTTTATCTTTAGAGGTGCAGGCGAGGCTTGTTTACTTAATGTTTTTTCATACGAATCTCTCGTCTTTAGTTATTGGGGATTCCATTTCCTATTGGGATATATTTATAGAAATTTTAGCTTTTTAAATTGTTATTTATTTTGAATAGGTGTTTTCTTGCAACTATTTTATATTTTTTAAGAAAATTTTAAATTCTATACTAATATGATTATATTAGACAAAATAGGATCACATGAGCAGAGAAAGGTTGAGATCAATGTCAATTTACCGGTATAATTTTAACGAAGGGCTATATTGCTCCGTCATCTAACTAGAAGGATTAGTTTACCTATTTTTTCAGTAGAGGGATCAAAATGGAATCTGAGGTATATTACAGGGACTGTTCTAGTATTTTACCAAAGAAATCTCAAATGGATCAGTTAATTTGCATGTACTTGATGTAGTATATATATTCAAACGAGTTCAGATGATCATGTTATAAAGTAAATCCAATCCCAACTCAATCTAAAAACATTTCTGATGACAAATTAAAAATAATATTTCTTAATTATTGGAAAAAGAAAAGGAAAATAGTAGTTGAAAAATGTTTCCTCAATTCGGAGCAACGGCGGAGACGTTGAGCAAGGCGTCGACAATGGTGTTTCGGTTCGGAACTGATGCTCACCTTTACGACGATCCGGATGACGTTAACATAGCGCCGCTTTTAGACAGCAAATACGATTCGGAGAAATGCGAAGCTCTCAAGCGACTCCTCGCTCTCATCGCTCAAGGCCTAGACGTCTCCAATTTCTTCCCTCAGGTCAGTTTGTTGAATAAATCTATGCAAATTTGAACTGAATTTTAATATTAGAGTATTCTAAAATTTGAAATTTCTTTCGGAGCTCTGTTACGGAAATAAAGTAAAGCGTTTTAAAGTTTAGATATCATAGTTTCATTCTTAGAAAGTGCACTGAGCTTTGAGATTCAATGAATAAGAATCGGTTGTTTCAGTTATCTCTTTGGTTGCCGAGAAAGTAGTAGGAAAATTAGAAAGAAAATTAAGCATTTCAAAAATGTGTTCTAACTAGATCCCGCTATTTCAATTTATAATTCATTACCCTTGGCCATGTTTTGAGTAGTTAAGAAATGGTTTTGGAGTCTCTGGAATCTGGCGATTAATTGTTGTTTGTAGTATTAAGAAGGAAATTAGTGTTTGTCAATGGGATATTTTTGGTTAATGGTGTCGTGTATGTTTTTCACTCTTTTGCTGATGGAATTACAGGTTGTCAAAAATGTTGCATCACAATCTTTGGAACTAAAGAAGCTGGTTTACTTGTATCTACTGCATTATGCTGAAAAGTAAGTTCTTCGAACTTCCTTTTTTTTGGGGTGAATTTTCTCTTAAAATTCTAATTGAGGTTCCCGTGTTAAATTAGCAACATTGCTAAACCAAGGGCAATCTAGTGCAACTGAAGTGTCTGCTTGCTCCAAATAATTCTCTTTCCCTAATTATAATGGATTACAAAGGATAATTTGTTATAGAAGAAGTTAAGATTAGGGTAGTTATTAAATAATTGTTTTTATGGGGTTTTCAAGGTTAAATGATTTATGAATCATTTGGGATCACTATTTGATGCATCACTTAAAATCAGTGCTTGTGTTGGTAGAATCTCATTAGCTTGAAATAAGAGAGGGGTGATCAAATGGATTTGTATTTGTTGTGTTAAAGCACGTAACATATCCCCAATCATTTCTGTATTTACTTTTGTAGGCATCCAAATGAAGCATTGCTGTCAATTAATTGTTTCCAGAAGGATTTGGGGGATACAAATCCATTGGTAAGAGCATGGGCACTTCGTACTATGGCAGGAATTCGTCTGCATGTTATTGCACCTCTTGTTTTGGTGGCAGTGAGCAGTTGTGCTAGAGATCCAATTGTTTATGTTAGAAAATGTGCAGCCAATGCTCTTCCCAAATTGAATGATTTGCACCTAGAGGAACAAAAATCCAAAATTGAAGAGGTTTGCTTGATAACTTTATTTGTTTATAGTTATTTTTGCTTTCTAGTTTCATTCATTTTGATCAAATTGACTTGTTACTATCTGGTGAAAAGTGTTTATTAAGAAGACTGCTTTGAATTTGAGACTAGTTTGTCATGATATTTGCACAGACCAACATTTTCCAAGAATTTCTATAGTTCGCAAAGATTATTGGTTCTTCTGTTTGTTTATGAATCTTTAATTAGACATTCAAATTTAGAAGTCTTTAGTATCATCACACCTTAGGCATCTATCTCTTGTACAATATATTTTGATAGGGTTTGTTTAGTACTATTAAATATTTAAACTTCACAGATTGTTGGGATATTGTTGAATGACCACTCCCCTGCAGTAGTTGGTGCTGCTGCTGCTGCATTTGCTTCCGTTTGTCCATTTAATTTATCTTTGATCTGGAGGAACTATAGAACGTTATGTGAGATTCTTCCTGATGTGGAAGAGTGGGGTCAGATAGTCTTAATTGGAATCCTTCTACGCTATGTTATTGCAAGGCATGGGCTTGTGACAGAATCCATTATGTCTTCTCTACAATGTACTGACAACTTCAATTCTGAAAAAGATGTTTCAGATGATGACTTCAGGCTAGTAAAGGAATCCAATCACAGTGGGGCATGTGATTCTGAATTTGTAAATATGGTTTCCAGGTGTTATATTGAGGGTCCTGATGAATATTTCTCTAGGTCAAGTTATGCCAACAGGGTGCCTTTTGAGTTAAATGATGCACAATTTACATCTGGAAAAAGTAATGAGGATGTGAAGATCCTGCTGTATTCTACGTCTCCACTGTTATGGAGTAACAACAGTGCTGTGGTACTAGCAGCAGCTTGTGTACATTGGATAATGGCACCAAAGGAGGATGTTAAAAGAATCATTAAACCACTCTTGTTTATACTGAGATCCTCCAATGCCTCAGAATATGTGGTATATTAGACTTACCTATTTCTTCTATCTCATGCATTTATATTATGCCATCATGCTATGTTTTTCACTTGTGCATACAAACTATGTAACATGGGTGTACATTAGGGGTGAGCAAAATCCGATTCGATTTGAAAAACTCGATAAAAAATTCAAATTTTAAATTAAATAGTTCGAGTTATTTGAGTTAATCAAGTTATTCGGATCAACTCGAATAAAAAATTAAGTTTTTCGGTTTAACTCGAAAACAAATTACACAATTTGAGTTATCCGAAAATCCGAATAAGAAAAGGCAAAACTACGTCGTTTTGATAAATTTTTACCATTTCTAAAGTTAAAAGTCAAAATCATTAAGTTAAAAGGTAAAATTATGTCATTTTGATAAATGTTTACCCATTTAAAAGACAAAACCATTATATTGTTTATGTAGTTAAATAATCTTGTACTTCGTTTACTAGTTAAATAATCAGTCCATGTAAATGCAACATTGAGTATAAATAATAGAATTCGTTAACTCGACTCAACTCGATTAGAAATTTTTTGACTCGATTCGAAAAAATTTCAAATTGAGTTTGGTTGCAAAAATAGGATTCTTCAACTTGACTAACTCGAAATTTTTTGACTCGATTCGACTCACCTCGATCAAATACTCACCCCTAGTGTACATCTATGTATCCATGTATATTTATGTAAATGCAATAGTTCATTGTGTAGTTTTCTATTTTAACAGCATTTAAGATTTTAAATTGTTCTCTGTTTATTTGTCATCATTTCAAGGAGCTATCAATTTTAGTACTCGACTTTTACTTTTTAGGAATTGCACCAGAATTCTGACTAGGAAAGTTTTGTTTTGAGGTGGTAAGCAGTTTTTGCTTGCTAAAGTTTAGAGGCATAAATGTAATAAAATTTATGTTATAATTAGAGGTGAAATGCGATTTGATAGTTTTTTTTTTTTTGAATTCCTAACATGAAAGTACCAGGAGATAACTAACCTCATTATTATTTTAGAAACAGAAGTGAAATTGTGTTAAGTATATGAGTTTCTCCCAAGAAGCTTGGGGAAAATTATGTTTTAACTGTAGATTAGCTAGTACAGTTAGATTTATAATATTCTAGCACAAATATTCTAAGCATGCAGAATATTATGGTTTAGTCTTTGCTTAATCCATACTGAAGCTGGCTGCACATTATAACATATTTATTCTCTTGTAATTGAAATTCAATATTTTTATTGTTCTGGAATTCATACAGTTATGTCATTTCATTTGGCAAAACCAATTTTAGATTTGTGTTATCTGCCTAGTTTATGTTTCAAGTTGATTGCTGGAGATGGTAAGAATGGTTATGTTGATTTGAATGAGTAGGTCCTTTGCAACATTCAAGTATTTGCTAAAGCAATGCCATCTCTCTTTGCTCCATACCATGAGAACTTCTTCATTTATTCTTCTGATTCATATGAAGTCAAAGCCTTGAAGCTTGAGATACTTTCATCCATTGCGACAGACTTGTCCATTTCTTCTATTTTCAAAGAGTTTCAGGTACCTGCTGTCTTCATAAGGAATTCCTTATCATTGTTGATATTTGCAACATGTAGAAATGCAAGATAGTAGAAATAGAAGTCACATTGAAACTTCTGTATGGTATATCATAATGAATTTCCTTTACATCCATATGTTCTAGGAAATAGGTATTATTGCGGTCACCAGTATTGGAGAGGATGGTATTTTTGGGCCATTTTCATCCTATGCAAATCATTTTGTTTAGGGAATTTCCTTCTGATTACTGGATCTGATGTGATGCTATATCATTTAAATTACGTTTCTTCTGACAAAAGCCTGACCAAAATAACTGAAACTGAGTGCCATTGAACCATTTTTTGGTCAATGGAATACAGAGTTATTTCTTTTTGGACTGTTCAGATTCTCTTGAAAGAGGGTGTGGTTCTATTTGAGCTCATGTGAGTTACCAAAAGTTCTTAACCTGACCATTTCAACTGTACTTTTGGTGCTTGGCTCTTCAAGGTCTCAATCCTTGCACTGCCAAGCCAACCTTGGAGATCTGGAAAAAAGAGTAATTCTCAGTCCTTGTGTTATGTTAGGAAGAAAGAAGTGATATGGACAGAATGGACTTCAAAATAATAAAAATAATCCTTTCTTTGCCCCTTTTGAGCATCTGACACTAAGTCATTTCCTAGTCTTTGGCACAAAAGAAATAATTGAGGTCAGCTGACCAGTTGAAATTGCATTGTTATACAAGTATGCTGATCCTTGATCGCATGAATTGATGCTTATATCATAGTATGTTGTTAGGATTATATTAGAGATCCAGACAGGCGATTTGCTGCTGCTACTGTTGCTGCAATTGGTATATGCGCGCGACAACTTCCAAAAACGTCACATATATGTGTAGATGGGCTGTTAACTCTGACTAGACAGGGTTTATTCCTCGTTTCCTATTTCTTGTTGTCTGGTAACATTCAGAGAGTCCATTGTTTTCTGAAGTGATACCAAATTTTGCAGAGTTCTTGACTAAAGATTTAGGGTCTAGATATCAAGAAGCAGATGTTTTGGTTCAGGCAATTATCTCTATAAAATCAATCATAAAGCAAGACCCACCAATTCATGAGAAGGTATCTCTCTCTTGCTTATTTCATTTCAGCTTTAGCTATGCGTTTTTTGCATACCTCTCTGTTTATTTTGGCAGAATCTTTAAATTATTTTCATTCCTGCGGTGTTTTCATATTAATTGGCTGATAACCAACATCTTATTTTTTATTTAAAGGTTATAATTCAGTTAGTCCGTAGTTTGGATTCAATCAAGGTGCCTTCAGTTCGTACAATGATTATTTGGATGGTGGGAGAATACAGCTCTTTGGGGGAGATAATTCCTAGGATGTTAACCACGGTGCTGAAGTATCTTGCATGGTGCTTTACTTCAGAAGCGTTGGAAACAAAGCTTCAAATTCTTAGTACAGTGACTAAGGTATTTCCAAGCGCTATAATATTCTTGATCAATTATAGCCTAGCTATGGAAGAATATTTCTGGGAAAAGATATTTGGCCTTCCTCTGATAATCTGTTTTACTTATGAAATGGGATGGAGGTTGTCAGTCAGGATTAGTTGCAGCAAGTAGCCATATCATATTAAAAAAAAGTAAAATAAATAAAGCTCGAAAACTCTTGCTGTTGAATGTCATCTTTAATTCATTTTAAGTTTTGTAGTTTATTAGTTGTTCTTTTTTTTTGCTTGCTTGCTGTTAATGTTCAGAGAAAAAGCCTGTACTTTCAGTTTGTTTGTACTTGCAGGTTCTATCAGGTGCTACAGGAGAGGGTCTGTCGACATTCAAGAAAGTTTTCAGATATTTGGTTGAACTGGCTGAATGTGATTCGAACTATGATGTCCGTGACCGAGCTTGTTTCCTAAAGAAACTTTTATCATACAATTTCAACTCTCAAGGGTCACAAGGAGTGTATAGTCTTCTTGAAAAAGACCTACACATAGTTGTGAACTGCATATTTAGGAAACAAACAAGAGAAGTGAAAACTGAATCAATTAATTACCGATTTTATCTACCTGGGTCCCTCTCACATATGGTTCTTCATACTGCTCCCGGGTATGAACCTCTTCCAAAACCCTGCAGTTTGCTCCTTGATGGCATTAATGCGCCTGAAGGAACACGTATAATTATGAAGGAGGCAGCAGATTATAGTGGGACAGATAATCATGGCACATCATCTGATCCTTCTGACAACGAAAGTGCTTCAGATTATGGTTCACAGCACTCTTTCTCTGGCTCGAGAAGCAGTGGCCATGGTGATGATGGTGAATCAAATGAAGGCAATGATAATGCAGACCTGTTGCTTCAGATTTCCGACATTGGAAATGCTTCTGAAAATCAGAATGGAGTTTTTTATTCCTCTCCTGCTAATCTAGGGGAATTAATGTCAAATAGAGCTCTAGAGTCATGGTTGGAGGAACAACCTGGTTCATCAAACCGAGGCATGTTGGAGCAAAGTCAAATCCGTAAATCTTCAGCAAGAATATCTATTGGGGATGTTGGAAAGCAGATAAAACCAAAAAGCTATTCTCTCTTGGAGCCTGCAAATGAAAATGATTTGAAGGTTGATTATTCTTTTTCATCAGAAATATCAAGCATATCGCATCTACTTGTCTGCATAGAAGTTTCTTTTAAGAACTGTTCATCAGAGACCATATCGGGAGTAAAGTTGGTCAATGTGGAGTCTAACAGAGCCTCATCTGATAATGTACCAACACTTGTTCCAATGGAAGAGATTGCTTCTTTAGAACCAGGTCAGACAACAAGAAGGATTATTCAAGTTCGTTTTCATCACCATCTATTGCCTTTGAAGCTTGCTTTATTTTACGATGGTGAGAAGCTTCCGGTTAAGTTGCAGCCTAATATTGGATATTTCGTAAAGCCACTGCAGATGGATGTTGAAGCTTTCACGGATAAAGAATCCCGTCTCCCAGGGATGTTCGAATACTCAAGGAGGTTTGTCACATCTTAGTGGAGTTGAATTTTATTGGTATTTACGACTTATCTCAATCGAGAGCTTAGCAATCATCTTTTCAAAATTCGTACTATTATTGTTTCTTTTGTTTTTCAATTATCATATCCCAGATTGTTCTTAACTGGATTTTCTTGGCTTATCTATAACAGTTGCACATTCATTGACCACATCGAGGAGCTAAACAAGGAATCTGGAGATAGTTTGTTAATGGAAGACAACATTCTTGCAATATGTGAGAGCTTAGCACTAAAAATGCTTGGCAATGCAAATCTTTGTCTTGTATCTATTGATATGCCCATTGCTCCTAATCAAGACGATGTATCAGGTTTGCGCCTACGGTTCAGCTCTGAAATTTTGAGTAGCTCAATTCCTTGTTTGATTACCATTAATGTTGAAGGTAAATGCTCTGATCCATTAAACTTATCCATTAAAGTTAACTGCGAAGAAACTGTATTTGGCCTAAATCTGTTAAACCGAATCGTAAATTTCTTAGTTGAGCCTGCCCATTCTTAAATCTTTTTTTTTTTCCTTCTATTTTGCGGTTAGGGGGAAATCTGTGGCCTGTTTCAAAGCTTCAGGAATAAGTTTTAATTCGTTATTCTGAATGTTTCAAGTTGAGCAACTTTCTGTTTCTATGTAATGTTTGAAGTTGAGCAACTTTCTGTTGCTATGTTTTGGAAATATCTAATATATTCTAATTTCAAGGTCTTTTTCTTTTTAATCCCTGATATAGTGTTGTTTCTGTTTTTGAATTTCTGTCGTATGAAATCATTATCCAACAAAATAAAGCTAATTTAGATATGTAATTATAAGTTTTGTGGATTTTGACGAGGGATATCCGAAATTCAATATCCACATCTGCCCGTGGAGGAGCCAGGGGCCTGGCAGGGTACTGGGCTTCTGACTTCCTTAAAAGTGAAAAATTTTCTATTTAGACTTTTTTATAATTAAAAATTTAAATTAGAAATAGTAAAATTATATTTTGATCTCAAAAAATGATAAAAATTTGATTTAATCCTTTAAAATTATAAATATATAGACTATTAAAATAGTGAAATTGCATTTTTACTATCGTAAAAATATACAATTTAATTCCGGCCCTTCAAAAAAAATTTTCTGGCTCCGTCACTGCAGTAGATAATAATGATGATATCTGGAGAAGAGATAAAATATATAGGGAACTGCTCTTATGATTCCTGCAATAGGAGCCTTCTAACATTTTACAGATCTCAAATATCAATTAGTGAATAGTCAGTGTAGAACATGAAATATACAAGAAAGAAGTCCATTAGCGATTTCATCAGAGTTTATGTAAAATACAGAGACAGGTAATAAAGGAAGGCAGCACCTCATGAAAACCGTAGCCCGTAGGGGTCATCTACTGCTGCCTCTATCCCTATACCTCGATTCTGGTCGTTTTCCAGGCCACATTGTTTTCCGCAGTCTTCCAACAAATGTGATCATTGAAACAATGTTTAAAAAAATAACAGTCGGAAATAGGAATAGATACACTGCTCATATAACAGCAAAAGCAAAATGAAATCAACTTGCGCTTACCCGTTTCTGTAATCATCTTCCCTCTCTTCTGGAGATCTTGAACGACCCCTGTCCCTATCCATATCTGTATCCCTCTCCCTAGATCTTGAACGACCCCTCTCCCTCTCCCTGCTTGGAGCAAGATATGACAAAACTAATTCATATTCAAAACATCTTGTTTCCCAATAACCACTCAAAAGGGTATGTGTGTATATGTGTGTGTGTGTATAACATCAATTTCACAGTTTACCTTGAGGAATGACGGCTTCTTGATGTACGAGTATTTTGGTTTTCATCCAACTGCGGCTGCACAAGCAAATAGAACAACAGTTTATACTTAAAATACAACAACAAAAATTCAGGTAGCAGCCATGATGTTTAGAACACCCATCCAATACATGAAAAAACTAGACTCATGCTACTGCACACTCACACCCAAGTCTAAGTCCAAGCCTCTTAGCTTTTCCCGAATCATATCCATGCGGTCCGTCATCGAGTTAGCCATCCCCTCAACCTCATTGCTCATTTTGCCTACTTCCTTTTCCTTGGCCTTGAGCTTTTTCTCCAGCTCAGATACCTTCACATCATGCTCCTTCTTGGTTTTCTCCAAATTCGCCCTCAATTCGTCCACCTCTTTCTGAAGCTCACGGCACCGTTGTTCGTGTCTGCGGATTATGTTATCTTTGTCCGCAACCATGACTTTCAAACTATTGATCACATCCAGCTGAGTTGCGTTAGTGTCAACCAGCTTCTCGTATTTTGCTATTAATAACTCGATCTGATTCGTGAACACTGGGAATTCATCGATAAACTGCAAATAAAAATCATCTAATGAGATTGAAAATTATAATCGAACTTGCATAGCCTACATGAAAAAAAGAAAAAGCAGCAGTGATCAGTTACCCTGCTGACCTTAGTGTTACCATCAGGATTCGATCCTCTTTGAGACATGAGTGTTGCAAGAGAAGATGAGGACTTGTCGTTGACTTATGTTTCCTGCATTGATTTTGATTGAACCAAGTTTTATTTCATGTGTTTAGATGCACTAATTTGTGGGTTATAAAAGCCCAAAAATTATTTGATTTCAATAATTACTAAATATTTACTCAAACGTCAAATATGAACCAAACCAGGTTGGCAGTCCAAGACGACTCTCGTTGTTTTAATATTTTGAGTGGTCGGTTTCATTTCTATGTCAAATTTATTAAGAATGGTTGTTAGAGCTCCCACCACTTTGATGTTGAATGATTGATTGTTTCTTGAATAAATAAGAAATATTGAATATATATATATATTTTTTATATTTATGTAATTTTATTATAATTGGAATTTAGTTTTTTATTTTATTTTTATTTTTAAAAATTAAATCTAATTGTTAACTTTAGCTTCTTCTTTTTCAGTTAAATTTGTTATTGTAATATTTAGAAAAAAAAAAAAATTGGGCTTACCTTTTTGGACTACTCACTTGGCACATCTAGACTTTTTTATTTTCCAAGGTATAACTTAGAGTTCGAACGAGATGATCAAAGTTTCAAATAGTTGGACTAAACAGTGTTTTTCTGCCTTTAGAGATGAACTGATATGCTGCCATGAATATACTTTCAACCAACAACAGGAAACTGGATTCATAAAAACACTGGTGGTGTTGTTCAAGTGGGTTCGAGACTTGCTATTGTTGGGGGTAGTGCGTGATGAAAACGGGGATTGTATTTTGTCTGATGAAGGTCAGTGGAATGGCTTTGGTAAAAAAAGAAGACTTGCACACTCCTACTAAGGAGATCCAGGAAATTCTAGAAGTAGACAAAGGAAGGGGTATTATATATAATATTTAGTTGGATTCTTTATTTTTCTTAAAAAAAATATACACCGAAATTTAATATGAAATAAATCCTCCAAATATGTGAAATACCCCACTATTTACTGCTGCATTCACATTCACTTCAACAACAATTCTAACAAGTTTAAGAGGTAAGTGAATCCTTTATTAGCTTTGTATAAAGGCCTTGAGACCCCATTGATTCAAAATGCACAACTCAGATATTACTGAATTCAACAACTGTACAAATGGTAGACATTTGAACACATACTTCAGTTCAAGATACCAAAAGCATGCATTGGGTATTTTTTTGCTTTATGTACTCGATGGAGAAGCAACCGGTCGAGGATATGAGATAGAATTTCCGTTACCGAGATCATTTGCATTTTTCGTTTGATGTTTGCGAACATTCCTTGAATTCTGACGAGAATTACGAACAGATGAATTTCGAGGGGCCCCTTTGTGATCACCGCCGGAGTCTTGAAGTTGCTCAAGTGCTTTCACTACGGCATTCATATTAGGCCTAAGCTTCGGTTCTATGGAAAGGCATTGCAGCGCGAGATAAGTGGCTTTCAATGCTGTATCGAGTGTGTATTGGCCTTCAATATGAGAATCCATAACGTGTAAAATCTTGCGTTTGCTGGTAAGGTAAGGCTTGGCCCAATCAACTAAACTTTGCTCTCTTGAAGGTCTGTTCTTATCCATTGCTCGCTTGCCAGTCAACATTTCAAGAAGAACAACTCCGAAACTGTATACATCACTTCTGGCTGTCAAATGGCCTTCATAAGAAAGAATTAAACCAAAATATGATTAGGGAAGTCTCATTCTATGTTACTCTAACTCGCGAGTAGTGTCTCTTACACCAGAATAGTATAAGATATAAAGTTATTCAACTGAGGCACAGACATTTCATTGGGAGGATGATTAGTGAAGTTGCAGTCTATGTTACTCTTACTCGAGAATGAGTGTCTCAAAAATCCGAATATATGTCGCACATATATATGAAAGTGAAGGTGGGAGTTCAAAAGCTACCTGTGGCCATATACTCGGGAGCTGCATAACCGTAAGTACCCATGACTCTTGTCGAAACATGACTCTTATCACCAGTTGGTCCATCTTTAGCCAGACCAAAGTCGGACAGTTTGGCATTAAAATTCTGCCATTTTTTATATTTGAACAAAGATGTTAGTGAGCTGCATAAATCTGAAGTATAAGCCATGAAATTTTTTTATATTTACACATGTTTGCATGCGAATCAAGAAAGACATTCAAAGTTCTAAAGTCTTGATATAGTCTTGAAAACTTCAATAGTTAAGCATGTTAGCATACCAGATTAAACAAGATATTCAAAGTGCTCGATATAGAGTCATGAAAACTTCGATACTTAAGCACGTTGGCATACCAAATCAAGCAAGATATTCAAAGTTTTAAAAGTCTTAGTGTACAGAGTCAATGAAAATTTTAATAATTAAACATGTTTGCATACCGAATCAAGCAAGATGTTCGAAGTTTTGAAGTCTCGGTATATGACTTTGGCCTCATCGGAATGTAGAAACGCTAGGCCCTTAGCAGCACCAAGAGCAACCTTCATCCGGAGATTCCAGGAAAGTGGTTGAAAATAAGAATTTCCTGTTTCATTATAATGGAAATGTTGGATTAAGCCTATTCCCCTGAAATGCAAACAATTGAATTGACTCAATAA
This sequence comes from Kokia cookei, assembly GCA_039519145.1. Lineage (NCBI taxonomy): Eukaryota > Viridiplantae > Streptophyta > Magnoliopsida > Malvales > Malvaceae > Kokia > Kokia cookei. Next base: position 59,503,113 of record CM076903.1, read on the forward strand.
AGGGAAGATGTAAAAATGAATAACTCACTTCTAAAAAGATGATTCTCTAAGCTGCCCTTTGGCATGAATTCGTAAACCAGAAGTCGATGGTCGTCCTCTAAGCAGTAACCGATCAATTTCACGAGATTAGGATGATGCAGTTGCCCCAGGTAGTTGATTTCAGCCTGAAATCCACTTGCATCATTAAATTACCAAACATTGCAAACTAATAAATCGAGATGCACTTGTGAGTCGATCGAGAGGATGACCGGAGAGAACTTAAAGAACAAGTGACAGGAGATTGTAATGATGGCTCTAGGTAGCTGGCTAAAATAACTACAACCAACCCTTTAAAAAGCATATTTTTTAAGTTTCAAATGTCAATGCACATGATATTAACCAACATGATATTAACCAAGCTGAATTTTACCCAAGATAACATACATAATACAAATATATATATATATGTATTTATGTGTATATATATAAGGTGAAAGCAATGATCCAAGAGCAAAGCAAGGATTTTGAGAAACCTGATGAGCTCAAGGGTGGGAATTGGCGAAGAAATTAAACTCACCAACCATTCTTGGTGACCCTGAAAACCCTCCTGGTTAAGCCTTTTGACAGCAATAACCAAGCCAGTACCAGGTTTGGCTGCTGTAAGTGAATTCTCATCAATCCAGCCTTTAAAAACACAACCAAAACCACCTTCACCCAAAACACTGTCCGGTCGGAAATTTCTGGTGGCTGTTCTAAGTTCACTGAAGTTGAAACTCTTAATATTTGAAGACTGCAAAATCTCCCCCTCGGTTCTAGGCATTGACATTGAAGAAATCCTGCTGCTTGAACCACCCATTTCTTTACCATTTATGCTCCCATATCTTGAATTAGCCCCTGCAAACATAAAATCAAACACCTAACAAACATCACAAAAACCGAACACTTTGAAGAAAACCCATCATAGTCGATGAAAAGTTGTCTAATTTTCAAGCATACCGTTGTGAAGAGGGCTCTCAGCTTTGATTCTAGCACTAAAACAAGACCCCATTCAAAAAAAAAAAAAAAAACTCTGGGTCTTCTTTGTTGTCACCTGTTTCAACTACAAGAACCAAAAAATAGAACAATCTGATATAAAGAATGGTCGAGAAAAACCATAGAAAACAAAGCATTCAAGTGTGAAAAACGAGAACTTTTTGGCCCATAGTCCAAAGTCTCAGCTGTCACCCACGAGATTATAACAATTGTATTGAAAACTTTGACTGGTGATTAAAAAATAGAGGTGAAAACAGAGATTAAGGAAAGTTGGCAAAATTTTGTCCTCTTTTTATGAAAGGTTCGGAAAGACAAAAGTAAAAGACTTGACTTTGCTTTTAAGCTAGGTTTCATTCTTGAATTTGTCTGCAAGTGGGGGATTAAAAGAAATTTGGGGGCTATCATCAATTTGATTATGAACTACTTGCCCCTTTTTTTTCCTTTCTTGGTTGGGTTTTCATACACGTGAAAAGACAGCCATGCAAGGACGGGGCTATTGCTCATAATCAAAGAACCCAGTTTGGCATCACTAGATTTTGGGTAAAAGCATCCACGTTCGGATTGCATTTCTACTTTATAGATAAAAGAATAAATTGATTTTTTTAATTTTATTTATTTTTATTACTTAAAAGAAATAAAATTGATGAAATAATCATATAATTATACAAGAAACATCACATTAGTTAACGAAATAATCAGATAGTTTTACATAATATACCACATATATATTATATTAATGTACAGAGACTAATTTTTAACAATAAAAATAAATAAAATTTTAATAAATTAAGTTATTCCTTCTTTTTTTTTAATGCATATAAATTAATTTATCTATTTTTTTAATAAAAAGGACAAAATAATCACTATCATCATATTTATTACTCTTTAAAAAATATTATTTTTTAAATATTTTTTTCAATGAAATTAGTGTCTATTAATTCATGAGACAAATTCAATCTTATATTTCAAGTAAGTAAAAATAAAGATAAAATTATAAATAAATTATTTAAATATTTTTCTTTAAATATCTAATATATAAGCATAAGAAAAAATTTAAATTATGTTGAACAATTTAATTTAATATACGTATTTTATTTTGATAGAAGATATTATAAATTAGATTTAAATAAATTTTATTTTTTTAAATCAAACTTTTATATAGCGGTACATCTCATTAGGGATGTTCAAACAGTTACTCGATCGGTTAATCGAATCGAACTAGTATTACTCGAACTTTTTAATCCTTTAACCGAACTAAAATTTTTTCAAAAAAAATTAACCGTACCGAAATTTTTATTTTTATTTTGTTAAAACAAGTATAAAATAAATAAAAAATAAATTGATAATGTTCATTTGATAGAATTATCCTAATTAATCGAATTAGTAATAGCTTAATACATATAATATATAATATTATTTATTAAGTTCGATTAATTACTCAATTTCGAATTGAATTAACTGTTAATCGAAATTCTAAAAAACCTTTAATAAACCTCCGACCGAACTAAATTGGTTAACTGATTGATTAATCAAATTAGATCGATTAATTCAGTTTTAACCGAATTTTAAACACCCTTCCGTCTAATGATCTATTGATCGAGTATTTACCTTTTTAGAAAGGTTAGAACTACAATTTTATTTTTAAAAATTGTTATTTTAAATAAAAATGACAAACTTATCTCTTAATATTTTTTTGTCATTTTATTTTTATTTTTTAATACTTTTAGTCTTTAGTCTACAAAATTTAATTAATTTGTGTTTTTATTTTATTGAATTGTTAAAATTTTAATGATATTAATGGAATAATTTATTTGATAATCCACTTGTACTACATTATTGATGTAGATAATTTCATTAATATTTTTTTTATTTTTTTATAATTTACGTTAAAATTTTGTGATTCAGTTAATTTTTTAATGAAAATAATTTAATTAAAAGGTTGAAAGTAAAAGTGGTGAAAATATTTTATGATTATAGCATTAAAAAATGGTAGTGTTGCGTTGATTTGTGCCGGCAAAGTGATAATGTGGTGAGTAGTGGATATGGCTTGGTGTGAGAGGGTCCATTGACTTGAAATGTTGGAATTTATATTCTTTTTCAAATGATTAATTGTGTATTCTGAATAAAATTATTAAATAATAAATTTATCTCAAATCAATTAGCTAGACAAAATTTGTTAATCGAGACAATTTGATAATATTTACGTGAATAATGATGTGATATAGTCGATTAAGTCATAACTTGATTGGTAAGAGTATTGTTGTTAATGTAAGAGGACGTGAGTTCGAGTGTGTTGAAACGTATTATCCTTATAAGTATTGTGTCAAAAAAACATATCAAAACTTACAATAAAATTATTAAAAAATTAAAGTGAAACAGTTTTACAAGAAATTAATTGAAAATTAATATAACAAATAATTTATAAGATATTAAAATATATATTTAATTCTGTTTTTTTTTTAATTTAACAGTGTTAAAATTTTAAATTTTTATAAATCTTAAAAATAATTTTGTTTTAATATTATTTTTTTAAAAATGGTTCAATTTCGTGTAAATTATTTAAAAATTTAAAATTTATTTTTGAATTTAATGTAATTCAATATTTGAATATTTATAATGAAAGTAATAACAACTAACATTTTATTATCTTTGAACTCAACAAGTGGTTTCAGTAGAAAATAGGATGTTATTCATCCTAGGGGTTTCGAATTCGAGCACTTATGTATGCAAGGTGTGTGTGCAATGTCAAAAAGTTAAGAAAATATGAATAGATATTGTAATGTAAGTATATTAAAAAAAACATTTTATTACCTTTCATATAATATGAATTAATATATATTTAAGGTAAATTATAAAAAAACCCATTTAAATTATATTTTTAATTGTTATGAAACTAAAATGTAGATTTATTAAAGTAAAATATATAAAAAAAATTTAAAAATTTAAAAAATTATATTAATTATATTAATAATTTATTATATGATTAATATGAATAATTAAATATGTGTTTAATAAGATTAAAAATTATAATATTTTATATTAGTATTTTAATAATTTTAAATATTTTTAAAATTAAAAAACATATTATTAATATAATAATATTAAACTTGATTTATGTTAATTGTTATATAAAAATAAAATTATCCATAAAAGGGTTCTTTTAAGTTAATTGTTTAATAATATTACGCTTTTGTAAATGATGAATCATTTTATAAAAAAAATATTATCTTTCGTTGATTAAATAATTTTTCATTAAACAATCACAAACAATTACAAAAAATATTTTTCGAGTTATGTTTAATTAATTTATAATATTAACCCAAATAAGATTTTTATAATTATATAAATATATACTATAAATTTTATCATACGTGTATATGTGTGGAAATCATAAATTTTGAATATAAATATCTATTTAAAAATAAAATATAATAAATTATGAAATGTATGGTTTGAAACTAATTAATAATAACACATGAAATATGTATGTTATTAATAGATTAAATTATTTATCATAGTATTATCATCAATCTTAAGTCAGTGTTGATTTAATTTGTGATATCAACTCAATCAAATACATTATTAATATATACAATTAATGAAAATAATAAAATGTGTAAAATAGAAATAAAATGTATAAAAAATTAAAAAAATTAATATAATGATAAATTAAAAGTTTTATTGATATAATTGACGTGGATTTAAAACCCATCATTTTTATTAGTTTTTTTAAATGAAAATATTAAAATATTTTTAAATAATATTATTTTAATTAAAAAAAATATTTTTGTAATTTCTTAATTAAATTATTGACTCGATTGAATGTGATATTGAGTCTATCGATAACTTAAATAATATAATAAATAAATAATTAAAAAAAGTAAGAAAAAAACGACAGGTCCGTGATCTTGACTTTTATAAACAGATTTCATATTTTAATTTATCAATTTTTATTTATTTTCTTTGTTGAAAAATGAAAATGTTTAAAGCCCGACGTGAACGTGATCGTGACGGAAAGACTAACTCTTTACCCATCTCTTTGACTTTGGTGTTAAGGTTGTTCCCACCGACTTTGGTGTTAAAATTTGTCTTTTATTTTTTTAATGAAATTTGTCTTTTATTTTTAAATTCTCTATATTAATTTTTTATTTGGGTAAACTAAAAATGGTCACTAAGCTAGTGCTTCTTTTCTATTTTGATAGTTGTACTATTAAATTTTTTGATTTAATCACTAAACCTTTTATTGGTCTAATAGTAAATTTAGCATTTCAATTTTTACACATTATATCAATTTGATCCTAAATATAACATTTTTAACAAAATTAGCCCTCAGTGTTTACAAAATTTATCGTTTTAGTTAGAATTCTAAAAAATTCAATAAATTTAGCCCTCAAAATTTACAAAATTTTTAATTTAGTTCTAATTTTAAAAAAATCAATAAATTAATTCTTGGTCTTTTACAAAAATTAATAATTTAAGCTTCTTAAACCATAAATTATAGCTTTAGGTTTCAAAATTTTATAATTTTATCCTACTCCAATATAAAATGTCTATCATCGTCTTTGGCGTAGATTATTTTTGTACACCTTGTTTACCAACTCAATACACGAAAAAGAGAAAAAAGGAATGAAAAGAACACTATACAATAATGACATTTAAAATATTACAATTAATGAAGCAAAGTTGATTACAAATGTTTGGCTAAGGTTATAATAGCCAACCAACCAGCTTATAAAAAAAAATCACCAAACAATAAAATTCAGTATCCGAAATATAAAAAAGTGAGCTCAAGGTGTCATATCTAGCTTCAAAATAGAAGATAAATTTATGGGAAATGGATTGTTTAATAATAGATAAAGTTATGTGAATTTTTTAGAATTCGAATTAAAATGACAAGTTTTGTAAATGTTAAGAGCTAAATTTGTTTAATATTTTATATTTAATATCAAATTTATATAATGTGTAAATATTGGAAGGCTAAATTTGTTATTAGACTAATAAAAAAAAACAAAATAAGCTTTAAGTGGCCAAAATATTTTATTTCGAAAAGTTTTATGACTAAATCGAAAAAATTAACCAAAATAAAATGAAAACAATAATTTAGAGACATTTTTATAATTTATCTTTTTATAGTTAGAAATTTAAATAATTTTTTAACTATTAAATTTTACTACCAGTCAATTTAGTTTGGCCAGAGTCACAAAATATCTAGATTAAGGCCCACCTCCAACAAGAAAATATTATTATCGAAATGAATAATATATCATTTGGTATTCAACTTTGATATTTTTTTTAATGTGATATTTGAGTTATTTTTTACAAAAGTTATATGCTTTTGGTATTCAAAAGTTATGGTGTTAACTTTTTAGTATTTAATTTAGAGATTATGATTTATTTGACGAAAGTTAATTGCTAATATTTTAGGTTTGAATTTTTAAAGATTTTGTTAATAGAATAAATTTAGTGTTAGATGTGAATTTGTTTAATTTTTTAAATACAGACCGATGGATGTGATTTAATTTCGGTTTTAGGATTGATTTTTGAAAGGTAATTGCTAATATTATTAACTAGGGTAAACTGTAAAATTAGTCACCCAACTATTAGTGTGTTTTTGTTTTGGTCACCCAACCATGAAAATTTTCAATTTAGCCACTGACGTTTTAGATCGTTTCTATTTTCGCCACTCTCCGTTAAATGGTTAATGGATGTGATTATATGACTTTTTAACCATTAGAATAACATATATAGTCCTCAATACTTACACATTCTATCGATTTGATCCTAATTCTTAATAATTCAATAAATTTAATCTTTCACATTTACAAATTCTATCAATTTGATTCTCAAACAAATATAATTAAATCTAAAATATATATTATGACAAGTACAAAATATAATATCATTTATAAATAATAAATAATATTATATGTGTTTTTATTTAATAATGATTATAACGCTCAAATATACATTTAGTCCCCCCAACTTGACATCTTCTCCCAAGTCTCAAGTTGGTACTTATGATTTTTTTGTCCCAAATTGGTACCAGAATTTTCATTCTGTCAAGGGTTTTTAGGGGTGTACAAATTTCGGGTAAAACCGAATTAATTCGATTAACCGACTAAATTCAGTTAATCAGTCGATTAACCGAATTATTTCGGTCGAGGGTCGGTTAATAATTTTTTGAAAGTTCGGTTAACGGTTAGTTCGGTTCAAAATCAGTCGGTTAAACAAATTAACCAAACTTAATAAATAATATTATAATATATAAATATTAGCCCAAAAATCGGTCGGTTAATTTGGTTAATTTTTTATATGCTTTGTACTTGTTTTAACCAAAAATAAAAAAATATATATAAATTTCGATTAATTCGATTAACCGGTCAAATTAACTGAGAAAAATCGGTTCGATTAATTTTTTTTGAAAAAAATCAATTCGATTAACAATTAAGGGTTTAAAAGGGTCGGTTAATTCAAGTAATAGTAGTTCCAATCGGTTAACCGAGTGAATACCCGTAAGAGTTTTGGTATTTTTTTGTAACAGTGTTAAATATACAACACATGGCAATCTTGGTTGTGACACGTGGAACTGATGATGTCATAATCTAGTTTTTATAAAAAAAAATTCAAAAATTTTAAAAGAAAATATATAAAAATTTTAAAATATAAAAGAAATTATTAATTATAAAAATATATGTATCTAAAAAATTAAAAAATTGCAAAAATATAAAATTAACGTTAGAAAAATCGAAAACCTAGAAAATTTACATCCTTTTCTAAACAAATTGCAAACAAATTAGATGAAGATAAATTTTACAATAAATTTTAAGCTTAGAGGTGGGCGTAGATTGTCATACAATTCTTCAAGTCGACAAAAATGCAAAAGATGATGATTTGAAAAAGGCTTATAGGAAGGTTTTTCGTTTTTCTTTTTATTTGTTAATTATTTGTTAGGTTTCATAGGAAAAATTGTATCCTTCTGTTGAGCATGCCATTAGCACGAACATGAATGAAGTTTATAAAAATGTCAAATTTACTAAGTTTTGTGGGGTTTTGAGTTTATCAAAATCACAAATTTACATATAAGTTTATCAAAATTTAATTATATGTGTTTAAATATAATTATAATTATATTTGATTATATGTGTTTGAAGATCAAATTAATAGAATTTATAAATGTGGAGATTTAAATTTATTAAATTATTTAGAATTAAGATCAAATTGGTAGAATGTGTAAGTAATGGGGACTAAATGTATTATGATACCAGCTAGAAAAATGCCACATCATCACTTCCATTAACTATTTAACAGAGAGTGATCAAAATAGAAATGATCTAAAATGTTAGTGATTAAATTGAAAATTTTCATGGTTGGGTGACCAAAACAGAAACACGCTAATAGTTGGGTGAGTAATTCTATAGTTTACACTAATTATGAATTTTCATCATATCAACTCTAAAACTTGGATGAAACACTAAAATGTTAACAATATTATCTTCAGGTATCAAAAAGTACAATTTTTGTCAAATACAAATATCACATCAGACCAAAAATAACACAAGTACCACATTAAAATATATATAAACTTGTATACTAAATCATGTATTAAGCCTTATCGGAGCAGTAATGAATATATTAACTAATTTTAAAGATGTTTTTCAAGAAAAATATTACTTATGTTTCTAATTTGGAACAATTGATGATGAAATTCATGTAAAAATAAAAGGGCAAGTAGCTATTAAATTAATCAAAATCTTTGATATTTAAATGCCATAACCTCCTTACTAATTTTTTTATTGGTACAATAATCCTAAACATTTCTAATTAGTGGATTGAATCTCACTTAATTATTTTTAATCAAAGTATTATTAATTAGCAATTGCCAAATAAAGTCAATCAGATGCTTTCATCACAAAATATTTAGGTGAATTATATCAACTGTTTCTAAACTTTGATTAGGATTACATTTCGATCGTCTAATTTTCAAAAATTACATAATTATTACGTTTTAATCATTCGTGATAAAACACGTTAATTTAAAGGATTAATAACAAATTTAACCTCTAAACTCTATCTAAAAATAACAATTTCATTCTTTTAAAATTGCAAACCTTCTTTCATTTGATGAAAGCCCATGCAAATAAAACGAAAGAGGGAAATATAATGGGATTATAACTTTGGACTCTGTTTTTTATTTTTTTTAGTTTAGTTTTTAGGAACTATTTTGTTTGCAGAAGAATTTTATATTCTTTTTTTTATGAACATTATTCTTCATTTTCTTAAGAATTCAACGTTAATCTTGTTTAACTCGTTATAAATATGTTTGATTGGCTTGCTTGTATTTTTTTAAAAATTAATATATATATATTAAAATTATTTATCTTTAAGATTCTTTGAAATTATTATTAAGAAAAAAAAATTAAAAGTATCAAGTTTATATTTTAGCTATAGTTCAAGGGCTAAATTTGTTATTAACTCTGTAAATTAATGTGCCACGTCATCCTCTTAACAGGAGTTAATGGATGAGTGACCAAAATGTAACAATTCGATAAGTTAAGTGACAATTATGTAATTTTTGAAAGTTGAGTGATGGAAATGTAATTTTAATCAAAGTTTAGGGACAATTGACGTAATTTACCCAAATATTTATAAGGCATAAATCTCAAAGTTGACCGTGAACTTTGGGTTATGTGCAATGTTATACATGAAATATTAATTTAATCCACTTTTCGTAATTTATTAACATAATTATCAATAAACATCATTTTAAGTATACATATTGGAATATAAATAATTATATATAGTATAAAACAAATTGATGTATTTATTCCTAATTTAAGTATATACAATTGAATCAAAATTAAAATTTCATGTATATTTTTAAACTATAATCAAAGTTTCGTATGCATAAATTTACGAAATCAAAGTTTATGTATAGTTTTAATATTTATCCATATTTATTATAAATTTAAAATGCTTGATATAACCTTTGCTAAAGGTGCAATTATGGCATTGAAATAACCAAAATTTTGTTTATCTTCAATGCTTTATTGCCTAATCTCTTATTATCTTCCCTATCTTTTCTCTTTTTTTTGGTTGATTTTTTATCAAATGAAGGAAAAAACAAGAAAACGATGGTGAATAAATTATTCCCTTTTCGTGTGTTTTAAATTATACTATCAATCACTTAATTTTATTTTTTTCATCAACTTTTTAAAATTTATAAAAATATCACCAACATTTTCGAGTTATTGAAAAAAGTCACTTTGTTGTTTTCTACTATTATTAGGATAATATGTGTCTAACGTGGCACATTAAAAATGTCAAGTATTTATTTTTTAAATTGCTTTCCCTTTTTAAAATTAAATTATTTATTTTCTTTTTCTTTTTTTTTTCCCCTCCAGTTATACAAATTTCCTCACATTTTCACTCATTTCTCTAATTCTATTTTCCTTAATTTTCTTTTTGTCTATTTCCTCTTCTCCTTCTTCTTCTCTAGCAGACATTAGTTGTAATGATTTAATTTTCAGTGGTGTTGGAAAATGCATTTCGAAATCTCATTCCGTAAATATAAAATAGAAATATTTAAGGAGTCAATATAAAAATATATTGAAGTTCGATTAAGTAATTTAGCCGAAAAATGATTGATTAAAACTCAAAAATTAAATCGTAAAAGTCTAATCGATATAGAGTTTTAATTAATAAAAGATTTGAGAACCTAGATAACAATTATTCAAAGCATCAAAATAATTAATTAACCAATTTTCTATAGTAAATAGTTTATGAAAATGGTGGACTCCACTTAGTTTAATTAATTCTTAATTAAACTATAATAATACTTAAGTTAACTAATTAAACCAAGTTAATTAAGTTAATTAAGGTATATATAAAAACTAAATCAAGTGGAAAGAAAGAAAAAACTTATTCTCATCCTTTTCCACCGTAGCCATTAAAGGAAAAAGAAAGAAAATTCAAGCTTTGTTCAATACATTCGGCCATTAGATTATTCAAGGTAACCAAGCTTTTTTCTTGTACTTTTTATTTATTTATAGATTTATGTTTATGAGAGCTGATTTAACTAAATCATGTATCAATTTTTCCAATTGTTAAGTTTTTAGCAAGTCTAATTGTTGAGAAATAGTTGAATTAGGCTTGAATGTGATAGATATTAAGCTTAGATTGTGATAAGGACTAAATTGTAAAGTTAAATAAGCTTGTTAGATAACTTTGTAATATTAGAGACTAAATTGAATAAATTGAAAACATGTCATGAGATTTTTCTATAAATAAAAAATATAGAGTCCCTAGTGAAAGAATGTGAAATCATATTTTGATTCGAAGCTAGATAAATATGCATGTCCCGAGTATAGAGACTAAATTGAATAAAATGCAAAATATGTATGAATTTGCATTTGAATGTGAATTGAATGAAATTTGGTATTATTTTATTTATTGAATTATCGATCGTAGTGAAAGATGACACCAAACCATCACGAGAGAAAGGAAAAACGAGAGTCGTCGACAAGTAGTTGAATTATCAGTTTGTACTTTTATGGTTCGAGTAATATATATGTATGTATATATACATGTATGATTATGACATATTAGCTATTGAGGTAAGATGATTAATTGTCTTATGACTTGATTCGTGATTGGTGAAACTGAATATCGAGAAATTGGATTAAATTGAATAAAATGGAAATAAGTAAGATATAAATTGATAAATGTCTTATATTATGGATTGGTGACAAAAATGGTATGGAACAATGGTGTTGAATTGATTTGTGTTGATAACACTGAATGATATTGGACATAAAAAATTTGGACTGAACTGAATATAGTATAAAAGAGTGTGATATTATTAATATGTGATATGTGATATGAATTATGCTATAATACATGTGATATGCATATGAATTGATGATGAAATGAAATGAGACTATGATATATGGATGATTTATGTCCATGCGAAACTTAGTAAAATGCAAGGATACATTTGACATGCCAATAGAGTCATATGCACACGTGTGTACAGGATAGATGATGGTATGGAGATTATGATATGTTATTTTAGGATCCAACAATTGTTGCGGATCATCGAGTATTCACTATCTCTTCGAAGACCTTAGTGTGGTGGAGGGATGTATTTGAATACGTATATACATTTGATGCCTACGGGCTTTGCACTTTGGTGCCTTGGTGTGGTATAGTTTATGCTCAGATGAGCTATCTTGTGTGGTGTAGTTCACCTGCGTGTCCGAGCCCCTTTTTACTAAGATTGCATTGAACAAAATGTTAAAATTTATTTTGAAATCGAAATATGAAATGTATATTGGTTAAATGATGTTTCCAATGATTTGATAATACAAAATGGTATTACAAAAGCATGCATGTGATATGTGATTATCGATACCTTGTGAAAGATCATACGAGCCAATTATACGTACCCAAAGGGTCTCTGAAAATATAGCTAATGAATAGATTCGATACAAAAACAAGATAATGATATGTTAAATAGCTAGAATTGAAATGAAATTGAATGTATTAATGCTAATAAAGAGTAAGGTTTAATATATTATATCAATATGATTAATTGGTGACAATTGAGATGGAAATATATGCATGACTGGTAATAGATTGATAACATGATATGTATAAATTAAATTGTAATTGATGGCATTGTATGAAATTGAAACACTTGATATGATATAGTTGGAACGTGATCTTGCAATGACATATATTTATGTTGTTACCATGTTAATTATATGACTTGAACAATGAAAGTACCATTGAGCGTTACCGCTCAATGTATAGAATCTTGAAGTCTCGAGGGTTGATTCAACATCTAATTTGTATCTCTCGACTCAACAAAGTTTGTATAATCCCTTTTTCATTTTGATATATGGCGTGTACCTATAATTTGAAGTCCGTTTTTTAACGCTCCTAAAATTTAAATTTCTCTGTAAGAGTTGTGTTAATGATGAGCTTAGTAGTTCAATGGTCATGCATTTGTTTAATTGTTCTTGGGGTTGTGTGTTCGATCCTTTACGTACACGAAATGGGTACATACTTTTTGCCTCTATTGTGAATTGGTTTCTGGTTTTTATTTTTTTATTTTTTATTTAGTTTTTAAAAGAAAACCAACCAGGAACATTCTTTTGGCTAAGAAGAGAAAGAGTTGAGTGTTCAATACCAAATCGTACATTTTTCTTTTGCTTACTGTCGTTGTCATCGTACCGCTGTTCGTTGGTTTCTGTACGTGAACTATAGCGTTCTAGTTGTGGTAAGTTTTGGAATTGTTGAAGTACAGCGGGTAAAACAATTTGAGTTCTTTTTCTGCCATTGTTAAACTTGATGGAAATTCTTGTGAATTGAGTGAATGTTGTGTTTATGTGTGGAATTATGGTGTTTTAGGGGAACTTGTTGCTGAGGGTGATTCTTCCAGGGAGCGTAAGACGTAAACTATCAGATTAGAGGTATCTAAATCATGTTCGAGATTGTTTAGAACTTTTTCGAGGGAGGAAACTTGGTTGTAAATCCTTTCTTGTTATTGAGAAAATTGATTGTGTAATTGGTTGCTTTATGTTGATTTAGGCTTCGGGAGTGCTGGTTAGGAGGGATTCTATCATTGTAAGAGGTAGGGTATCAATTTCCCTTGAGTTTACTATTGTTTTTCTACAATTTTGCCAGGTTTGTTGCTGTTCGAAGGCACATGGGCTGGTAAACGGGTGTGTTTTCAGACCGTGTCTATATACAGATCGTGTGTGCATACAGTTTTGTGTGTACACTGACTTGAGACACATGGGCGTGCGCCAGGCTGTGGTGCATACTGTTTTGTGAAATAACGTACAAGGGATATACAAGCTGGACCCACATGCTGGACCCACGGACATGCTCCAAATTGTGTGTGTGTGTACTGACTTGGGACACACGGGCTAGACACACGGCCGTGTGTCAGACCGTGTGTACATACTGTTTTGTCTGTTCAGGTACAAGTACATATCTATTATAATTTTTTTATTTAACTGAATAAATGATTTTGATATTTTTTTATAAAATATGTTTTTAAAAACAATTTTTAGATACAATTTTTTTAATACTTCAATATTTAATTAATTTTATTTTTATTAAGTAAAAACTATTTGCTCAAAAAATATTTACCGTTTTTCCAAAATTTTATTTTATTTAAAAAAAATATTTTTTAATCATTTAAGAAATGTTCTTAAAATCGTGTTGAAATAAAAATTGAAGTTCTTCTTAAACAATAAATTATAAGAAAAAAATATCTGGTTATCATTTTATAATTTATTTAAAAAATATTTAGTAATAAATTATTTATTGATTAAAAAACTGTTTGTGATATATTTTTATTTAAAAAAGTGTTTTTCTTACCTATGCACTGGCTGATTGTGTCTATTTTTTTTTTTTTTTTGACAAAACTGATCGTGTCTACTTTTATTGGTAATAAATATGTTATATTATTGTGATCAACAGATCAAGGACTACACTAAAAGGACTTGCCCCCTCACAGTTGGTAAATTTTTTTTAGTCCCTTTAAAGTTTTGATTTTTTAAGTTAATATCATGGTTAAATTTCACTTTAGCTTCCTTAATATGATAAAAAAAATTATAGTCCCTTTAAAAATTATGTGATAATATGTTAATAATATGATAAAATTATATTTTGATCTCCATTAAAATTATAATTTAATCTTTACCCCACAAAATAAATTTCTACCTTTATCCCTAATTATGATTAGAATTTTGTAAATTATTACGAGTAAGAATTTTAAAAAAAAAAGAATTTGTGGTAATGTATGTAACACTTCTTCTTACCCGATCGCCCGGTCCAAGGGCGAAGATAGGAAAAATTTTCAGGGATCAAAATTAAATTCTCTATATTTTTATAATTTTTAAAGGATTAGATCAAATTTTTATCATTTTTAAGGGGGCCAAAGTGTAATTTTACATTTACTAATTTAAAATTTTAAAAGGCTAAAATGGAAAATTTTTTATTTTAGGGGGGCCCGGGATCTTGCTAGCCACTTGTATCTGCCTACATGAAAAGGAACACGAGAAGGGACTAAGCCAGACCAAGTGAAATCAAAGATTCATCGTCAGTACGATGCCATGCACGTAGGAATGAGGTACCTTTAGAGACTTTGATACCAACTATCATTGAGCTAGAACTTTAGTTTGACAAACCACACGACCTCGGGCGATTTATTGAGTTTAAATCCGCCTAAGTCAACCTTACTCTCAAAAAATGAGAGTGAAGTCACGAACGAACAGAAAAATAACGCACACCAAATGTTTGAGTAAATGCTCTCAAAAGTATTCTATTACTTTGAAGGATTACAAATGAGGGGAATGCTTCTATTTGTAGTTGAACTCTCCTAGATCCAACAGTACTAATTGAATTACATCAACGGTTGAGATTAATGTCTATCTACAAGATAAGAGTTCTAATAGATTTAAACTCTATATAATCTTATCCTTCAAGATTTACACTAATCATAGTAACCCTAATTTTACTAAAATGTGTAAGTAGATTTGCTTTTCCATTTATTCTACGAATCGAGCCAATTTAGATAGATCAAATGAACCCATTTAATCCATTGACCTTCTTAAAATGTTCCATGTGCATTCGTGATAGATTTTATTTCACAGCTCATAATAAATACACGTGCATAGCAGGTGACATAAAAAACTAGTTAGGTAAAAGTTGTTAGGTTCCGTATATGTTGTTTTAAATCAATTTAGATATCTATAAAAGCTTCGATATTTATGAGAATGAAATGAACATGTGCCATTTGATAAAAATCTAACTTACTTACAAAATGGCTGTTTCCGTTGTTACTTCAGATAATATATATTAAAGGAAGCTATAAGAATTAAGATTAACACGATGTAATACAATAATTAAATTTCTTAAAATAAATCTTTAATTATGTCTGTCCAATTAAGTCATCACAATTACTTTTATTATTTTAATAATTAAAATTATGAAAAAAAAATACTGAATTAAATTAAAGAACTAAAAAAAGAAGGAAGAATGAAGGATTAATAGCTCTCCATGCGTGTGGGGTGTGATGCTCCATTGTTAAAAGCTCATAAAATAAAAGCAGGGCTGCTCGATACATATAATTTGGTAATTTCAACCTTGGATTCCTCTTGCCCAATAATTTTACTTTGTTTATAATAAAAACCTGATTTCTTGTTATTCCTTCTTTCCTTCTTCTTTCTTTCTTTCTTTCCCCTTCCCTCCATCATCTCCCACGATAAAACAACCCCTCATCCTGCCCCCTTCTATTTGATGGTTGGTGAGGAGGGACTGGGGAAATTCTGATCCTACGCCGGCGCTTTGTTTTGGCGATGGAGTGCAGCCTATGGGTGCCACCCGAGGATCATCAGAATAATAGTAATAATAACAATAATAATTTGTGGGGGCTTAGCCATGAAAGTGAACATGATTTGGCTTTAATGGTTAGCGATTTTTTGGAAAATAACGCCGGGAGCGCCGGTGCCGATTCTTGGTGTAGTAGCGATAGCGATTCTGGATTCTCCGATCTTATCCACCTCGCCGATAAAATATCTGTGAGTATCAACTCCCTCTACCTTTTAGAAAATTGGGTCTCTCTCTCTCTCTCTCTCTCTCTCTCTTTTTAATTCATTTTAACCGGTTGAAGAATTTTGAGGTTTTTCTTGGTTATCCATAATTGGGTGTTATTAAAATTTTATCTTTTTCATCTTTGGGGTTTCTGGGTTTTATTTTAGGAAAGAACTAGTTTATTTAAGGAATAAGGGTTGAACTCTAAAGCCTCCTCATTTTATTTGAGATTCTTCATTTTGTTTTTAACTTTTCCAAGGCCAAAATCAAGGAACTGCAAATTTGAGATTGAGTTCCAAATTTGAGATTGAGAGAAATGAAATTTTGTAGTTATGGATGAGAATCGCGGGCTTTTATCTTCACAATATAATATCTATATGATAGTTGTTGAAAACTGCTATAGCTTGGGAAATCTAACCATAATCTCTGAGCTTGAAATTTATAAGCTTTGGTCATTTTTATTTAACAGTCACAATTTTGTTGTCCCTACATCTGTTTAGAGAGATCAAAGAATATGCTAATTCATTAGAAACTCCTATATATCATATATGGTCATTGTTCATATCTGGATTTTTCATTTTTCTTGGACTACCCCATACATCCGAACATGGATATAGAGATATGATTCTTCAAATATATGAGAAAACCTAGAAGAAAACGGATATTAACATGTTGGATACATACTTACCCCTGACATGCGCCCAAGTCCGACTAACATAGGTGCATACGGTAAGTAACATAGTGATTTGCTTCACTTGTCTGAAAATATTGAGAACTTCCCTTAAGATTGCCTTGTTAATGTGTTAATAAGTCTGCATTTTTTTATAATTGTTCAACTCTATTTGGTTTCGAAACTGTAATCTTGTGAATTTTGGTGATTCTTTGTACTTTTACTATATCAGTTTCCTACCAAAAGCATTTACTTAAGGTTGATCTATCTCTTTTTCCTTTTGGCCGGTCTCGTTGCAGTACTACAAGCACCCATTAGGCCAATATGAGATTGACCTTTCATCCATGGTTCATTCTCTCGTATTCTCCATCAGTGAGACAGACCTACACTTTGTGAAGTCGGGTCAATGTAACGCCTGTTGCATCAGGTATTCTCTGGTAAAGCTGTTGAGACTTTCCGGCTATGATGCTGCTGTTTGTGCGTCAAGGTGGCAGGGTAGTGGAAAAGTTCCAGGAGGTATGCAAGGAGTCTCTGAATTCTAATTTTTGCAATCTCCTTTAGGTTCTTTGATTTTATTAGCTCCTGCATCATTTTTATTCAAGCTTCCTATTGCCTAGATGGTAGAAAAAGAGACCTCTTTCGAGCTGTGTTACATGTATCCGAGAGTTCATTCCTACCATACGTGATGAAAATCAACTACCCTTTGATCTTTTAAACTAGTTCTAAAGTATATTCTTGATAATTTCATTGCTTGAAAAGTATAAATTATTGTAATTTGACAAAACCATGTGCGACACACGCAGGTGACCATGAGTATATTGATGTGGTCAATTATAACAATGGTTGTTCTGAGCATTTGATTGTTGATATTGACTTCCGAAGCCACTTTGAGATAGCTAGAGCAGTTGATTCTTATGGTAGAATATTGAATTCACTTCCAGTTGTTTATGTGGGCTCCTTGACTAGGTTGAAACAATTACTTCAGCTTATGGTCGACGCTGCTAGGTCGTCTCTTAAACAGAACTCAATGCCATTTCCTCCATGGAGATCGCTTGCTTATTTGCAAGCAAAGTGGCAGTCACCTTACCAGCGAAAATTCACTCCCGATGAACACGATATTAGCGGCAATATTCTTTCTGCCCATAAACAGTGCAATGGGCATTTAAGGAGATTGCAGTCTTCACTTCAATCCGAATTAGAAGCAGAACGATTGTTGAAACCCGTAAACGTTGATTGTAACCGAAGATTGAAGCTTGACAGGAGGAGGCAGTCCTTTAAAGCCATTTAACGTGTATAGGTTTTGATCTTGAAGATACAAGTTCCATTTTTGTGAGAGATGAATTGTATTGCGGCCTTTCGTTAGTTTTCCTTATTATTTTTCCAGATAGTGAATAAGCGGCGGCCCTCGAAATGAAGGGCAGGTTCAAATAGCCGACGGTGAAGACAATAACACGTCGTTCAGGTATCACCTCCGAGTTGGTGAGAGGCATACATTTGTGTTTGATTTTGTTGTTCCATGGATTCAGTCACAGGATTGGATAGTGTGAAATGCTGTAGCATTGATTGGGTTGAAAATGCTATCCTACACTAGCGGCATGGTCTTATAGATACATAATAATTTTCCTTCTGCATAACTTTTGCAGCAGTCAAGAACATATGCTTTGATTACAATTATACAACTAAATGAAATTGTAATTAGTTGCTTTTTGTTGTGTTGATGTTCCTGTTTTGTCCCCCATTTGCAATAACTTCTATTCCAACTTTACATTGTAAGTACTTTTCCTGAATATAAAATATATTGTATAGTTGAATGATATTAAAATCCATTAATATTAATATAAAAATTTAAATTTAAATTATAATAAATCATTAAAAAATTATTTATTAGTAATTAATGTTATGATGTATAGAATACATAAACTTAAATTATAATAAAAACTATAAGTAATTCAAATGCGAAGTATTCTTATTTTCAAGTGTCTTGATGATGATGATACCATGTTATTATTATTTTGATGTTGACAAATATATTCAACTTAGGTTGTAGTACAAATATATTAAAATAATTTATGGCAATTAATTCTTACTATTATGATAATTTTAAATTACTTTTCAAGCAATTAATATAAACTGTTTGTAAAATTTTATATTTATCTTTTATAGTTAATATTAAGGGTAAACTCACACAATTATAAATTTTTTTATTTTAGACATTAAAAATAAAAATATTGCAACTTAAGCACCCACGTTGTATAGTTTGGTCACTCTCGTTAAAATCATAAATGACAAGCTGACGTGGCAATTACAAAATCGATATAATAACAAATTTAGCTCTCAATTTTTACATACTATTTCAATTTAGTCATAATTTTTAAAAAATTAACTCTCAAATTTTAATTGTATATCATGATATCTAAGTGTTTATAACATGATTGAATGTTTGAATGATGTAAAATTGTAATTGGTGATTATTGAATCGAATTGACTATGATTGTAGGAATTATGTGTAAATTGAATATTAATTGTTCGTTTTTACTCTTAAAATGATTGTAGCATCTCGTAACTCGGATCCGACGATCAGGTCAGGCGAGGGGTGCTATATTTAATGTGTATAATTGTATCAAATTAAAGTACATGTATAGAATTACACATTAATCAAAGTTCATGTATAATTTTGAAATTTATTCTTAAAATAAAACACTAATATTTAAAAATTTTAATCCAAATTCTTGTCCATAGCAAAGTCATGAACTCTACGCCTCAATAAATCAATTTAATTTTAATTTTTATTTTTTTAATATTTAATTAAATAAGTGTGGAATTATATAGAGGGTTGGAGATTT
This sequence comes from Kokia cookei, assembly GCA_039519145.1. Classification (NCBI taxonomy): domain Eukaryota; kingdom Viridiplantae; phylum Streptophyta; class Magnoliopsida; order Malvales; family Malvaceae; genus Kokia; species Kokia cookei. The sequence continues at coordinate 59,523,243 of CM076903.1, forward strand.
ATTAAATGTTTAGTATGCAAAGTCAATGACCTTAGGCCTTGATAAATTATTTTAATTTTAATTCATTTAATATTTAATTAAATAAGGATGGAATTATAGAGAGGGTTTCATATTTATTAAATATTTAATATTTTAGGTGTAATTGCTATTTGAATGATTAATTTTAAAAATTATTAAAGACATATACGTGTTCACTACTTACCATTTTAAAGTTGGTGTATATATAGAGAGAGTTTTACACACTTTTTTGATCACCGATTAAAATTAAACATCACTTTGTTAAAAATGACAATTATTTCTATCCTTTTATTATTATCATCTCCTTTATTATTTTTATTTTTTATTTGTTCAAATTTGAAACATTCGGTTAATATTTAAAATATTTTTCTCTTCGAATATATGGACAATGTCAATATCGATCACCAACAAATTAGAATTGAATCAAAATTATTTTAATTGTTGACCGATATTGATATTATTTATTAATTCGAAAAAAAAAGTTTAGATATCAATTGAATCTTTCAAATTTGTACAAATAGAAAATAAAAAACATGAAGGAAATGATAATGATAAAAAGGAAAGAAATAATTATAAGATTTAATTAATTGATATTTAAATTTTAGATTTTGAGAAGAAAAATAAAATTTAATAAATTTTTACTTAGGAGTAAAATTTTAAATTTTTTAAAAACTACAAACATTAACTAAAAATGATCAAAGTTGGTGAAAAGTTTTTATTCCAAAAAACGAGATTAAAATTTTGTCACATGTTTTATTTATTTTTAAGTTTTTAAATTAAAATTAAAATGTTTTGGGGTTGGAGCATATCCCTCATGTTTGTGAGTGCAACCTGATCCTATAACCCTAGGCCTGGCTTAACATAAACTTTTACGGTTAGCCATAATCAGTTTGTTGGAGCTTTGCTCTTCTTTCTTTCTTTATTTCTTTCTTCAGTTAAAAATGTGAATTATTTAATATTTATATAAATATATGAATTGTGGTTTGCAAAGTGGTGAGTGCATGGATCTAATTTCAATGCATAACCAACCAAAGCCACCCAAAACAGAGATAAGTTGTATGTATGGTATCCCCTTCCATTCTTCACACCCTCTTTCAACTTTTCTCTTTACCTCGTTTAATATGTTGCACATTTCATTAACTTTGTGGCTCAAAAAAAAAAAAAATATTTGTTTAAAATAATACTTTTTATTCAAATTTAAAAGGTTTAAAGATTCCAATATGTATACAAAACCAATATATATATATATATATATATATAGTAGTTAAAAAATTTGTACACGTAGTTATTAGAAAAGATATATATTTGCACACATTATGTCCAAATAACTGTCTATTATTTACTGTCCTGAAGGTTCAAATCTAGATAAGTTTTATAAGTACCATCAGGTCAATCACAAGAATTCAAAAAAATGGAAAGTTATTGGAAAAATGATCATTGTGAGTTTTATTCACTATTAATAAATAATAACAAACATTAAATAAAACAAAACAATGCGGAGGGATTATTTAATACAAATTAATAATTTTATTTAAACATTAATTATAATTACTATAATATTAAGATTTAAGGTATGTTTAAATAAAGTTAATGTTATAAACAAAAATAATAGATGAAGGATGAATATGAGAATATAAGAATTTGTATTACATTTTATATCTTCCTCTAATTTACAAGTAGCATACTCCTCTGTATATAGAGGGAGAGTCAACTCTTCATATTCTAATACATAAATAGGAAAAAGTAGTTACAAGAATATGAAAGGTTAAAGAAGATGGAAGGTTAAAGGTCAAGGGGGATGAAAGGTTGAACATCCATTTAATAATATTCATAACACTCCCTTTGGATGTTCATTTTATAAATGATATGCCTTATTAAAAAACCTTACTAGGAAAAACTCTGCAGGACAAAAACCTAGTGAAGGAAAAAAGAGTACATAATCTTTTAATATATAGTATATCACAGCTATATATATATATATAGTGTGAATTTACTCCCCTCATATAAGCATCACTTAAGATCTTTGAAACAATGAAATCCAATATTGAAAATTAATTTCTCTAATATAGCAGTAATTGGTTGTTTCATAGAGCGCCAAGAAATTGTAATACCACCATATGTGAAAACATAACCAGTTTGTGATCGAGCATTGTGAAGATCAGATAAGTACCCTGCATATACAAAACCAACTAATTCTGTTTTAGGTAGGTTAAAGAAAAATAAATTAATATATCTTGTACCTTGAAGATAACAAAAGACATGCTTAACCCCATTTCAATGTCTTCTGATTGAACAAGAGCTAAATCTTGCTAATAAGTTGACATCAAATGATATATCAAGTCATGTATGACTAGCAAGATACATCAATGCACCAATAGCACTTAAATATGGTACTTCAGGACCAAGAAAATCTTCATCATTTTCCCGAGGATAGAAAAGGATCTTTATTTACATCAAGTGAACTAACAACCATTGGGGTACTCAACGGATGTGCGTTATGCATATAAAATCTTCTTAGCACTTTTTCTATATATTGTTGTTTGATGCATAAGGATTCCAATCTTTAGGTGCTCAATTTGTAATCTTAACCCTAGATAAATTCTTATCTTTCCAAGGTCTTTCATTTCAAATTCTTTCTTTAAGCACTCCATTATCACTAAATTCTCTTCAGGAGTCTCAATGATATTTAAATCATCAACATACACAACAATTATAACAAATCCTAATCCAAATATCTTTATAAAAGTGCATGGAGAAATGGGATCATTCTTATAGTCGTCCCTCAATAAGTATTCACTGAGGCGATTATATCACATGCGCCCAGATTGTTTCAATCCATAAAGGGATTTGTTTAATTTGATTGAGTAATATTCTCGAGAACTTGAATTAGTTGCTTTTGACATATTAAGACCTTGTGGGAGTTTCATGTAAATGTTAATATCAAGTGGCCATATAAATAGGCTGTAACTACATCCATTAGGCGTAAATCAAGCCCTTCTCTTATTGTCAGACTAATCAAGAACCTAAAAATAGTTGTATCCACCACATGAGAGTATGTCTCTTCATAATCAATATAAGGTGTCTTGTGAACGTTCTTGTTACAAGCCAATTCTATATATTATGATTTGTATTTTTTTTCGCTATTATACTAACATGTACTCTTCTTGGCTTTACACCTTCCGGGTGTTTGGACTTCTTGTCCGAGATACATTTCATAAGTTATAATAGAAGCACTTATTTATTTATTTTTGATGACTTGTTCTCATCTCAATGCTTTCAAGTATATTTTCATTCAAGATCCTCACTTTTCCATAATACTGACGTGTTCTACGTATATTATCGTTGTCGACAATAATTTCATTTTTTTTCAACTCCATCATATTTAGTTATGACATAACTAATTGAGATATCTCATTATATTCATAATTTCAGGTACCTGAACCTCTTCTAGGGTTTTATCAAAAGTTATGCCTTGGACCTGTTCAAGAGTATCCGCCTCCTTTTAGTATGTGACCATCTTCATTTCTTTCTCCTTTCTTTCAATGATTTTTTTATGGAGTCGATTAGCTTGTCATGCTTCTAGCATACTCAAGACTTATTTTTATCACATAGTCCTTCTGGGAGATATAATTATTTGGAGCATTTTAGCTGGTATATTTATCAACTAGTATATGGAATCTCTAAATGTCATCACTAAACATATCTAGCAAATAATTTTTATCCTTCAAACTTTGTGCACATAATATTAGTGAGGATCACAAAAGAAAAAATTGACATAATTATTTAACTAATTTGTCTCCCCTTAATGTTGAGAAAATTTGTAACATGACAATACTTTTTTTTTTTCAAAATTATAAATATATTTCCCTTCAATAACTAATGAAAATTCTAAAATTTCTCAACTTCATATTAGATAATCCATCTTAGTGCATTATGGTGGAATATGAAATAGATATTGCACATCCAGATATTCTTAGATGGAATCCATTGATTTATAAATGAAAGTCAATTCTCACGAGACAAATATTTTTTACATGTTGGCTTGATGCAAATAAAATTACATGCTTATTGTAAAGCAATTCTTATATTAATGGTTAAGCAACTAAATGGAGACATAGTTTTGTTAACCATTAAATATAACATATATAGGCAATAGACAACTTAAAATTATCCCAACTAAAACTACGAAAATCATGCTAGTGATATAATGCACCAGCGTTGTTAGCACAAATTGCTTTCTATAGAGATTGTGCACAATCAAATTATTTCAAGAAATAGTATCGCAAACTTCGGATTGCACACATGTGATACATGAGCTCATATATTATTTGGTTATCATTGAAAAATGCAACCGACCTCTAACTTTAGCTGGTGTTAGATCAATATGGTGTCGAAATGACTAGTATGATGAAAATTATTAAAATATAACTTCTAATTCTTCAATAAACTCATATAAAATTTCATCAAATTATTTTGCATCAACATTGACTTGGGATGGTCTAATCGGTCATACCAATATTATGAACTTCTTTTTACTATCTTATATGTCATTCATATAAGTAATGTATTCCTTTTGGAAATATTTATAATACAAAAACATGAGTATCTCATGTCATTTCTATCCATGATTTTAATGTAAAACACATAAAAATTTCCTTCAACATATATCTCGTTGATTTGAAAAATAATCTTATGTTTTACAAAATTTTGCATCTCAAGAAGGTAAAATATTAGCTCTCCAAGAGTTTTTTACAATTTGATGCAATATTAACTCTTTAGGAGCATCCAATCATTTTATTATATATATTCTTTAATGAATACTTAATTTATTCAAATAAAAATAAAATGAATAGGTATAAGTAAAACATATATTAAACATAATAAATAATAAATTCATGTTACTAATAAATCACTATGGTTAGATAATATATATTTTTATATATATCATAACACAACAAAATGCAAAATATTATAATGTCATATTAAAGTAAATTTACAAATATAAAGGTTTAAACATAAACATTTTTTAATCTTCATTGCAATTGTAAAACTATCCAAACAATGTAAATATCTCAAAATTCATGACAAGTATTTTTACTCCCATTCCATAATAATCATATATCTTAATCAAAATCAAAATTAAACCAATCAATTCTATTTAAAATGAACGAATAAAAAAAAACATTTACTCCACATAAAAATCTTAATAATTAAATATGTGAAGAGATTTTAAAAATTCATAGAATTATGGATAGAGAATTATATAAATTAAACTTATTAATAAAAATCAAATCAAATTTCAAAAGAAGTTTATTAGACTAATTTAGGTTACCATGGCTGAGAAGTAGTGATTATAAGCATAATTTGTAATGAAAAGAAAGAGATCATCCTCAAGCAAATATCAAGTGACGTTGATTCTAATGATTCTTAAATCAAACAATTAAATTTCAATGCTTGGATCTCAACAAAATTTTGACAAAAACTAAAAGCATATTAATCATCCTTATTTGCATGGCTAACTTTAGCATCATATTGAAAATTTTCATCTTTTTCCGAAAAATTATCTTTCATTTCATCATTTTGGACAAAATTTGTGTCAATATTGTTTTTTTTTTTTTTAATGGATGCTTTGATAAAATTTTACTAAATCTTAAACATATGACAGGTATGTGACCAATGTATTTTCATACAACATTGGTATTATAATTTTCAATAACCTTCGAATATTTTTAACCTCCGTTTCCTTGATATTCCTTATTATTCTTTTTCTAGTGGTTAGAAATACCACTATTATAACCACCAATTATTAGTATGTTTCCAACCACATCTTCAATTACAACGACAATCACAATTTCTATATTCTGATTTTTCATAGATGTTATGTGTTGTAACATTCACTTCAGGGAATGAAATCTTTTTCACTAAAATGTATTAGATCGTTCCAAAATACTTTTTAAAGCTTTTTTCACAATATTGCTGCTGCAGGAGCACATAAGATATTTCAATCATAGCAAGCTTTAGAGAGTATTATCGTTTTCCAATGGTTAAATCATTCTTTCAAATTATTATCATTCTTTCAAATTATTACATAATTCAAGAATCAAGAGGATCTTTCACAGTTAGATGTTTCACTTTTAATTCTTCATGTAGATGATAATCATTGAACTTTCACAATTTTAACTTTCTCATAATTATTCGTGTCAAGTTATATATTCTAAGCAAACAACTAAAACGAGAAAGCACTATTATTCATGTCTATTCAAACTTAAGTATAGAAATATGATCATCTAGATTTATTAAAATCTTATGATAACTAAGATTAACCTTACAATTTAATCGACATAACAATAGAATACTCCAAAAAAAGTTTTATGGAATATTTGCTAAAGACATTACATTATTTTATTTACTATAATCAAGGTTTCCATAGAAAATTTCATCCGCAAAAAAACAAATAGCCATAAGTTATGTCATATGCATCTAGATATATATTCAGTACAAGTATATTTAACTTTTTTCTAAGTTTTTCATATGACATATCTAAATATTAAACATGAGCCTCTAGTGTCAAAAATAATAATCTAATAGGCAATGTAATACATTTGATAAATGTCACCAAATAAAATAATTTAAAAAAAAAATGATTGTTTTATTTTTAATCATATCAATGACATAATATTTTTAAAAATTTGATATTCATTAAAATTTTTTAATGTGATACCAATATTTTAAACATATATGAAAATAGAGATTTGATTCTGTGAATCTAAAAACTAGTCGTGAGTGGAGAGTAATTTTTAAGTAAATACTTGAAAAGATGAACTCTGTTGCGGACACTTTAGCTATATGATGAAAATTTTTCCCATTGACGCGAGAGTTTTTCGTGTTACCCCTCCTTTAGTTGATGATAAGATACGGATGGACAGATGCTTTATGCTTTCCAACTCTTAGCTAGTAATTGATACTTTTTCTATCTTGTTACCAAAAATAAAAAACACAAGAACGAAGCCTTCCTTCTAGGTCGAAGGAAAGGAAACATACTTTGGCGATTATAGACGGTAAAGCAAATGTGAGGAAGAGCCTAGTACATGTCTGAAAAATAAAAATAAAAATCTAATAGGCAATGTAATACATTTGATAAATTTCACCAAATAAAATAATTTTAAAAAAAAATGATTGCTTTATTTTTAATCATATCAATGACATATGTTATGAAATATATATATATTTAAGAATGAATATTCAAGTTGTTGATGCTTCAATCTTATTCAAAGTATTAGATCATAAACAAGCATATTATGAAATATATAAAACATAAATTCATATTTAAATACCGGAAAAAAAATAAGCATCATTTTAACTTTTTTTTTTTTCATTAAGAATATTGAAATCTCAAAATATTTCAAGTACACATAAAAATTCACATACTTTAACTTTGTTACTTTAATAAGAACGTTGTACATCTAGATTACTTGTTCCCCAACAAAATATTGAATAATATCGAGTATGCTCGTGCTGATAACGTGTTATAAACAAAAATAATAGATAAAAGATGGATATGAGAATATAAGAATTTGTATTACATTCTATATCTTCCTCTAATTTACAAGTAATATACTTCTCTATACATATAGAGAGAGATTTAACTTTTCATATTCTAATACATAAATAAGAAAACAATAATTATAAGAATATAAAAGATTAAAAAAAATAAAAAATTAAAAGTCATGAAAATTGAAAAATTGAACATTTATTTAATAATATTCATAAAAATTTAATAATATTTATATGATGGTGTGTGTTTTTAAGCTAGAAAGGTTGAGATTGAAGTAAATAGGGTTGATGTGAGAAACTATATTTCCTAGCATCTCATGTCATATTACTAGGACAAGATTGAATAGTCCCTTTCATCTTCAAACCCACACATACTCGTCATTCATACCCGTAACATGTAATATAGTGGAGACAGTATACGATGGAAATTATAGTAGAATGAAAAGAAAAAAATGTCTGAGATTGAAAGAATTGGAACAAAAATCAAATCACTGGCTTTGTCAAAGTTCATTGTTTCACTCCAACATGAAAACACACAGAAGGATAACAAAGCCATTAGAACAAAGCGAAGTTCCAAGCTGCATCAAGAAACAATGAAACAGTACTTCTCTCTTTCTTCCTATTCCCATATCGAAACATTTAGAAGCATTTCCTGTGAACGATCGCTGGACCTGATTCATCATACTCGGCCTTTGCAATCCACATCTGAAACCCAAATAAGCATGATGCCATATCAGTTATATATATACATATATATGCAAATCTGAAGTACAATAACTTACTTGTTGGAATGTGCTGAGGGAAGCCAAGATCGAGCCTCCAATCCAGACACTGTACTTTCGCTCAGGTGGAGCAACAACCTTGATCTTCATGCTGCTCGGAGCGAGTGCCGAAATCTCCTTGCTCATTCTGTCGGCAATACCCGGGAACATGGTTGTACCACCACTAAGGACAATGTTACCATACAAGTCCTTCCTGATATCCACATCGCACTTCATTATTGAATTGTATGTAGTCTCGTGGATGCCTGCACTTTCCATACCAATCAAGGATGGTTGGAAAAGCACTTCGGGGCATCTGAAACGTTCAGCACCTATGGTAATAATCTGACCATCGGGTAACTCATAGCTCTTCTCTACTGATGAGCTTGTTTTTGAGGTCTCTAGCTCCTGTTCATAGTCAAGGGCAATGTAAGACAGCTTTTCCTTAACGTCTCTCACAATTTCCCGTTCGGCTGTGGTGGTGAAGGAATATCCACGCTCAGTCAGAATTTTCATCAAGTAATCAGTGAGGTCTCGACCAGCCAAGTCCAGACGAAGAATGGCATGTGGGAGGGCATAACCCTCATAAATAGGCACTGTGTGGCTGACACCATCTCCCGAGTCCATCACAATACCTAACATAAAAACAGGCACAATGATGTTACATCCCTCATCTCTCATATACCAAAAAAATATGTTCAGCATTAAATTTAATTCAATTCCTACTGTAAACTTTCAAAGAGTTCACCAGCCCTCCAAGCCAATTCAAATTGGAAATTATACACTAATAGCAAGTGATAATCAAGAATTAAAACAGACAGTTGAAACTCAATGGATGGATCATTTATGATGCTTACCGGTTGTACGACCACTGGCATAAAGTGAGAGCACGGCCTGGATAGCTACATACATAGCAGGGGCATTGAAGGTTTCGAACATAATTTGGGTCATTTTCTCCCGATTAGCTTTTGGGTTAAGAGGAGCCTCAGTAAGGAGAACTGGGTGCTCTTCCGGGGCAACACGAAGCTCGTTATAAAAGGTATGATGCCAAATCTTTTCCATATCATCCCAGTTGCTCACAATACCATGCTCAATAGGGTATTTCAATGTCAAAATACCTCTCTTTGATTGAGCTTCATCACCAACATATGCATCTTTCTGGCCCATGCCAACCATCACACCAGTGTGACGTGGCCGACCAACAATGCTAGGGAAAACAGCTCGGGGAGCATCATCCCCAGCAAATCCAGCCTAAAACATAACATTTTTACAGTCAAATTACATCATAAAAAAAAGCATAAACATCAACCTTAGCTGATATAACGCCCAAATACTGGAAACACACAAATTTCCCTCACTGCAAATCCAACCAAAAACATAAAATTTTAAGCTCAACTTATACCATATAATCTTTTTTTTAAACCTATCTCATATAGAAAAGCATAAACATTAATCATAAAACTAAGTACTAAGAAAAGAAGACAAATTTCCGACAATGATAAGAGCTTTCAAATGATTTACCTTAACCATTCCAGTTCCATTGTCACAAACAAGTGGCTGAATATCCTCACCTTCTGCCATCTTCTACAACCTGCTATATATATAGCAAAAGCAAAACGTTATCTTTAGGGATGACTATACAACCTAGGAAAAAAATGAAAAAAAAAGCTCAGATTCTCCCATAAATTCCATCAATGGAATCTCGAATTTATATAAAATAAAATCAAAATAAAAGTCAATCTTTCTGCTATTTAATTATATATTTATCCATTCTTCCTTTTCTTTCTTTCTTTTTAGGTCTATAAAGTCAAAATTCAAGCATCCTCAGATCCCATCAAGGAACTGAAATCTAAAGCACCATCACAACACATCAGCCAAAGGAAAAAAACTACATCAAGCGAAAAGCAGCAAGAACACAAATTAGATCTAAGTAAACACAAAAACAAAATAAAACCAATGCTTGCTGTGTTTCTTTATTTCGATCAAAACAAAGAAAATCCAATTCATAAAAACAAACCGAAAAACAAGCCAGTTAAAAGAAAAGCAAGAAAAGACTGGCAGATCTAATGAAGGGGCAAAAAGAAACGACCTTGGGAAAATCGAAGGTGTGTTGGATGGGGAAGAAAGCGAGGATTAGAGAGATTGAGGAACTGGTTCTTTGAAAGTGAGAGGCAAAGTAAAGCCTATGCAATGACTGGAGTATAAGAAGGTGACGAGAGTGAATCTGGACCGTTAGATTTTTTTAGGAATGAGAACGCGTCACTGGGCTCTCAATATTCAACGCTTCTCCACTCATTTCCCACCCTTCGATTTATAGTAATAAAAATTATTTTGGTTTTTTAGTGGAAAATACTTTATCTGGGTATACCACAAATAATTTTACTTGGTATTTTGAATTATGGTATTTTCTGTACTTGAAATTTTCAAATTTTAAAATTAAATAGTGCAATACAATTGCAGCCATTGAAAATTGAATTTCCTTTCTTTTTTTTTTTTAAAGAAAATTATCCATTCAAGTATTCTATTTTTATGGTCCTATTTTTAAAGAAATTTATTGATTGAAGTATGTCACCTTTTTGTGGTTCTATTTTTTCTTTAAAAAAATATGGCTTGTGTTTTTTTTTCATCACAATTTGGATTCATGTGATGGTTTAATTGTCAAGGTATTTATCATTTTAAGTGTGATTTAATTTGAATCATGCTAGTCGCATTTATTATTTGAATTTTATCCTATTTTTATAATTTATCAAAAAAATAAATAAACAAGCTACACAATTTGAACTTATTTATTGGTTACAATATTAAAAAAAAATAAAAATAAATAGCTGTTACACAACTGAAATTAGTTGTCAGCACCAACCTTTTCATATATTATATGATTGAAGTCCTTAAAAGCATAGTAGTTGCCAACTTAAATTATGAACCAGTATCAGTCAAGATTTATAGGTGCATTCATTTGCAAACATTGGAAGTTAATTTTTGCTTACTTGGAGCGTTAAGGGTATTGATAAGTTTCACAACCACATTTTCTTCATTAAATTTTTAATTTAAACTTCTTGGTTCGAATAAAATTCGAATCTGTGCATCGATAATGGCATAGGAATCCTACTTCATGTACGCGAGTTGCGGTCCGATCTCAAACTGAGGACCGGTTTTTGAAGTTAGCTCAAACTTTGATGCCATTAGTATCAAGCTCATTTACTGGCATCAACCTTGATCAATTGAATATTTATAGAAAAAGAAAGATCATCCTAATGCATATCAGATGCATTACATTATCTAAACTGAAAACAAAAATGAATTCCCTGGTCATCTTATGTTCGTATCGGACAAGAATCGATCTTCGACAAACTCGAATCCATGCTATTAGAATGAAAACTTAATACTGAAAAAAGACCAACGAGTAGGAGGTTTTACCCATCTTTCTACAGGAATGGGGGAAGAATTACCCATCTGCGCGGGTACTTGGGCCTTCCTTCATTACCGTCAAATAGCTGCGAGGAACAAGAAGTTAACAGAGTTGATTTTCTATCTATCAACAAGACTTGAATATATAAACAATAACCTTCAGGCCAAATCCGAGTTCAATATAAGAGATGCACATGCACTCACACGCAATGTATACTAACATGTAGAATGTTATATGCAGAAAGCATATTGAAGGAAACCTTAATTGTCTGCACGAAACCTATGTGATTTAGTGGTTCAACCGGAAAGCTAAGGAAATACCTTCTTCAAACGGTGGTGCTTTGCGAGGGCCCAATTGGTCATAATAGAAGTAGCAACTACGAGAAATACATAACCTGCAACAGTCTGCGTAGCAATATTGAAACCAAGCCATTGGTAAATCTCTGTAGTGTAGTTTGCACATGTCACAATGTTGAACAGAAATCCATGAGGAATTTGATAGCCTCCGCTCCCATCAGGGTTTCGTAGATTCTTCAGTATGATATGACAATATAAGTTTGAAAGTTGACAAACCAACCCAAATCCAAACCCAATCTTCATTTGAAGATCACCAACAGGTGTGTAAAGTGGGTGGTTTACGTAGTAAGCTATGTAAGAACCAAAGAGCCAATAATAAGCACAATTCCGGAAGACATTTGAGAGTGGAGATGTTGCATGGCTGAAGCGGTGGACAAAGAATGTTTCCATAATACGTTTGAAGTAGTGGAAACACCAGTAATATACAGCATATGTTTGAACTGGGTGGATGACACGATCCTCTCCATAACCAAAGAACTTGTACACTGGAAAGTAGTAGAAGATAGGATAGAGGATCAAAGGACCCAAGTATTCAAAGAAGAAAAGTGTCCTATAAGATACTTGCGGACCCAGATCCTTGAACACTACAGTTAACTTGTTCTGTTTTTCATCAGAATAATCTTTGAGACTCTTCTTGTAGTTAAGGACGACAGGTCTCTCCTTTGATCCCGGAGGTACTGGGAGTGTTAGTCTTTGTCTTGAAGGATAAAACTTTTTAGCTAGTAATTTAACATATGAAAACGAGGTTAATAAGATTCTTATAACCAATGAAGCTGCCTACAAACATACTATCAGAAACACATCTAGGAATCACATTTGGGGGTTAAGGGCTCAAATTCCAAATTCATAGCAACAAGAAAAACAGGCAGAAAAGAAATGATCACTGCAATTGGTGAGTTTTTCTTTCCCATCAATACGGATGCAACTCAAAACATATCACTTTTACAAAACCATTAGAAACTTAAACAGGATGAAGAATTCAAACATAAAATCTACCAAGGATTTGAACCAAAAAAAAAAAGTGTAACTGAGTGTAAAGTTAGTGACAATCAGTGACTCCATAACCTTGCACATGAACTAGTGAGATGCAAGCAAATCACCCTAGATGTAACATATAATGCTATAATTATTTAGAGTAACTGAACATGGAAAAAAAAAGAGGCCTAAAGCTATTAAAACATGAATCATAGTTGGCATCTTTGTGTATGCTTACATGAAATATCGAAACCAATTTCTAGGCTATCTTTTCAAGCTTGGTAAACAGGAATATGACGCTCATCTATCAAATCAATATGATGCATATCTTCAACTATTTTCGTTATCTTAATCATATAATCAGAAACATAGGCTCGATAAATATATATAACTGTTATATGCAGCAGAAAACCATAATTTGCATTAGCAATTTAGTGTTGGTACATGGCATCTAGAAGAATACACAACTAGGAATACAAAAGGTCTTCAATCGCAACGATAAGTGTCCATAAGGAAACATCATCTTATCTGATGTTTCAAGTTACTTCCTCACTCAACAACCAACTACATTAGAACATCCATGCAATGCAATGCAATGCGCAAATGAAAAGATAATAATAACCGAAACTCTAGCCCCCACATGAATCAAGAGAAAACCTTAAACAAAACAAGCAGATTTCCAGGGAATTTCCCTCAAAATTTTAAATGTTTTCCCCAAAGCAGAGTTATAAGTCCTTCCTTGTTTTGATAAGAACTACTTAATTGGCTAACAGAGTATGTTATTACGCTAATTTTAAAGTACTAATAAAGCAAAGGACTTACTTCTCTTGTAAATTACCTCCTGCAGATCAGCCACGGTAGCCTACAGAAAATAAAACACATAGAATTAATTTATTTTCCAAGCAAACAATCAGCTTAAGACTATAAAACACACATAAAATAAAATAAGATAAAACCCAAGAAAGATAAGAAGGGATACTGAGTCAGGAAGCTCGAGGCCACCATTAATGAACTCTCTTCCACTGCGTGAAACAAGAGTGACCTTCATCCTATAGAACAAAACAAAAGACACCCAATTTTTGTTAGGGGTAAAGGAACAGACCCTTGGAAAATTTTTGTGTACGGAGATTTGGAAGTGAGAAGGTGTCTGTCAGTTTATGAAGAAATGGTATTGAAGGCGTATGGTTTGAAGGGGGCCTGACGATCAGTTTTAGTGAGTCCAGGTTTGAACAGAGGTGATGTTCACACATCATCCATCTTGCCTACAAAATTACAAGTCAGATTATAATTTCCATCACCTCAAATTATTCCTTAAGTTAAACATATGTGATGTCACGGCCAATAGTCTTCACAAGTTAAGGAAAGGTCTAAAACCAACATTAAAAAAACAACAACTAATATTATTCTAAAATAATAATTATGTCATTCAATATTTTTATATACTACTTCATACAAAAAAATTCATATATGTTATAAGCCTTTATACTCTTTATAAATTTAAAATTTAGTTTTTATATTTTTTATTTTCAAGAATTTAATCTATGTTTTTCATATTTTAAATTCAATTATTAATATTGTTAAATTTTTTGTTAAATTTGTTAATGTGACGTTTTGAAGTAAAAAAATACTCCATTGATATCCATGTATCTAAAAACACGACGTTGTAATAAAATTGAATTAAAAAAAAAAGAAATTTAACAATATTAATAATTGAACTTGTATTTTTAAATAAAAAAAATTGAGTGATTAAATTCTTTAAAATAAAAATAAATAGACTAAATTATAAATATACGAAGTGTATAAAAATTCAGAACATATTTTAACTTCAATATTTTGTTTTTATAAAAAAAGCCATTATGTATTAAAATAATTATCCACTTCATCAAGTGCAAGACTATTTTTTTAAGACGTTAAAATATAATTTTATAATTATATTAATTTAAAATTTTATATTTAAAAAAATTAAATTGCGAAATTTCTATTTTTAGAGTAGTTAAATTAGATATAACTTTTTGGTTGAAAAAAAAATACTTTTTACATTTTAAAGTGGTTATATAAAAAAATTCTCTTTTTTCTGTGATGGACCCTTTTATTCTTTAATTTGACCTATTCATAAGTCGTGTTACTATCCAAATTTGAAGGCCTGACCAAAATTTATGAATGGTTTGAAAAAAAATATTAAGCTCGAAAAAATTGACTTAAGCGTCAATTCCTTAAAGTTCTTCAATCTCCGAGTATACGTGCACTTTCTTATATAAAGCCAATAACCCTTTTGATGGGTCATTTACCAGTAAATGCTCATGACCTAGCCTGCGGTGAATGTTTGAATTGCCCATCCTTTTATCACACCCTTGGTTTTCATTGTTGCAAAATAGAACATTCGAATGAATTCTTTTAAAGGTTCGTCGTCTTTCTACCTGAAAGAGAGAAAGTATGTAGGGCTCTACTATAATGTCTTGATAGCAAGGAACCTACTCATAAACAGGTTCACTAGCTTATTGAATGAGTGGATGGATCCTTTTGGTAAAGAAAAATACCAAGTTCTTGTGCTATCTCTTAGTGTCATTAAGAAGGCATAACACTTTGGTGCATTAGAAGCACCAAGAATATGATAAGAATCCATAAAGCTGCTCCTCAAGTGTTTATGTTTCTTTAGGATTCTATTGATTATGTTCCTGAACTGTAGCAACTTGTTTCCCTTAAGAATAGGTCCACATCTGTTATTTTTGTTGTTGTATAATATCAGCTATTCTAAGAGATTTCTTAGCATATAGTTTGTATATATACTCATATCAATCAATGGAAAAGTATGAGAGAAAACATTCCAAAACCCAATTAATTCTTTATGGTAGCAAAGTCATTCTCATATGAGATTTAGATTCTTTTCTTCTTCTTCTTTCAAAACCCTCCTTCACTTCTTCCTTTATTTTTGATCGCAACTTTATTCATGGCCACTGGAAGCACTCAAGTTGCCCTTCCAAACACTCAAGACCCAGAACATCCTCTCACCTTAGTCACCTTCCACAACTCCATAAAAACTTACCTCTACCAATTATCTCTCCTAGAAAACTCAGATAGAATCCATTCTTATTGGCTATGATCTCTACAAATTTATTGATGGTTCCTATCCATCCCTTACTACTAATATCACCGTCAATAATACAACCTCTCCCAATCCTGCATATCAAACGTGGCTAAGGCAGGACAAGCTTTTATTTAGAGCACTTGTCGGCACGATCTCAACTAATCTTGTGCCACTTATTACCCAATCCACAACATCTCATGATGCTTGGCGTACCCTCGCTAACACCTATGCTCGTCCCTTCCATGGTCATATCAAACAGCTCAAAGACAACTTAAAGAACATTACCAAAGGGTTATAATCTGTCACTAACTATCTACAAGCCATCAAAACCAAAGCCGATGAACTTGTTGGTCTTGGAAAGCCTCTTGATCATGAAGATTTAATTGTAAAAGTCCTGGAAGGCCTTGATAACACTTACCAATCTATCATTGATGCAATCAACAGTAGAGATACTCCAATCACCTTTGATGAACTCCATGAAAAGCTCATTCACAAGGAGCTATCCCTACGCAACATCTCACCCCCTAACATTACCAGCCTCTACCCACCTCGCCAATACCTGCTCCAACCCACAAACTCCAACTTTTCGTCCATCTTGGTCAGTTCACATTTGGCCATATCAATCAGTTCCTAATCCATCCAATTGACCTGCTTCTCAACCCCGCAGACCTTTTCTTGGCAAATGTTAGTGGTGTTGTGCTCAAGGACATATTGTTTCTGAGTGTTCCACCTTCTGTAACTAGTTTCCCCATGCTTCTCCACCACCGCCACCTAGAAATACTTATTCCCTCCATACACCTTTTCCTTGGCAAGCTGAAGCACATATTGCTACATCTTCCCCTACACCTGACTCTTGGTTACTAGACAGTGGTGCCACTCATCATATTACAATTGATCTTCAAAATCTTGCCCTTCATAAACCTTACAATGGCACTGATGAAATCATGATTGGTGATGGCTCTGGTATTCCTATCACACACACGGGTTCCACACCTCTTAAAACTCCCTCTCATTCTTTTACTCTCTCTAATGTTCTTTGCGTGCCAACTATGAAATGAAATTTAATTTCCATTTCTCAGTTTTGAAAATCTAATAATGCCTTTGTTGAGTTCTTACCCTCCTCTTTCTATGTGAAGAATCTTTGAACGGGCTTGATTCTCCTCTAAGGCAAAACTAAGAATGACATCTATGAGTGGCCTAGTTCTTCATCATTATCCCCTCTACTTGTTTTCTCCACAATAAAGACCACATCCAATAATTGGCATCACAAACTTGGTCATCCATCAATGTTGACATTCAAGAAAATGGTATCATCCATTAATCTATATGTCTCTAGTTCTTCTCATTTTAATTTCCATTGTAATTCCTGTTATTGCAACAAGAGTCACAAATTACCTTTTTCTATGTCAACTTTATCCACCTCGTCTCCTCTTGAAATTGTCTTTATAGATGTTTGGACTTCACTAGTTTATTCAGTTGACAGTTTCAAATATTATATTATCTTTGTTGATCACTTTACAAAATATACTTGGTTGTATCCACTAAAACGCAAATTTGATGCCTGTGATGTCTTCATTCGTTTCAAGGCCCTCGTAGAAAATTTCTTCAATTGCACCATCAAAGCTCTTTACTCTGACAATGGAGGAGAATATCAAGCCCTTTCCTCCCTCCTAACGGTAAATGGCATTTCACATCTCATTAGTCCTCCTTATACCCCAGAACATAATGGCTATTCTGAACGTCGACATCGTCACATTGTTGGAACAACCTTTTCTCTTCTTTCTCATGCCTCTATGCCTCTTTCCTATTGGTCTTTTGCAGTCAAAACAACTGTTTACCTCATAAATCGCCTTCCCACACCTACCCTTCATAATGAGTCTCCGTTCCTTAAACTCTTTGGCACTGTTCCTAATTACAACAAACTTCGGTGCTTTGGTTGCTTATGCTATCCCTGACTTCGACCTTACATATTTCACAAACTTGAACCTCGTTCAATGCCTTGTCTCTTTGTTGGGTATTCCTCCACTTAAAGTGCTTATCTATGTTTAGACACATCCAACAACCATTTGTACACCTCTCGTCATGTCCGCTTCGTGGAATCCGTGTTTCCCTTTGCTAATTCTCATCACTGTCTTTCTCGTGTCACTTCATCCACTACCTCGGAGTGGTGTTCCATGACATTACCTATTACTTCTGATGTGTTATTATCACCATCACATGATTCATTCAACTCCTCTACTATACCTCACACACCTGTTCCTCCACCTGCACAAGTCCACATACCAACGTCCTTACCCACTATTGTACCTCTCACAACTACCCCTCCACCTGCACAAGTCCACATACCAACGTCCTTACCCACTATTGTACCTCTCACAACTACCCCTCCACCTGAACAATTCACTATACCAACGTCCCAACCCACCACTATCCCTTCCACATCTACGTCTACACCTACTCAAGCCATCTTACCAATTTTCACACACCAAACCATGAACCAACATCATTCAACCAATCCCCCTTCTCCTTGAGGCATCATCACTCGCTCCAAACACAATATACACAAACCAATCCAGAAACTCAATCTCAATACCGAACTTCACCATTCCACTTTTGAACCCACTATTGTCACTCAAGCTTTAAAAGATCCTAAGTGGCGACAGGCTATGTCTGTAGAATTTGATGCTCTCATTCATAATGGCACATGGGAACTTGTTCCATCTCTTCCCACTCAAAACTTGGTCGAATATAAATGGATTTTTTGCACCAAGTATTTACCAGATGGATCTATTGAGAGGTGCAAAGCGCGTCTAGTAACCAAAGGTTTTCATCAACGTCTTGGGGTGGATTACAATGAAACCTTCAGTTGTTAAACCTACCACTATACATCTGGTTTTTAGTCTTACGGTAAGTCAAGGATGGTCACTTCGCCAACTGGATGTTAACAATGCATTCCTTTAAGGCACTCTTTCAGAGGAAGTGTATATGGCCTAACCTCCAGGTTTCGTTGATCCTGATCATCCTCATCATGTATGCAAGCTTTATAAAGCCATCTACGGACTTAAACAAGTTCCCTGCGTCTGGTATCATGAATTACGCCAATTTCTTCTTACCTCTGGCTTTCGTAACTCTGCCACAGATACTTCATTATTCATACTCAACACTCAAAGAATTATTATTTTTATTCTTGCCTATGTTGATGATATTATTATCACTGGCAACTCAGATCATGTTGTACATGACTTTCTTCAGCAACTCTCTACACGTTTCTCTCTAAAGGACCTTGGAGACTTACACTACTTTCTGGGAGTTGAAGTCTTATCTCATACTGATGGCTTATTTCTTAGTCAGCGAAAATATATTGTTGACCTTCTTCAATAACTCATATAGTCGATGCCAAACCCATTTTCACTCCTCTTGCAACAACTCTGCCTCTCACCTTGTGTGCAAGTACTTTATTATCTGATCCTACAGAGTATCATACCACTGTTGGGAGTCTTCAATATCTTTCCCTCTCTCGCCCAGACATCGCTTACATAGTCAACAAACTATCTCAATTCATGCATAGACCAACGATGGAGCATTGGGTTGCAACCAAACGTTTACTTCGTTATCTCAATGACACCTTGGATCATGGCATCACACTTTGTCGCACCTCCTCTCTCAGCCTTCATGCATTCTCAGATGCTGACTGGGCTGGCAACAAGGATGATTTCACTTCCACAAGTGCTTACATTGTTTATCTTGGTCATAACCCCATTTCTTGGAGTTCCAAGAAACAACAGACTGTTTTTCATTTATTTATTGAAGTTGAGTATCGCTCTGTTGCAGTTAGTGTCGTTGAATTAAGATGGATTTGTTCCCTCCTAACTGAACTTGGAATTCATATTCCCAATCAGCCCGTGGTCTACTATGATAATGTTGGAGCAACAAATCTGTGTGCTAATCCCGTCTTTCACTCTCGTATGAAGCACGTTGCCTTAAATTATCATTTCATCCGGGAATAGGTGCAAAATGGTCTTCTTCACGTTTCCCATATCTCATTGTCGGATCAACTTGCCGATGTTCTCATAAAGCCGCTACCTTGTCACAAATTCACCATGGTTACTTCTAAGATTGGACAACTCCACCTCTGTCCATCTTGCGGGGGCATGATAAGAATCCATAAAGCTGCTCCTTAAGTGTTTATGTTTCTTCAGGATTCTATTGATTATGTTCCTGATCTGTAGCAATTTGTTTCCCTTAAGAATAGGTCCACATCTGTTATTTTTTTGTTGTATAATATCAACTATTCTAGGAGATTTCTTAGCATGTAGTTTGTATATATACTCATATCAATCAATGGAAAAGTATGAGAGAAAACATTCCAAAACCAAATCAATTCTTTAGAATATCCATTCTATTATTGTAGTGTGTCAAGTGATCCTAAAGTCGCCCACCATTATACATTTCCTTGGGTAACTTTAACATTATGAGCATATATTGTGCTACTACCTTAGGAGTTAATGGCTCGTTGAAGTATTCTCATTCAAATTTAATAGACTTCAATTTGTGAAAGCATTTCCTTTCTTAGGGCTTGCAATATCTGGTTTCAAAAAGATCTATTTGTGGTTGGTATGGAGGATTCAATGTTGGGTTGACATGAAGCCTTAGGTTGCATTGCTTATTAGGGAAAGATTGGGTAATTTCTTCTTACTGAACCTCAAGTAGAGGTTTTTTTTGTTGAGGGTTTCTGTTTGCCATGAGCTCTTCTACAATTCTTATTCTTTGATTCATTTCTTATTGCCACTTCTATTGTTGTTGGCAAAGTCATTGCATAAAAACAAGTTCTAGTGTTCTCATCTTTTCATACATCTCTATAAATTGTTATGAACCAGAGAGTTTAAGTCTTGTGATCTTTACTCACCCTGAGGGGGGCATTAGGGTTGCCTTGAGGGGGTGGTGGGTTTGCTAAATCAAGTATTCAGTATAATATCTAGATAGGGATATTGCGTGTAGGTTGTATAATATGGGTAATAGGGTTCATATAGGTTGTATGGATTATAGTGATGGTTTGTTGTGATTGTTGTGGAGGATAGTTGTCTTGTGCTAGTTTGAGTCTGGTTTTGAGTCGTTTGAGGTTGTGTCTGGATTTGTGGGTTTTGTTCTTGTATTTATTTTTATTTTTGAAAATACTTTAAGTGAATCATGTTTATTCATGCTCATCGCATTAGTTGTTGATACCAAGAAGTGACATGGAGGTCGCAATTGGTTCACCTTGTTTGAGTGGAGAGCCGTCAGGTGTTGATGGCATTCAAGTCTTAGCAAACAAGATTGTGTTTTGCTTAGGACATGGACTACGCAAGTGCTAAGTAGTTTCCTTCTACGCAAGTAGGCAATGTGTTTCCATGCAAAAATTAAGGGGCTTTAAGTTTGGTCACCTCAACATGAAGATACCAGGCGACGTGGGTGTCTCACACACATATATGATTGGTTTTGTAAATGGAAGTGGTTCATGCAAAACAGGTTTAAGGTGTTTTATTTTCAAAGTACGAAAAATGTTTATAATGCATGATGACACGTGAGTGCATTCCCTGCAATTCTTTGGGCTACTTCATGCATTTCGTGAACTTAAGATGGTCTGCGGACACGGAACTACGTCGTCGCCCCTTGCCCTCACTTATTTTTCTCTTATATACATTTGTAAATTTAAATACGAATTTTAATTTTTTTTATTTTCTCTTAAAAATGTTAATTAACAATTAGAAATTTGTAACTTTTATGCTAAGATTCAATAACGCAATGACAAATTTTTATTTCAATTTATATTTCACATTTTATCTTGGTTTCATTCTTAATGATGTGTATATGTAAGTATCTATATGTTTGTATGTATTTGATTTTAGAGCTATTCATGAGTCAGATCGAATCATAATTTAATTTCACTAAAAAAAATTAACACTAGATACATTTTCGGGCGGCATGCTCAAAAGCTAGTTTTTATTGTTTAAAATAATAATATTTTTTTACATATTTTTATATTAATATTTATATGTTTTTATAATAAATTTAAATTAAAAATGTATTTTATTATTTAAATTGAATTTGTGTCTGACTGAGTTTAGTCAAGATATAAAAATCGTTATCCAAACGAGTTGTCCATGGACATTACAATTAGTTAGCATTTGAGAAATGGAATTTGGATTTAATTTCAAAATTTTAACTTTGAAATTTATGATTTAAAAATTAATTATTTTCAAATTCTTTGTTTGGCAATTAAAATATTTGAAATTCAAGATTTTGAATTAATTTAAATTCATTGTTTGCATAATTCAAATTTAGGTTTGGATTTCAATTAATTCTAGCCTTTAATAATATTTTGTTAACTTAATCATTTAGAAGGATTTCGAACGTTGTTGTTTGAACCGGAATAGATCAGTCGATCGGATCAGGAATCGATCAAGGTACTAGTCTAGAGAAAGACATTAGACCAGTTGACTTGAGAACCTATACGAACAGTTGATTAGGTGGTTGAATCAATTTTTTTTAATATTTTTATTTTTATAGTTTTTAATGATTTATTTAATAGAATCGGAGAGAGACCAGTCGAATTGGTCTTACTAATTGAATTGATCGAATCGATTGGATCAGCAAACCGACGGCTTAATCAGTTTGACCACCAATTTGATTTGAATGAAAAAAAAAATATCTTTTTCACTTTGTTATGAACAATTTAGGTTAAGATTAATTGTTTTTGTATGTTCTTTTAAAAAGTTTTTTTTTTTTTTAATTACGAAGCTTTGTCATTGTTTTTAGAACTGGATCAGATCGACTGGCCAGATCAATTGGATAAAAAATCGATTGGAGTACTAATCCAGAATAAGAGGGGTCAAATCGATTGACTCATGAACCAATTGAATTGGTCGAGCCAGTCGAACTGATCGTCAAATTGATTTTATCTATTTTTAAATATTTCTATTTTTAATAAATTATTCAAACGATCCAATCGGATCGATTGAACCAAAAACCGGTGGCCTGAAAATTAAATATTATAAGTAAAATTATTTTTTTAGTTTTTGAGTTTTGAAGGAAGTCTGAAAGAAGAGAGAACAAAAAAATTTATCATGTTTTTTAATCAATGTGAAAATTTCAAGTTTTAAACCGGTGGTCCAAATTTTCTTTATTGTAATCAGTTTGTTTCTCCTTAGCCTCGTTCACATTTTTCAACTAAAATCAATGTTTTTCTGTAAAATCCAAATCTCAAATCTTCTTTAAAATCTAAATTCGATTATTATCTCTATTAAGTCCGAGTATTATTATCAGGATTCGAATCCAAATTAATTAAGATTTCAACCAAATATCCGAATCTATATCCGTTATCCACAAAAATAAGTAAAAGAAAGTTAATGTATACATCGGCTTTGAATCTGTTGCAAATAGTAATTAAAATACCCGCATCCGTAAAAAAGAGCAGATATCCACAAATATCCCAATTTACATTATCCATCCCAAATTAGTGTCGCTTTGGGATTACACACAGAATTAGATACTGTAAGTGATAAACTATAATGAGACACCTATCAATCATTTGAAGTTTCAAAAATTCATAACTTTAAAAAAGAAAAAAGCTTCAAGCATTCATTAAAGTTGTGTGGGACATTTCGTCGAACTTTTTCAAAGTCGAAAACGAACTTAGCGTCGCTTTGGATTTGACTCCATAATATACTCTAATTGACATATTATAACGAGTCACTGGTTAGCCATTTCAAGTTTCAAGAATTCAATATTGTTTGGGACATTTCGTCGAACAATCATGAGTGCCCAAATATCTAGAACCACTGAAAGCCAAAGGAAGCGGGAAAGTACTGTAAATGGAAAGGACAGAAAGCAATAGAGAAAAAATCAATGCCCTTTGAAACAACAGCGAAAACCAAAGACTCATTCTTTAGCATTAGCAGCTCGTTTCTTCTCACCCTCGTCCGCATTTTCAACAGGTGGTAGAGTCTGCATAACCAAACGCACAGAAAAATCAATGCGAGTTTTCGAAAACGAATTTAGCGTCGCTTTGGGATTTCGTTCGATATTACATAATGTACTTGACATATTATGATGAGTCACTTATTAGCCATTTCAAGTTTCACGAATTCAATAATGTTATTTTTAAAAGACATTTCGTCGAACACTTTAAGAGTGTCCAAACATATAGAAGAAATCTAATTCAACAGAAGTGAGAAAGTAGTGTGAATAGCAATAAATAAGTGATTGCGAGAATAGTGTAATTGACATATTAAAATGAATCACTGATATTAGCCATTTTTGGAGCATTCCATCGAACATTAAGAGTGTCCAGATATCTAGAAGCACCGCAAACCGAAAAAAGTGGGAAAGTACTTTAAACGGAAAGGAAAGAAAGCAATAGTGAAGTGATTACGAGATCAGGCTTGTAGATGTTGTGGACGACGGAGGCGCCGGCGAGGAGCGAAGCGACGACGACGACGCACGACCAGGCGAGAGATGGAGTCCCCGTCGGCTGTTTTGCAGCTCCAAATTTTTGGTTCATCGTCCTTTTCTTGGAATCGCCGCCTGCTGACTACTTGCACTAAAGTACAAGTATTTTTTTTCCTGAAGGGCAGTTCAGTAACTTCATATTCCTTTTAATTTTGATCATTACGTTTTTTCAGAGATAGTAATTATTACACCATGGATCCGGATTTTTGAGGAATAAAATCGGATCGGAGGAATGGACTAATTGAATTAAAAATTAGTTGGTTTAATTGTTCGAGAAGAGTGTTGAATCATTTTTAAGTGAATAGTTCAAAATTATTTTTAAATCGAAAATCGAAACTAATTGAACTAACAAAAAATCATCAGAATTGATTTATTGAATTTTTTACGTAATTGTGAAATTTTTACTTAATAAATTGTTTTTAGCCTAAAATTTTAATTCAATTATGTGAACCCAATTAAGTATTGAATCACTTTGACAAGAAGTTAAATTATTTATTCATTCCTTTACTTAATAAACATATCAGATTAAAAGTTGATATTTCTTCTATCTATTAGGATTACACAAGCAAATACACATGAAAATTATAACATCATCCTTTAAGGTTGTCAAGAAAAAAAATTAATTTATTGGATGTTCTTTTTTAGTGGCGAACTTTAACTTCGCATCAAATATTTTTAAATTTGTAAAAATCATATTATTCTAAGTATTATAAAATAATTATTTATACAATTTTAAAGATTTGATTTGCATAATATTTAGATGTAATAAATTTTACATGCGGTACCATGAGCCTGATTTAAAGAATAATGATTTTCCATCAAGTTTATATCTTTTTAAAGAATCAAAACTTTGTTTTAAGTCTAAAGAACAATCAAATATCTAAAGAAAGAATTGTGTTTTTCTTAATAAAAAAAAAAAAAAAAAAAAGTTGTGATAAAACTGTAAAAGGAAAAAAATTGTAAAAATTCTTAAGTGAGCTTCTTAATATGAGCTTCTCGTGAGCTTTCATAAAAAAAACAAAACTTTTCATCGGTTATTCCAATAAACTTCTAATAACTATCAAAATCATAACTATTTACTCAAATTCTTAATGAAAACACAATTTTCTAACCAAATACTCAAAGTCCTATTGAAAACTCAATTATGTAAAAATTCTTAAAAAATTGTGAAAATTTGTTATCATCTAAAAATGTAACTGACCTCTAATGTTAGTTGGTGTTAGTTCGAAATTTTCTCCAAAGAATTAGTATTGATGACAATTATTAAAATATTGTAACACCCTTATACTCGGTTTATACATATAAATCCAATATAGAAGCATTACATTACAGTACGGCACAGAAAGTCGAGTAACAGAAAATTTTCTTTAAAAATCGATTTTTTTTAAGACCATTCGAGTCAAAATATCGTATACTAATCATTTCATTTTATAATTCATAACATTCGAGATAACATTTTTTCCACTCATTAGGGACTCATAAAAGTACCATTGTACATGTCATTTCCTTTAAAATAAATATCTATATTTGGAGTCCTCTAAAGGATGATGTGATGTGATGAGAGGTCCCTGAACTCGACTTTTCTCCTTATAACTTTGTACCTACGCGTTAAAACAAACGCGTTAATCCGGTGAAGGTTTAGTAAGTACCACAAAAGTAATGTAAAATCATGTAAATACTCTTGCTTATAAGCTTTTACTTTTATTCATTTGTATCATATAACTTACCACCATAGCACATTTCATACAGTGATTCACCTTTTTCTCATTTTAGTCCATTGTAGACTTTCATAGAATCTATCGGATAAACAAAACAAGCAAAAAGTACCAAAGTACTTAACAGAGGTACATAAGTGCTGGGGAAACAGAAGCACACACAATGCTGGGTAACAGAAGCACACACAGTGCTGAACAAAAGCGCGCTAGCGTTCTTTAATGGTATGCCACTAATATCACAATAGTTCTAATTTGTCTACATGGGCATAATATCTTATATAACATCATTTCTCGTAATTTCATATATCACATTTACATTTCTCTTCACATATACATAATCATGTATTTCTCACCTTTATTTTCTCAAAAGCTTCCACAACATCACCATTTAGTCATATAATCAATATTTATATTTAAACACATAATATCTCACACATATATTTTTCTCATATATTCATCATCATATATCTCTTACTTTTATTTTCACATTAATTTTCAAAGCTGTCCACTTGCGTCACAGTCACTAAATTATTTATATCTTGAGCTACAGAATTCGAAATTATAATCCGCTTAATGTTTCTGAAACTAGACTCAATCATATTTTTACCATAAAATTTACATAATTTTCAATTCAGCCAATTTGTACAGTAAATTCTTTCAATTTACCCCTTCTCTGCTGCCTGACAGTTTCGACCTTTCTTCACTAAAAATTATCTATCTTTTTGTACAGAGATCAAATGATATTTCCGTCTATTTATTTTGAAAATAGACTCATTAAGGAATTAAACATATAAATTTAAGTCTCTAATTATTTTTCCAAATTTTTATATGATTTTTCAAAGTCAGAACAGGGGAACTCGAACCTACTCTGACCTTGTTACACAAACTCAGTTATATCTCAGAATATACAGATCCATTTCTATCACCGTTTCTTCCATATGAAACTACACTCAATAAGCTTTAATTACATATATAATTAAACCATTAAATATTTATATAAAATTTTTTGTGAATTTTTGAAGTTAGTCCTCTGATTCTGTCCAATCTGTTTCAATGAAAACATTTTCTTTCTCATGTTTCACTACACTAACATCATTTAATCATCTTTATAACACATAATTAAACATCAATTTCTATGCTAACAATTCAAATATATTATGGAGAATAGACTATAAACTAAAATTCTTGTAGTACTTACAACAAGAAGGCTGAATTTCCTTTCTTTTTACCCCTTGCTCTATTCTTTTCCTTTGTCTTCAATTTGGTCCCTTTTGTTTCTTCTCTTTCTCTTCAATTTCACATAGAAATGTAAACATATGAGCTATAATTCAATGATTTTTATGCTAATATGCAGAAAAATACATGTATATCATGAAAATTGAGTCATCTCTTACCTTAGCTCTTGAAATCACAAAATTCTAATTTAGTCCCTATGCTCTCTAACACCTCAAAATGAGTTCTATAAAAAGTTTGAAGGTGTCTACTAACCTCCTTCTATACTTTTCTTTCAGAAATTTCAAAGAAAATAGGAGATTTTGGAGCTTGGAGAGCTTAACAATGGTGAAAGGACTAAATTGAAAAAAAGCAAAAGTTGGATGGAGAGAGAATAGGCATGGACGGTTAAGCTTATGAAAAAGATGATATTTTTTTCATATTTTATTTATTTTTCTTTCTCCCAAATTCTCTAGGCTTGTCTTCAAAAAATATCTCACTTAATAAAAATGGTAAAATTCACTTTTAGTCCTTGGGTCTTCCAACTTTACACTTTGGCCCAAAACTTTACCTCCAAAAATATCTTCCACCAAATTACTCTTTTGCCCCTCCTTAATTAATCTAATTCTCATGATGACTCATAATTTAATTTGGATAAATTACTATTTAGTCTTTCCTCCTTTCTCACAATTACTAATTAATCCTTAAATTTCTAACTTTTTCTTATTTTAGCTACATAGTCTAATTCTCAATTCTACTCTTTTACGGTTCCAAATCCGGTTCAAAAACACGGATGTTACAAATATAATTTCTAATTCTTCAATAAAATCATATAAATTTTCATCAAATTGTTTTGCATTATCATTGACTCGGTATGGTCTAACCAGTCATACCAACACTATAAACTTTTTTTCACTATCTCATATGTCATTCATATAAGTGTAATGTATTCCTTCAGGAAATATATATATATATATATAATACAAATACATGAATATAAAAATTTCTAATATTCAAAAACTTTATTATTCATATAAAAATAAAATGAATAGTTATAAACAAAACATATATTAAACATAACAAATAAAAAATTCATGTTACTAATAAATCACTATGATTAGATAATATCTTTTTTATATATACCATAACACAATAAAATACAAAATATTATAAGGTTAGATAAAGTAACTTTACAGCTATAAAGATTTAAACATAAATATTTTTTAATCTCTATCTCAATCATGAAACTATCCCGACAGGATGGATGTTCCAAAGTTCATGAAAAGTAAGTAAGTACTTTTACTTCACATAAAAATCCCAATAGCTTAATCAAAATTAAAATTAAACCAATCAATTTTATTAAAAATGAATTAATAAAAAACATTATCTCCACATAAAAATCCCAATATCTAAATGCGTGAAGAGTTTTATAAATTCATAGAGTTACGAATAAAGAATTATATAAATTGAAATTCTTAATAGAAATCAAATCAAATTTCAAAAAAAAAAAGAATTTATTAGACGGACTTAGGTTAGCATGAATGAAAAATAGTGATTATACGCATTCTTTTGTAATGAAGAGAGAGATCATTCCCAAGCAAATATCAAGTAGACATCGATTCTAATGATTCTTAAATTAAACAATTAAAATTTAATACTTGGATTCCAACAAAATTTTGACACAAACTAAAGACATATTAATTATCTTTATATGCATGATTAGCTTTAACATCATTCTGAAAATTTTCATCTTTTACCGAAAAATTATCCTCCATAAAATTAAGTTTAATTTAAAATTATTTACATAAAATATCTAAAATAGCCTTTTTTTTAATATAATTAAAATTATACCTTTAAACCAATAACTAGTTAGGTGTAATGGTAAGGCACATTACGCTTTCAAGGAAAGGACCTAGGTTTGAACCTTGAAAACGACATTGTTGGGAGGAACAGCCACACATCCCGAACATAAACCGTAAAACGAACATGAATAATATGTGCCAAACCCTAAAATAAAACTCCTTCCTACCTCATCACCACCTTCTTATTTCTTCATTATTCTCGTCCTATGTTCCACTCCCATTTACCTCCTTAAAACTTCTCAATTTTCTTCAATATTTCATTATTTTAAACAAAGCTTTTCCCAAGGTGTTTTCTTTTTTATTTTAAATCATATTCATATGTATGTATTTGGATGGTTTTATGGGAATCTTGAGAGTTTTTCTTTTTGTGTGTGTATTTAAGATTTCAAGAAAGCGTCAGAAAAATATGTCACCAATGGAACTTACATTTCAGCTTCGAAGAAGCCACCAAGTCCTACTCCTTAGAGATTTTGCAACAATGCAATGCCGTCATTCAATCTACGACCTTGGGTTCAAGATTTCATATATAATTAATTTCTCCATTTTAACATAATCCGATCTTTGTCTTGCGGACAGACGGTCCAAGGAACATGCGAATTCTGGTTACTGGAGGTGCCGGATTCATCGGCTCCCACCTAGTCGACAAGTTGATGGAGAAGGAAAAGAATGAGGTCAGTTCTGACGTGAAATCCAATGTCTAATTTTGCATTCGGACCAAATGCAGAATGACTTCACTTGTTCAGGTGGTTGCTGCTGATAACTACTTTACTGGCTCCAAGGACAATCTGAAGAAATGGATCGGACGCCCAAGATTCGGACTTATTCGTCACGGTATTTACCTTCGTTCTTTCTGTCCAGTAAGGTACATTCATGTTCGAATATTGGTGTTTCATTTATGTATCATACAGATATTACCCAGCCGTTGTTTGTTGAGGTCGATCAGATATACCACCTAGCTTGCCCCGCTTCTCCAATCTTCTACAAATACAATTTCGTGAAGGTAAGACAGTAAGAGTCGACACCACTTTCCGATCGACTGCTAACCGGAAACTATGTTTCTCGGATATTAAACAGACGATAAAGACGAATGTGATGGGTACATTGAATATGTTGGGACTTGCAAAACGCCTCAGAGCAAGGTCGCTTGTCTCTACCATAAAGATTTTTAGGAATATGTTCATCGGCATTCTCATGGTACTTGTCCAACAGGATTCTATTTACCTCAACTTCAGAGGTTTAAGGAGATCCACTTGAGCAGCCCCAACAGGGGACCTATTGGGGGAATGATAACCCCATTGGTACTTTTTTTTTTTTTCCATTCTCGACACCTTGTATGTTATACCATGCAGCTCTACAACTTGAGTCGGAATTTGTGTATCTCTTTGCAGGAGTTCGGAGCTGCTACGACGAAGGAAAACGAATGGCGGAAACTTTAATGTTTGTACATACTTATGGACCGAGCATGAACATCGATGATGGGCGTGTTGTCAGCAATTTTATAGCTCAAGCAATCCTGTAAGAAATGTCGTTTTTCTTGGGTGTTTCCTCCGTATGCTTCTACTGTTTGATTTTTTGAGGGTGAAATTGTGCAGTAATGAGCCGTTGACAGTTCAATTACCAGGAACACAGACAAGGAGCTTCTGTTATGTCTCGGACTTGGTATACCCAACCCAACTTCTTGTTAATGTCTGGACATGTGAGTGAATGTTTCATTTTTGGGCTTTAATTGACTGAAGGTAGATGGCCTTACTCAACTTATGGAAGGAACGGACACCGGACCCATCAATCTTGGGAATCCAGGTGCGCCATTCATCTTCATCTTCTCATCTTAATTATTTCCGATATTAAGTTGGGGTTGATATTTGTACATGTTAGGTGAATTCACGATGAAGGAACTCGCAAAAGCAGTGCAGGAGGTTGGTTTTTCTTATTGCTTTATAATGCTGGTGAGGAAAAGGAAGGACATAATGGAATGCTGATTGGTTGCAGCTTATAAATCCGGAGGTGCAAGTATCAGAGGTGGAAAACACACCGGATGATCCGCGACAAAGGAAGCCAGGCATTACGAAAGCAAAGGAGGTGTTAGGATGAAAACCGAAGGTGAAGTTGCACGAAGGAATTCCGCTGATGGAGGATGATTGGCTGGGTGTCCCTAGGACGTAATGCTTGCAAACAATTTGGTAGAAACTACAAATACCATATATATATATATATATATATACAAGTACTTCTCTATAGTAGAATCATTTTGGATTTGAAAATAATTTGGGTTAATGAAAACAACAATCTTTTGCCCTACGGTTTACGTACGATATTTACCTCCATATACTCTCTCTCTCTCTCTTTTTTTTAATCTAATGGTTTAATAGTCAGGGTGTTCACCGTCCCAAATATGATCTAGATTCGAGTAACGCTAATCATGCTTATCGTTCAGGCTTTGTCTTATTCTTATAATTCACAACCAATTTATTAAGTTTTAAAATTAAATTCAAATCTTTTAGAATGAATTTTGTTTTCGAATTTATTTTGAAATGTATAAGGTAATCGAGGTGATTTGCAATTTCAATTATTATTATTATTATTATGGAATAAAATGACAGAGTGCATATAACATTTGCGGACATATTATTTTCAGTTAAAGTATGTGAAAGTTGTATGTATTATAGATATTAGATTAAATTGATCCATCTATTAATAAATAGATCAATTTAGTCTTTTTATAGCATTTAAAATAAATAAATAAATCTAAATTTTAGTAAAGTTAACATTTATTATATAAAAACTGTCTTGAAATTTTTTTTAATAATTACAGTTAAATTCTAAACAAAATATTATTTCATTTATAAAATCATAAAATTTTAAAAATATTAATTTTATTAGACAATAATTGATATTTTTAAAAAGTAAATGTTAACTTTATTTAATTCTTTTAATAATATAGAGAAGAAAAAAAATCTATTTAACAATTAAAGAACTAATTTGATTCAATTCCTATAATATAGCAACCTCTCAATTACATTCACTTATTATTTTCACGACTCAACTATAAACCTAAATTTTCCAACCCACCGTTTATTATATGTGTTGAGGTCGGAAAAGAAATTATGTATTAAGATATTTTTTATTTACTTTTTTTAGTAGAAAATATTTTTATTTACTTAATCTGTAAAAGTTTTTTTTATTATAAAAAAAAAGTTGATGTATCATTTATAATTTAAAGTTAGATTATTATTTTTCTACATCATCATTTAACAGAACTGCAATGAAAAAGTTAATTTTAAAAGTTTAATCGATTACTAATTTTTATGAGATAATGATATATTTGCCCTTCGTATTTTAGTAAATTTTTCAATATAATATTTAAGGTTTTTAAATGTTTAACGTGTGTTCTATACTTTGCTAAAACATTAAAATCATTATTACTTTTACTTATTCGAAGCAAATATCAATTTTTTTTTACAAAATTATTGTATTATTTTTTGAATTTAACACGTATACGAAATAGATCCTATAAATCATTAATAACATATAATATAATTAAAGGTAATAAAAATATTTTCTTAATGTATTAATTGATTAATTTAGCTTAATTGGTTAAGATGATTATTTTTTCTTCTTATTGTCTTGATTCGAATCTCATTATTAATGATTTCAAATCTTTTTGTACTTATTTCCATTATGAAGTTTGGATTTTTTTTTTCTTATTTCCATTAAGAGAGAGATCACATGTCATGCATTTATTTGTGAGTCAAGGGTAAATGATTAAATGGTTTGTCACTATAGATTCAGGTAGAGCGGCAATTAATGTGCTTTAAATCACTTCGGATAGAACGTGATAGTTGAGACTAGAAGTAATAGTTAATAATCAAGATCCACATTTGCTCTTGTGAATGCTGAGTCAAGAAGTGTTCCCAAGAAGTTTGTCCGTAAGGTAAGTGAGACCCTTATTTGGTGTAGATATGAAGGGTTGGCTATGAAGGGTGGAGGTATAACAATTGCCCCCTCTCCCAATTAAGAGGGAAGTTATATAGTGGCATGTATATATATTTTCTTATGTTGATGAACTGATATTTGTGACTTTATCAAGAACATATGCTCTTTCAGCTACCTCAATTTCCTCTAAACTCAAATTTCCGTTCACTGTAAATTGTCTTTCAATCATGTCATTTTCAAACCAAGACTTTTTGTGTATTACCTCTCCGAAGCCATACCCAAATACGCCTCATAAATGTTGCACCCGACAACATCATTTCCATTCACAGCCTGACCGTCAATGGGAGGCCAAGTTGTAGTACCAAGTCCTCTAATGTTATCGTGCATTCTCGCAGAAAAAGTGGAATGTGTGTGTTTCAAGTCTTTAACATTCAACCAACGTTGTAACCAATGCAAAGAATTTTTTTCCAATACCACGCAATAGTCACGTTGAAAAACCAAAATTCCGATATCAGATGATGTGCTCCTTCCATCTATCTCTAACAATGCCTTGTAACAAAATCGATACATTAATTATTTTCAATTTTTTAAATAAAATAAAGAAAACTTCTTAATATAATTTATTTTAAATCAACTTTTTGCGTATGAAAAAAATTCAGTTGCAAAATTTTAGGGATTAATCAATGTGTGACCTTCGCATCTCAACGAACTTCCTCTATAGAAAATCTATAATTTATCTCCAATTAGTAACTAACATTTAAACTGACAATTAACTAAAATATAACAATATAATAACATTTAAATAATATCTTAATGTACTAACATTTAACTGACAATAAACTATGTACTTTTACAAACACTTATATTAATCTACGATTCCATAAACATAAATCTATAACCAAATTTATAATTAAAGTACAAATATATTTTCAAATACTTAATAAATAAAAAACCTTAATATAAACTTAAAACAAAGAAAATACATAAAAAAAATTTTAATATTTGAACTAGTAATAAACTATTAATAAAAAAAATCTTAACATTTAAACAAAAAATTAACCAACAATTAATAAAATATATCAATATATTAACCTTCAATTAAACAAACTAATAATAAGCCATAATATATCAATATACCAATATTTTCCCTTTTATATAAAAATAAACTCAAATTTAACAATGATAATTATTAATATATCAATCTTTAAGAAAATAATATACTAAAATATAACAATCTAGTAAGATACTAACATCTAAAATAACAAAAATATCAAACATTCAACTGATCTCTAAATTTCACATTTATCAACTGAAAATTTTTTTTTAAAATGAGGGATTTGTAGAGAATTTGTTACAAATATGTTGTGTTGGAAAGAAAATGAGAGAAGAAAATTTTTTTGATAGAAAATAAGATAAGGGTGGTTGGTCATTTATATACACACTAAATTGCATAATATTTTCAAATATAAAAATTAACCCATACTTACTTACCTCAATTTTTTACATGTTGCATGCTTCAATAATTCCTCTACTTCTCCATGCTGCTATACTTTTTATGTTTCTTTCATGCATGCCTGTTCATGGCTTTATTATTTCTTTGCTCTGCTACATCAAAACAAAACACTGCATTTTCTTGCTTCATGCATGCTGCCACGGCTTCTACATTTTCCTTTCTTTCCTGTATTTTCTTGCATGCTCATGGGTTGCTGCTGCGTGAAAAAAAACCTGACAAATTAGTGAAGTTGTCACACTGGGGTCCGACTTTAAAGTCGCCACCTCCAGGGACCAACTTCCAATTTTGTAATTTTGAAGTTGGTCTCTGAAAATGCCGACTTCAAAGTCTGACCTCTAATTACCCCACCATTTTACTAATTAAATCATCAAAGTAGTAAAAAAAGCCTCAATATCATATAGTTATAAATAAAAATAATGAATGGCATGCCAGTAATTTTGAGACTAGATGTTATTGATATTTCACAAATTAATAAAATAGCATCAAGTTATCGACTGTTATATAAACTTTTCTCCAAAAAAGTTCGAAATAATAAGACAGGTAGAAAGTTTAAATTTAGAGTCTATATAAATTTTAATATAGAAAAAAAGACAAAAGGTTCTATAGCTCAGTGGTAGAGCATTTGACTGCAGATCAAGAGGTCACCGGTTCGAACACGGTTGGGGGGCCCTTTCAATTAATTTTTTTTAATAGGCACCTGAATCCGACTATTCCCGTCTTAGATGCTGTTTGTGCTGTCATTCGACATTGCATCTTGAGTTAGTCTGCTGTAATTTAACTCAACTTATTCATTTGGGTGAAATCATATATTATGATTGTTTTTGACTCGAACGGTTTGCACATTTGGAGCATTAGTCAGGCACCGCACAAATCCAACTAATGCTACTAAACGCCATCCTCTGCCTTCTTGTGAGTCCCATAACTTCTATAACCCAATAACCCGATCTTTGGTTAAGTGTCGAATACGAGTATAAGTACAGCAATTTAGACATTTAATGATCATACCCTCATACCGACGTCACATGAGTGGTAGATACAACCTTTCACTAGGATTTCAAGTTCAAGTTGATTTATTTCTCCTCTTTACTCTGAGAAAGGGGATCAAACGAGCGGTGGAACAAAACAAAATG
This sequence comes from Kokia cookei, assembly GCA_039519145.1. Classification (NCBI taxonomy): domain Eukaryota; kingdom Viridiplantae; phylum Streptophyta; class Magnoliopsida; order Malvales; family Malvaceae; genus Kokia; species Kokia cookei. Next base: position 59,559,253 of record CM076903.1, read on the forward strand.
AACCAAAATTTACTCAAACGCAAATGAGAACAAAATATGGGCAATTACATTGATTGAAAGAAAAAAAAAGCAACATAAAATCTAAAGCAAAATGAGCGCAACAACTGGGTTTTACATCTAAACAAATCTTCACCTATTTCAGATTAGTAAAAGATAAACCCCTATTTCAATTTAGTTCCTATAATTTGTATGTTCTTTTGTGTTTCCTACATACACATCAATCTCTCCTATTACACATGAACTGGCTCAATATTTACCTAGCCAAAAATTTCCTCAAAAACCAAATCGTCTTTAGTAAGACTCGCCAATCTTGTTTCTGTGGCAAATGCTGAAACTACCAACCTAACAGTATACACTCAGTTTAAGGAAAAGAGACTTCAGTCAAGTACAACACCTCTTTCTCTTGCTTCTTCCGTGACATTCCGATCATCAGTCTTATCAGTTAGAGTCTGATACGACTGCCACAACTTTAGGGAGAATGGATATACTGCTAAAGCCTTCCTGTAAAACCTTGTAAGAATGGTCTCAATGCCGGGAAAATTGTCCATTATATTGGCAGCCTTTACCCATACAAACTCGGGTGCAATTGGGACGGCGTGAAAGAATGCATCGACCAGGGTTGAGCTAGCCCAGAACAGAAGACTGGGAGAAACATCCCTAAAGCAGTCACCTTGGCTTAACACCTTACACACGGAAAACATTAACTCATAGTTGGATGGCACTAATGCCAAGATGGCTTCCACGAAATTGACTAGATCCTTCGTCTGAGTTAGATTTTGGGGCAAAAGAGATGGGCCATGCCACACTTCAAGGACCGAGTTCACCAGAGAAGAATCAGACGAGACTGGACTGAGAATGTTTTGAACAAGTTGCTGGACTCTTGGCTTTTCAATCTTGGTGATAAAATGTCTAGATAGTGGCTCGGATACTTGGAAAGAGCGAGCAGTATCCAAATACATATTCAAAGTATTGATCTGCCAACTAATTAGAACATCACCCTTTTGAGACTCATCATTGAACAAAAATAAGGCATGCTCCTTTACACAATGATTGAAACCCATGGGAGTGGCAGCCCTCAATGCCTTGTCAATAGCTGAGCAAGCGTCAACATTATTATTTTGCAAAAAGTTATAAAGAAAGAGATTAAGATATCCGAACATCACATCTGTCTGGTTTGCGTTAGGTACCACAATGCTGGACTTTGACATTGAATTCGTTCCCCAAGAGACAAAAGAGTTCCCACCATCTATGGGTTTCAAATTTTCAGTTTCAGGGTACTCAACTTTCCAAACAGAGTTATACCAATATGTGATGAGTCCTTTCGCAATATCAGCTTTTCCATTCTGCTGGGCACATTCAGCATATTGATTCCAGATACAGTGAATTCCAGGGGATCCTTTTGGCCAGTTGTTAAGGGCTTCTTGAAACCCAAGAAAACTCAAATTCTCAGAATCATATTTTGGCACTCGTGCTGATATCAGAACAAGTTCTAAGCAAGATGGATAAACTTTTCTGTATTTTTCAAACATGCTTTGACAGCAGTCAGTGCTATTGAGTGCAACCAAACACTTAATGTGATTGAGAGCAAAAAGTTGTGCCGATCTGAAATCACTTTCACTCTTAAATGATTCGGTATCGGTGTACGAGTCAACAGAACTTACTACCATTTCTAACAACTGCAGAGCCCTTTTATTTTCATTGTTACCCAGATCAACAGAGGGCCATTTGACCGAAAGAAGTTCTTTCTCACGCTCTAGCCGCTGGACCACAGCATCTGGCAGCTTCCTGTAAATAACCAAGTAAATACAAGAAACCCATAATACACATTTGTCAGAAATGGTTAAGCATGCGAGGATATCAGTAAACATCGAACGAGGCCCGTCAGAATTTGTCGTAGCAGGGAAAAGTCCATATATTTTCTGGATGGCTTTCTCAACATTCCCAGACATGCATAAACAATCCATCATCTGCAGAAACAGGTCTAGGATGCATGCACTCATATGCAGTTCATCCTTTCCAGAAGAAGATGAGCCACGACAAAGTGCTGAAAGAGCCACATCATATGCAACCAACCGATCATCCAGTTGTTTTCGACTGTAGATGTACATAAGCCAAAGTTCATACGATCCTTCATTGTTTCTGACCTGAAGACCAAGAGAAGAAGTACGCCCAAACAAAATGTTTGAATTTTATCTGAATTCTCTGAAGGGAGGAACAAGGATGCATGTCTAAATGTGTTTGTCTCAAACTCATACACATGATTTACATTCATACATGCTTTGTTTTAGTGAGGGGGAAAGGAATACCCAAGATGGGAAGTGCTACCTAAGTAGGAATAGGACACAAATTTAATTCCAATGCAAAGCAAATATTTTTCATTGAAAGAATAAATATTGAGAAGAACAAAATAGATATACTTGAAAACACACAAATACTTAAGAAAGGAACAAAAGGAGGGAATATCTTAAGCAAACTGAAAAGAATAACAAATGAACAAATACTCGCACACATACAAAGCAATACTAACAATATCACAGAGATTTTTAAATTCCCCCCAAACAATTTACCCAATCCCAAAATTACCATTACTGTAACATTCCCATGCATGCAATCATTGGACTAGTAATTTCTTTAGCCCTTCTGCTTCTATTCCATTCCCATTGTGGCTAAGTGATGAAGATACTAATGGAAACTAGTGACCCTATGAGAAAGCATGCATAAGACAATGGATTATATAATTAGTTTCCAAATGAAGCGAACTTCTATGGACAGCCAAAGCTGCTAGTGTCCATATGAACTACCATTAGTAGAGAGAACCAAGAATACCCCGTAGACAGAAACCTTTACATGTCAGCTATAGTTACAATTTAACCAATACCATACCTCCAATCTAAATGTTACCAACATGCAGAGTCCAAATAATTATCATAACCATGCACATAAATTTACATACCGCAAAAGAGAACATGTCATCCTTCCCAACAAACAGCCTACGACTATAGCAAATAAGCAGATAAACCATCCAGAGAGTCTCTGAAGCTGGATCAGCCTCAAGGGACCGTGAAAGCAAAGAAAGAGCCTGCGAGTTAAAAAGTGGAGTTGATGGCAGAAGCAGAAGTGTTGGTATGCGAATATGAACCAAAAGTTATCTTGCAGGTGGCCAAGGTTACCTTTTTCATACCCTCCACTTTGTTAACCTCCTGGTTGAGGATAAGCAAAGCCATCTCCAAGGACTGGGCCTTTGCATCTGAAGCTTGGCTTTGGCTGAGTTTTTTCTGAGTACACACCACGAAAGGAGTGTCCTAATTAGAATATGGATGTAAGCAACACAATATGCCAATTTGTCATTTGTAATACAGAAAATGCAAACGCATCTCATGGTATTAAATAAACATAAATGAGTGAAAGCAGTTGCTGATTCAAAGTCAAAATACAAGGGGCATTGCTTTTGACCATCTTGGAGAGAGCACAGGTTTTTCCCATGACAAGACTACAGGGTATAACCATAGGAAACTGTATAAAGAAAACAAGAAATCAGATAGAGAATGTATTCTAGGAAAAATAAAAAAGGCTTTCCAATTTCTACACATCTCACAATTAACAAGAGATTACTGATGACTCAATGGAAGGTCAACCTTATGCTCACAGTTTTTGGGACTTAAACAAGACATACTTGAAAGTAAACGTCTGTACATAAATATCAGGCCAGAAATTTGTATAGTACAATATACAAAAGAAAAAGATTATAGAGCTCAAACCCCAAAAAAGCAAGTGTAGAAATATAAAACAGAATGTATGATTACAAACCGCTATTCCATTTCTACTCTGGAAATATGAGGATTGCCTATTCCAGCTGCCACGCACTTCAATACGACCATCATCACCATCCAAGAAAGGCTCATCTGTAGGTAAATCTTTCTGGAAAAAGCTTGATAACGCTAAGCAAATACTGAAATACTTCCACCAGGAGTGTGCATTCGCCCAAGGCACAACAGATTCGAGAGGATCAGCTTTCAAAATGTCTAAGCTGACTATATAAGTTGGTGAAATGAAAACATCATTATATTTGACAGGTTTTGTTGGACCATTACTTCGCTGTTGACATGATGCTAGAACAAGCTGAGAATCTGCAAATGGATGATTTCAACTAGGTTAGCAACAATGCATAGGTTTCCAAAGACTTAAAATGACATTCATACCAGCACTGTCAGAATCATCATTTCCATTCATATATGTATTTCTCTTAGACAATTCCTTAACATGTTGAAAGGGGCACTCATCATTGTTGCATTTTCCTCGGAGCTCATACATGCAGAGTGGCCAAGATGGGTCGATTGCAGTATTGCACATATACGAGCCTATTCCTTTACTAGATAGATCACAAATTGCCTCTAAAGAGTTTGCTATCTGACCAGACTGCTCCATTTCATCAATGTTGACATAAGCAACCTCTTCACTGTAGACATGATTCGCTCTTTGTCTAGTAACAGGGGCCATGGCCTTCAAATGGCCCATTGCACTCCTCAAAATGGAAGAAGGTGCAAATATTATAGATGTCGCTGAAAATTGACATCCAACAGAAATTCCATTGTCCTTTAGATTTGCTGAAGCGTAAAACTTTGGAATATTATTTTTTTCCTGGAGCACCAAAGCTTCTGGCGTAACTTCATTTGGTTTTTGAGGGCCTAAATCAGGAAATGTCTATTGTTTAATCATTTTTCAACAAACAAAAATAGCACTGCTAAAACATTGTTTGTGATGAAAAAGCTACCTGAAACATCAAATTGATGCTTTTTCTCTGCCTCTGAGAGTGTAACACTACCATTGCTAATCTGGGTCTTTTCACTTTCAATATCATTTTCTGCCCCTCGTTCCATAGAAGGCTCATTGTAACAAAAATCAATGTTCTTTGATGAAGTTCTCGTTCCCAGCCGCGCAAATAGTTCAGACCTCAATGTCGCTTCAAGAAGCAAAGAATCCTGATTATTAGAGTCATTATTTGCACTCCTACGAATTACTTCAGAGTTTTGTTGTTTTTGCTGATACTCAGGACTGGGTTGAACAGAATCATGGTCCATTAGAGAGGTCCCTTCATCTTCATCTGCAGAAATAATCGGACTACACGGAGATCTTACTCCATTTGCAACATTGTTGCTATTATGAGGAAATGGCTCTGATGTACTAGCATCCTGCTCACTGCATGGTTCAGAACCCAAATTTCGCCCATTATCATGCTGTAGAGACATATTGTGACCAGCTATATTGATACATTGGATATTTGCATCATACCCTGGTTGATTAAGACTGTCATAGGTAGGCAGTAATCTATGAGTTGATATTGGTACAAGGTCCATATTTTCAGGCACATTGTCTGAGGCATCCAATCCCATTCTAGTGTGTTCATGTCGCCCGGAAGACCATAATAAACAGGGATCATCCACAAGTAAAGATCTGAAGCGTGCTGAACAAAGTTCCCTTTGACGATAAAGATCTGTACATCTAGCATTAGCTTCAATTAAAGCTCTCTGAGCTTTCCGGTAAGCTTTAAGAGCATTTCTTTCTTCAATTTCACACAAGCATCTGTGCTTTTGTGCTTCCTCTAGCTCCTTGTCCAGTTTTTCCTCAATCTCAACTAAAGAATGTATATCTAAATCCACATTAGAATGACCAGGGATATTTACATTACCCAAACTGTTCCACGGACTTGCAGTATCTTGAGAAGTCTGAAATGAAACATTAATCAAGTCTCAGCATAGTCATAATGAGGCTAAATAAAGTTAAAATTATTTGATCACCAGACAGAGAGAGACCTGAGATTTTTTGCTGAAATGGGGATCAAGTGTTTTATCACCAGATGTGACTTCACGGTAACCCTTCCCTTTTGATAAATTCAGCTCTCTCGCTGCTTTTCTTGGTGAAGAACTTCGTGGATTACTTAAACCAACCTTAGTAGGATGATTTAATTCCACGTATCTCTGCAAGTTGCAAAACTATTAACCATTATACCAAAAGCTTAGATGATATACGAAGACAAACATTTGGAAACTGAATTTTTGAAGACTATTCTAATTTTATGAAGATAAAACTCATTTCTGTCAGTCCATAATTTAGCACCAATAACTTTAGAACAAGATATTCGCTAATCAGATGATCCTTGAAATACCAATTGCACCAAAATGAAGGTAAATCTTTTTCTTCTGCATGAGTAGATAGTGCAAAACAGATCTAATATGTTAACCATACAGTGCCAGTATTATTTTTAAAAAACATTTATGAGTAAAAAGCACCCTAAAACATTAACGTACCAAGTTATTTTGCATAGCACTGGCACTTGCGTTTGTTAAAGCTGCCGTCTGATTTGCTAAAACACTTGGATCAACCTCCCTACTGGTCCTTTTGGATTGATGCAAATTTTTATGCATGTCAACACCTGCAGGATGAAAGAACCACGTCAGTCAGAGCTTCCACGGGATTGTATAAGATAAACTTAAAGAAGATACAAAAAAAAAATTTACCATCCTTCACCACTTTTGATGCATCTTCCAATGAAACATCAACCAGCTTGTCATCTTTCTTTTTCCATTTAATGCTCGACTTGATTTTGCTTACTGGATCTACTTTCTTGCTATGATCAACCTTATACTTGCTCTGCAGACTGTTTGTCTCCAATTTTTGGTCTTTTGACACTAAACTAGATTTTACATGATGTACCTCTGGTTGAGCACCTGAATTTGATTGGGTAAAATTAGAATCTCCAAGTTTCAAGCGTTTCTTGTCTGGTTCTTTTGGATCAACTGAACCATATGCAGAAGTTGCAATCCACTTCCTTCCTCCACTATTATCTAGGTTCATGGTTGAGGTCAGAACTATTTCCTTATGTTGCTGGGCAGCTTTAAGCTTCAATTCACTTTCCCGAAGTGCAATCTGCTGCCTCAAGTCCTGTAGTTTACTATTGTTGGAAACTACACCCTGCTCAGACAAAAGATCTTGGCATGCCAAATTTTTGTTGTGGGGATTAAAAGACCTAACTTGTGATCCCTGATCCACTGAAGAAACAGCAACCCTGGGATTGGCCCCACCATTGATCTTGGTCATTGATGAGATAAATGTATGGCTTAAAGGTTTCTTGGGAATTGCTCTGGTAGTATTTGTCGAAGTCTGTCCTAACTTGTTCAACTTTGGTGCAGATGAAGTTAAGGGTCTCTGAGTACCATCCCTAATCGAGTTGGATTTATTTTCAACAGGTTTTTGTCGACTGCATTCTTCTGAGTCACTTCCACTATCATCATCTGAGAAGCGTATTACAAGATTATTGCTACCTCCAGAAGGAGCATACCAACTACGATTAGTGGATTTAACTGGCAACTGATTCTTCTCAACATTTTTCTGACTCATTGGTGGAATTGGTTGTTGTGAAAGAATATCAACAGCGCGAGCGATATTATTACCAGCAATATCATTCACTGTATATCAGCAGAAACATTATAATATAATACAAAAAAAAATGTTTGAACAATATTAGGAAAAAAATCCTATTTTGCAGGTAAAAGACATTTTCCAGATAGTGCAGTGAAGGCAGTAGACCATAAAATAAAATCTCTACAAAAACTAAGCATGTAAAAGTTAGAAATGCCCCTTATGAAGTTTGAATATGTACCATTAACTAGCAACCAAATAGTGCATTCGTCAAAGTGCATTTTGAGCACTAGTTTAATAATTCAATATACAAACAGGACATTTCAATAGTCAACTCAGCTGCAACAAAATAAGCTCCAAATATGTTGGAAACATCAAAGCTACTTAAGAATCTGGACGTTAGCCTCTAGGACTTACCAACCAGATTTGGTGGTATGGGTTTCACCGCAGAAGGCACTGAATTAGGCCCCAAAGGTGGGGCAATAGTACCACTAGACTGAGCAGTGGAGCAATCCAGATTTTCCTGCGAAAAGAAATAACACAACAATAAGTCGCACATTTATGTTCTTTGGTACATAAGTTTATTACGAAGTGAAAGCAAAAAAAGAACCCAAAACAATAGACAAACAGCAAAAAAAAAAAAAAAAGACATAAACCAAAACAGAGCTTAGTAAAATTCAAATAAAATGAAATTCTCACTGAAAGCTCTGGTTCAGCTCCATGATTTTACATAGCAACAACAGGTCTCTTAGGTAAAATTGAACTAAGCATAGTAAAATATACAACTATAATCTAGTTAGCTTTTTTAAAGCAATACATATTATGCCTTTAAATCTGCAAATATTAAAACTTTAAAAAAAGAAGAATCCAGTCTTCATTTTATCTTATTTAAGATCGAAATAGACGAAATTATTTTCTTTTTCTTCCCCTCGATTTCACAGTAACGATGCACAAACAACCCGCTACCATAATCAGAAGTTCAAGAACACCAAAAAGCTTACATATATTCACAATAAATCGATAAAGTTAGACAAACAAATATTCATAGAAATGAACACTTTCATATATTTCCTCAGCAGCCAAAAACCATTAAAAAAGACGGAAGAGAAATAAATGGAAATTAGGGTTAAAGAGAGGGAAAGTGCGATTACGTCGTCGTATGAATCAGAGAGTTCGCCTTCTTCTTTAGTTTTAGATGCCTCGATATCTTTGCTAGGGTTTACATTCGTTGAATTTGAAGCCATTGCTTTGGTTTTAAGCTCATCATCCATGAATTTAATAGTAATTTCTTTTTCTTGACTTTGTTGTTTCAACTTTCAATTAAGAGGTAAAAAGAAACCGTCACGTCACGGTGAAACGGGCGTAGACGAAAATTGTGAAGGTGGGAAAGAATCGAGAGGCGGCCGTAATTTTCTAAATACGCAACTACCCTTAATCTTGTTATTAATTTACGTGCAGAGGGACTTCCTTTCTCCAATGTATTGCTCTGTATATGGACAGACAGCTCCACTAAGCACCCACGTCATAAATACATCAAATCTAATTTTCGTATCTTTAAATTTTAATTCTTTATTTATTTTAAAATACTTAATCTTTTACTTTTTCAACTTTTTAACATGGTTTAAATTTAAGTTTATTATAATATTATTTTTATTATATTACTATTCAGTAAGTATTTTTTAATTTTAAAATATCACACTAATAAATTTGAGATGGTATCAACAAGTAGAATTAAATTTTAAAATTTTTTAAAATAAAAATATAAGAATTAAATTCTAAATTTATAAAAAAAAAACACAATAACTTAAAGCATATTTTAACCATGAATAAAAGGGTAAATTGCATTGTTGGTAGTACAATCATGCTTAAATTTCTTTTTTTAACTATTTAATTATAAAAATTATAAAATAATCACTCAACTAACCATGTTTTTCTTTATTTCATTATTTTTTAGAAACTTTATGATAGAAAAATGATTTGATAATTTTAAAATTAACATATTAACAAATTTAACTCTCCATCTTTATACATTATATTAATTTGATCAAAAATTTAAAAAAAATAATCCTCAACATTTATATAATTAAAAAACTCGAAAAGAATTCAAGAATTACATGCGATAAGAGATTGTGCAAAGGCTAAGATGATATGGCAGCGGGTACTTCCTCGTACTGGCTGGAATTGCTTCTTCAGTCTTCCTGTTGAAAGGTGGGTCTTATGGGATCTAGAGAATGAGGGAAGGTTCGATGTCCTTGGCGGTCAACGGGATAAAGCTTTTGGGATCATCTGCTGGTTTATTTGGAAAAATAGGAATGAAACTATTTTCACAAATAACCATAGACCTGTAGAAGAAATCATCTCAACTGCCATTGCTTGGACAAAATCTCTTCAAGTGGGCAGTTCCAACAAAAGGTGGGCAACTACAGCTATGTCCCGTAATATGTGGCAGAAACCGCTAGAAGGATGGATAAAAATCAATGTGGATGGTTCATTATCAAGAGATGGTTTGTCAGCAGCTATTGGTGGATTGGAGCGAAATTCAAAAGGTAGCTGGTTATTTGGTTTTCAGATGAATGTATATGCCACAGAAATTCTGCAGATTGAACCAGCAGCAATTCTTATGGGTTTGCAGATCGCTTGGAGCAAAGGTTTTAAGCAAGTGGAGCTAGAGAGTGACAATGCTCATCTTGTTGACATCCTGCATTCGGGTCTTGCACCAGTCAGCAAGATTGTCGAAATGCAAAGGATCCATGATTTATGTCGTAAAGATTGATCAATACAGTTCAGATGTATCAACCGATCGTTCAATAAAGTGACAGACTAGCTAACCAAGATGAATAACAGTACGATTGGGCAGCTATTAATTTTTGATGAACCACCGCGCGAAGTGGAGATCTTGCTACAGGAGGATGCTTACTCAAGTTGTTCATGCATTTTGTCTAATCTTTAGTTTATTTTATATTTTCTAGGTTTGCCCTATGTTTCTTTTACCAAAAAAAAAATTATTGAAAATATATTAAAAATAAATTTCAAATAAAATATATACGTAAAAATCGCAAAATTGAATGAAATATCAATCAAATTTTAAAAATATAATTTTTTTTAAAAAAATACAATAAAATGTAGACTTTGAAAACCCAAAACAATGTTGAGAGAAAGAGATGATGATCTACAATCTAGAGAAATATATATGCAAAACTGGGGGGCTGCAACTGTTGAATTAAAAATCGTTTGTCCAGACTCGTTGTGTAATTGCTTTTATATATTTTTAATTTTTACTAAAATATAAAATTAAAAATACATAAAATATATCAAATATATTTTTTAAAATATATAAAATTATAAAATTATTATAAAAATATTTTACGTCCAAAATAAACCTACACAAATAATAATTTAAATTTAGATGAACCTGACATCAATTCTCTAGATTTATTATGGACTTAATTTTATATTTTTAATTAAAAATGTATAAAATACTTTTTAATTACATATAAATTTATAAAAATTTAAAAAAGTATTTCAAATCCAAAATTAACATGAACAAATGAAAGCTTGAATTTAGATGATTTTGGACTTCTTTTTGTCCAATTTCATTCCGTACATGTTCTTTTTGTAATTTTATCATTTTTATTTGTTATTATCTATATATTATTTTGTCACGAATTTTTTAATTTATTGAGTTTTTATAAAATATCAATATGCTAGTATTCGATTTTTTATATTTCAATATTTGTACAATCAATTCTCCTTGTTCAATTGTTACTTAATTTTTGTTGTTACCTTCCTAATTCTGACTTGGATTATTTGTATTTTAGGTTGAGTCGAACTTCAAGTTTTATTTTGTTCGTCTAGAGCTTTAAATAAAATCCTCAATTTGAATAAACTTGTAATCAGGGGCGAAGTCACTTTAAGGCTCAACGGGGCCATGGCCCCCCAAGTTGATTTTTTTTCAATTTAGTCATTTATAAATTTACACTATCGTCCTCCCAAAAATATAAGTAAACCCCTCAAGGTTTAAGATTTTTGTAATTTTTTCCTTTGTATATATATTATAACCCCCTTAAAATTGTAAATTTTTAATTTAGGCCCTTTATAATTTATAAAATTTTAAATTAATAATGGTAAAATTACACTTTAGCCTCCTCAAAAATGATAAAAATTTAATTTAACCCTTTAAAAATAATAAAGATCTAGACTATTAAAATGATGAAATTATATTTGTACTATCGTAAAAATATTTAATTTAATTCCGACCCTCCAGAAAAAAATTTCTAACTCCACCACTACTTGCGATCCTGTTTCGAACGCGTCTTATTATTAGAATTTTGGAATTGAAATGATGTTTATTTTTCAATGTAACTAATAAATTTGAGTAGAAAATTACTTTAGATTTGTCATTAAAGTTGCACAATTGTTATTAAAAATAAATTTAAAAATTATTTTTGAAAAGTTTTTAACCGTGTTTAACATTGCTTTATAAAAATATTTTTGAGTAGATAAATATTAATTTTATACATGTTGTACAAAGAAAATTTAATGAAGAATAAAATGAAATTTTATTAAAAAACTTTTCCAAAAATAAATAAATTAATTTGAGAAAAATCGTAATTTAAAATCAATATTTGATTCGAAAAAAATTGTATATGTATGAATATTTTAGTTTTTTTCAACTTTGATAATAAATAAAACCTTGGGGAAAATAGAAAGGAGGAAACCAAGAAGGGTTGAAGAATTATTGCGAAAGGGATAGACACGAAGATGGAGAGGTGTCTTCTGATTGTGAGGAAAAAGAAATTATTTTGGTTAATATTGGTCAGACAATAAACCCAGCAAAAATGATTTCAAAGAAACCCAAACCGAAAACGAGATAGGTATGTGGATGAGGGTTGAGTAAGGTGATGTGTGGTTCATGAATGAAGTTTTTCCTTTTTTGAAAAGTTTTAGATTTTTTGTTTTAAACGAAGGAAATTGTGGAGTAGACTTTTTATTTTTAAATTTTATTTATATTTTTAGGATCCTTATTGTAATTTTTTTTTTTTTTATAATTTTGTTGATATTTTTATACATTTTTTGAGAAATTTTAGATATATACTTTTTAAATTTATTTTTATTTTTAAATAAATGAACTGTTAAGACCAATTATCAATTTGTGCCAATTTAATTCCTCTACTTTTATTTATTCAAAATTGATTCATTTACTTTTTGATTTGCTCATTTTCAAGTTTTTGTTAATTTGTTTTCCATTAACTCGATAAAAAATTAGGTTCAATCACAAATTTAATCCCTTAATTTTTACAATTCTTGTCTGTTTTTAATTTTGCTTTAATTATTAATATATAAAAATTTGAAAAATTATAAATTTTTCCCATATGTAGCAACAAATTTAAGATAAAAAGATTATCAAAATTTACTATTGATTATTACTACCAGAGATTTTAACTTGTAATTATCATTTAGCGACAATAAGTAATCTGTCTATTAGGCATTCGAGGAGCTTCAGATCAGTACTGGATTGAAGATGGCCCCCACGCTGCTCTTCAGGCTGCAGATGAAGATCGCAGACGGATTGATCCACCGTAGATTTTATCTCAGTGCTGTTGTTTATGGTTTTGGAAACTTTTTTTATCTTTTCCTATCGATTATTGTTGACTACCCACTGGAACTTCATGCTTCATTGCCGATGATTTAGTGGTGGTGTAGCGCTGACCTCTTGTTTTCTTCAATTTTATGATTCTTTTTTCTTCAGTTTTTTCAAATCTTGTTTTGTAATTTGCTGGTTTTGGGTTAATATTGTAAGACGTTTGGTTTCTTACTTCTGCTGTTATTGGGTACTACCTTTTAACAGGTGATGCTTTTTCTTTATGCATTAATAAAAAGTGGTTGACTTTTCTTTTCAAAAAAAAAAAAAGTCACTGTTAAATTATTTTAATGAAATAACTGAATTGACATTTCTACTTTACGCGTTTTTAACATGTCAACAAACTAATACCTAATTAGAATTTTAAAATATTTTTTTAGGTTTATTTTTTCAAAGTTCGATTAGGTGAAAGGGTAGAGTTTCAACTATTTCTTTTTCTTCTTAGTGCCGACAACAATATTAGGATAAATACAAAATTAACACTCTATATTAATGTTAGATTAATATTATACTATAGTTATTCTAAAATTAATAAGATATCATTTAGGTTATTATTATACATATTTTAAAATAATATAGAAAAAATAATTAATTAAAAATAAAAAGTGAAAATTTTGAAATGAAAAAGCATATTCAGAAGTCATAATTGAAGAAAGAGTTTGGTTTGAGTGAGAATTTGGATTGGATGAGTTTGGAAGTAAATCTGAAATTTTTATTTTAGAAGGAATTTTGGATTTAGTTTATAAGGATAAGGATTATCATAAAAATTTAACCCTATTTTTACATGCGACGAAATGAATGAAAAAGAAGATTTGTTTTGATTTTGTAAGGAGGGGTGTTTAAAGTTTTTGTCGAACATCCATTTAGCACGGGTTCAAATTGCATTACCCTTATGATAAAGAAATCGAGAAATTTGAAAAATTGATTCGAACCGATGTATTTGGTTCGATTTGATTCAAGTTTTGTCTTGTTCAGTTCGATTTCGGGTTGATCATATCAATCAAATCGCACAATTTAATTCAGGTTCAATTTTTTCACATGAAACTCGTTTTATCCAAATCAAACCGAATGAAAAAAAAAAAACTATGTTTAAATGAATTGTCCTAATAAAATAATAAAGTAACCATTTCAATATCTATATAGACTAATTCATTTAACCCTACTACTACGACTACTATTATTATTATTAACTAGATATGATCATACAAAAAAATAACGATATGAAAATATTTATAAAAAGGATTATAAAACTGTAGTTTCGTATTAGAGTAAGTGAATCATTTTTTAATATAATAATAAAATTATAATCACAATTCTAATATTGAGAAAATAGTTTATTAAATTTTATAATATTTTATTTATAAAATAAACAAATTTTCACAATTACATATGTTTGAGTCATGAATTTTTATACGGTAAATTGTAATCACTCAGTTATAACTAATTAAAAAATGACACAGAAAAACATTAGGTATATAATATTGAGGATTTATGTATTAACTTTCTTTTGAACAACTTTGAATGATTTAACAACTTAATAGCTTAACTTAAATGTATAAATGAATCTAAAGCATGCATGATGATATTAATTTAATTATTTAATTCACTTTATAAATGTGTAAATAAATCTAAAGTACGTATTATGATTGTTACAAACAAAAATCAAGAACTACACTATTATAATTTTCTAAGCTCAAAGCAAGATGATATTGTTTTTTTTACAAAACCCAAATTTTATATAAAAAAAAAGGTCGAATTGAAGAGAAATTATCGATTTTGTATAATTCAATTTTTATTCTATAAGAGTTGGATTTAGATTTTAAAAATGGAAAATTAAATAGAGCGATTCAATTCAATTTTTGTCAAAAACACAGACCGAATACCCCCCTTAATTACTCCATCCCCCACCCCATTCAAAAAAAAAAGAAAAGCAAAAGGATTTCTCCAAAACCCTAAAATAAAACTGATTATATATGCCGGCTCAAAAACATATTTGGTTAATTCTCGCAGTAGTTCCTTTATATTTCTAATTCTTTTCAATTCAATCCATAAATTCTATCATATAATCGACTTTGAATTTTTTTTGTGTGTTTAGATTTTTGGTTAATTTACTCATTAGTCATTGTATTTATATCTAAATATCATTCAAGAGTCGAAACATGGCTTTCTCCCTTATTTTATCCTGTAATTCAATCATTACTCCAATGGGTAAGGCTCTCAAAGTGATTTAGATGGAATGATTTAGCAAGGCTATATGAGAGTTTAGGGGATTGGTGTATGGATTGAAGGAGAGGAAAATTTCTTCTTTCTGCTTTTTTATGGAAACTGAAAAGGCAATCCCTCCCCCCATAATTCTGTATAGTATCTGAAAAGTTAGTTGAATAAGATAATAATTCTAAATCTTGCCCTTAACAATTTATTAGTTAATTTATTTATTTACCAATGTCTTTAGAATCGAATCATTGGTCGAACCGAACTGACCACCATTTTATTAGTTTAATTGAAAACTAATTAAAAATTCAAAAATAAAAAATAAAAAACCAATTCAATTATTAGTTGAATAAATTTTTTTATTGGTTCAATCAATTACTAGGATTCGCAATTCAGTTGATCTAATATTGTTGTTCGAATTAGTACTCAACAGATTCTTAATTCAACTTAATTCACTGATCCGATGTGATTCAAATATAATTGTTATTTTTCAAGCAAGCAAGTACATATATATCCCAAAAGAGGCTGCTTTAATTCAAGTCCGATAGGCTGCACAAGGAAAAAAGCGGGACCCAAACCGAAGCCCACTTATATCACACGTGTCACAAAAATAATAGAGGGTGGACGAAATTTTGGTGCCTCCGTAAAACCCTATTCACGTTGCCTTCACTCTCTACACTCCTTCCATAAATCTTCACTCTTCTGGCTTCCACTCTTAAAAAACCTCGACAAACCCTAAACAGCATTTCCCAGAAGCCAAAACCAGCGTGTAATTCTGAAAATGTCCGGTTCACTGGACATGTC
Source organism: Kokia cookei (assembly GCA_039519145.1). Taxonomy (NCBI): domain Eukaryota; kingdom Viridiplantae; phylum Streptophyta; class Magnoliopsida; order Malvales; family Malvaceae; genus Kokia; species Kokia cookei. The sequence goes on from CM076903.1 coordinate 59,575,325, forward strand.
TCTCGACGAAATCATCGGTAATAAAAGCAGATCCGAAGGGCATTCCCGTGATTCCAGACGCAAGCTACGTGCCTCCGCCCCGGGACCTGATCGTCGTGGCCCCATCCGTGACCAGCCAAGAATCAACCCGTACCCAGCCAGACCAGTAAGTTCCTACGCTCCAATGAAAAAAACAATTAAAATATGTAGTTTTTGTATTATTTTTCAATAAATAAACAACATCTACTTTGTTACGTATGTACATATATTCCGTTGATGGAAATTGAAAATGTAAGCTTTTTAGTGAAATTTGCGATTAAATTTTTGATAAATAACCAGTTATTTGAATATTGGGATGCATGCTCACACACACATACACATATTTGTTTTAACTTCTAATTTATGAAAGTTTATTTAACTGTTAAGTCTATACGCGCTTGCGAACGCGTGTTCTTCGCGCGCGCGCCATGCAGCAACTGCAGATGCAATTAGAGGTGCCCGCATGGCAGGGACAGTTGGTTTCAAGTGGAGAACTGGATGTGGAGGCGAAGCTATATGTATCGAACTTGGATTACGGTGTTTCTAATGAGGATATTAAGGTTGTTTTTTCTTTCCTTTTTTCAATTGTTTGTTTGCTTCTTAGTATGTTGTTATACTTGTATTCTTGTATTACTGGAAACATTGCTGGAAACTTCAATTGTCTTTTGAATGTGTTATGCTTTCTTCTATTATCTTTCCTCCGTAATGTTATTCTGGAACAAGGAACAGTTGGCAGTCTTCTTTCAGAAGTTTGTTTGCTAGTTAAGATACAAATGGTGCTGCAGAACGAGGAATATGGGAGTTGAGATTAGGAGATGACTTATGATAATATGAATTTGAATTGATTGAAACCATTTTTTATGGTCTATCTGTGCATATTTTAGTGGAAATACTGCTAGAAACTTCTCTGCGCAAAGTACTGTACCTATTCCATGGCTTATTTTTCTTCCCAACCTGCTTTTTGAGAACAATGTTTACCTTTGTTGTTGTTCTGTTTGTTGCAAATTAGAGGATTTATATTATAGTTGTTTGTCCGGTTTTGTCATAGCGGCTTCTTCGATTTGTAGGTGCTTTTCTCTGAGGTTGGTGACTTGAAGAGGTACTCAATTAATTATGATAAGAGTGGAAGGTCAAAGGTATCTACTGCTGTTCAAGTTTGAAGCCATTTTGAAATGTTTCATGGTTGCTAATCTCTAGCCTGCCTGAGCTTTGGGACTTCAGGTTTTTTTTTATCTACTGCTGAAAATGCTTAGTATCTATTTTAGGGAACTGCAGAAGTTGTCTTTTTCAGACAGGCAGATGCTTTGGCAGCTATCAAGCGATACAACAATGTTCAACTTGATGGAAAACCAATGACAATTGAACTTGTGGGATCTAATGTGGTTATGTCTGCGCCCGTCCCTCCGACCAAAAGCGGCATTCTGAGAGCACCAAATATGGCCTCTAGAAGGTCTGGTTTGCAAGAGTTTTTTGTAGTTATTTGCATGATAATCATTGTCATACATCTTGCTTTTCATCAAGTAACTTGGAATCTTGAATCTTCTTAATTGTACCTTGAATGTTCTGTTTGATCCATGTGATAACTTAAGCAACCTATCTTATTCAGACTCGAGAGTGAGTGTTGGATACAAGAATGTGTATGATAGAAATATGCTGAGTTGTTTTCCATGTATTTGTAGGATTGTTCTCCCATACCCATGTTTGTGTATGTTTTGGATATTGGTATTAGATGCAAGTATTTTAAGAAAAATGAAAAGTTCTGGAAGGCTGGATAACATGGTAGGTAATAAACCAGAGAGACGAGATGGGCACTAAAGGATGGTTTTGGCAAAAAATTGGAAAATTTTCATGGAAAACTTGCTTTCATGATATGTTGTTCGGATTTGGGTGAATGTTGAATATGGGTAAGTATATATATTTAATTTGTTACCTAGTTGTTCTTTATATTTGAAGAGTCCTGGAAGACATATCTTCATACTCATATTCGGATATTCGTCGTCAAATATGATAGTTGAACATGGCAAGGGTATGCCAATACTGAATAAGTTAAGACTAAATCATGGTGTTGCCTTGGGACAGGGATCAAGAAAAGATCGGTGGTGGAAGGGGATGGGTTCGTGGTGGTATCAGCCGCAGATTTGGTCGAGGACGTGGGCTTGAACGAGATGGACCAATTGGTAAGAAATTATCTGCAGAAGATCTTGATGCTGATTTGGACAAGTACCATTTAGAAGCTACAAGAATTAAATGATGACATTTTGCTTGTTGCATTACTCTTTAGTTTTTGAGGGGAAAAAAAACAGAAGAGGTCGTTTCATTTGTTCGATTAGTCTAGTTTTGGGGGGGAAAAGAAGAAGAGGTATATGGTTGGAAAATGGTCACTGACATTAAGAAGGTTGAAAGTGCCGAGTTACAGTATATTCTCTCTCGTGGTTTTTTGTTGGATATGATATTTTCCTCGACTTCACTAGGACAAGTTCTTGTTTGTATCAAAAGAAGTAATTATAGTTTTGATAAATTTAGAATTTAATCTTTATATTTTTATTTTCAGGAATTTAATTTTTTTATTTTTTAGAATTTCAAAATTCAAGTTTATTGTTAATTTTTTTTTAATTTATTGATGCAATATTTTGAAATAAGAAAATATTTTAAGTCTTGTAATTAAAATAATGATGTAATAAATTTAAAATTAACAAAATAATTTTTATAGTGTAAATGATTGGAGTTGAATTTGTGGATTTTTTACTTAAATAATACAAAAAAATAAATTAATAACCAAAATGGTATCCTCAAATTATTATTTATCAAAATGGTATGTTTAGTTAAGTGAAGGAACTCTAAATGGCGACACTCAGGGATATTTTTGACACGTGTTTTTTTTTTTTTTTTTTATTATTTTTATATATTTAGAAATAAAAAAATATTATTTTATTAGTGGAGGGATTAAAAGTAGCGGCACTCCGGGGTTTTTTTAAAAAAAATATGAGAAAAATACGACAAAAAAATACTTAACACCCAGTGGAGGAACACAAAGTGGCGGCACCAATGGAGGATTATCAAGTGGTGGCACTCAGGAGTGTTTTGCCACTTGGCAGCACCCAATTGTGCCGTGTGTGTGTGTTTATTTTATTTTATTTGTGAAAATAAATTTGGATTGTTGGAAATTTTTAGTGTTTGTGATAAAAATTAAATAAAATAAAATTTTTGTTATAAAATAGGAGTGAGGGAAGTAAATAAACGGAAAAGAAAGAAAGGAAAGAAATAAAGAAAGGAAGAATGAGAGGAAAGAAAGAATAATTATTTTTTTACATTCATATTGTCTTGGTGTGTATCTGCATTCACTGATTTGGTTATGTGAGGACATTCCAAGTTAATTAATGAAGTCATTCTGTAACTTGAAAAAAAATTATCAATTAGTTCAATATATAAGTTTACCAATATAATACAAAAATAATAATTAAATACCAAAATGTGTTATTTATTAAAATTGTACAAAATATATATTTACAAACCAAAATAGTATCCACACACCATTATTTACTAAAATGGTACAAAATAAATTATTTTGTACCATTTTGGTAAATAATATGATGGGGATATTATTTTGATAATTAATTATTTTTTATATTATATTTTGATCAATAATATGATGGGGATATTATTTTGATAATTAATTATTTTGTATATTATATTTTGAAAATTAATTAGCCAAGTTTAATTTTTTGTGAATTATTAAAACTCTCTTATTTTTATAAAATAATAAATTTTTTAATTTCATAATTGTAACTAATTTTAATTATAACTTAAAAATAGATTATTGTTAATTTTATTAAACACTTGTAATAGTTTTCTTTCACATTTTATTAAACAATCTTATGACTTGTATAATAAAGTTACTAACTAACAAAATTAAAACATTATTAAATTTTAAATCAATAAATATGAACAATATTTTTTACTTACTACTACTAACAACAAAATAAAATTACTAACTAACAAAATTAAATTAAAGTAAATTAATAATAACATAATAACAAGCTTACATTTCTTCTTCTCCTCTTAATTTACTCACCAATTATAACAACATTAAATAATAAATCAATTAAAAATTAAATTAAATAAAACAAAAAACTTAAAATAATCAAATTAACTAACAAATTAAAATATTTTAAAATTAATCATACTTAAAATATTAACTAAACTTACCTTTCTTCCACTCCTCTTAATTTACTCTTTTAATCAACCTATTAAACAAATAAAATTATAATAACAAATCAAACACATTACCACTACTAATTAACAAATTAAAATATTTTAAAATTAAATTTAAAAATAAAAACATTATATATTTTTTTTCCTCTCCTTCTTTCCCTTCTTCTCCTTCTTCCTTCTTTCTTTCTTTCTTTCTCTTTTTTTTTTCATTTTTCGTTGGTCCCCCCCTCCCACCTATTTTATAACAAAAAATATTATTTTTTTTAATTTTTATCACCAACAAAAAAATTCTCAACCACTCAAATTAATTTTCGCCTCTTAAAAAACCCACACAAACACACACACACGACACAATGGGGTGCTGCCAAGTGGCAAAACACCCCTGAGTGCCGCCACTTTGTGTTCCTCCACTGGGTGTCAGGTATTTTTTTGTCGTATTTTTCTCGTATTTTTTTGAAAAAAACCCCTGAGTGCCGCCACTTTAAATCCTTTCACTAATAAAATAATATTTTTTATTTCTAAATATATAAAAATAATAAATTTTTTTTAAAAAAACACGTGTCAAAAATATCCCTGAGTGTCGCCATTTAGAGTTCCTTCACTTAACTAAACATACCATTTTGGTAAATAATAATTTGGAGATACCATTTTGATTATTAATTTATTTTTTTGTATTATTTAAGTAAAAAATCCTGAATTTGTTGAAGGAACTTGAATATGAAGTAAAAGGTTTAAACTTTTAAAAATAAAAATATAGAGAATTTCAAATTTATGAAAAAGGTTTATGGTATATTTTAACCAATAATTAATGTTTTCATGTAAGTTTTAGGATTGTTTTAGATTTATCATTCGTTATTTTTAAAAAATTAAAAATAAAAGTTATCACTTGTCACATGGTTGATTTATACTCGATTAAGTATTTTATCAGAATACCCTATTGAACTCTATATGGCTTTAAGTTGTTTGGTAAATCATTAAAAAATTTAAATCCTTTGAAAATTAATGATTTAATTTTTTCACATGTTAATTAAAAACAAGTTGATAGAATTTTTTATGAAAAATTTTAAAAAAATTAAGTAGAATAAGACGCATAGCGATCTCTTCAGTGAAGTAAAAAGTTTTCATTGTTGATGTATTAAATAATAATCTATATATCAAACAAATTTATTAAAGGTGAAATTTAATATACTAACAGTGGATTTTTTATTTTACAAATAATTTTAAAATATTACCCATTTTTTAAATCTTTTTTTTTTTAATAATTTATGTACCAAATATTATTTCATTTTATAATTTAAATTCAATACTCAAATTTTCAAATTTTTTTCTATCACTTAATTTTTTTTTTTTAGTTTTACCAAACTGAAACATTAAAATATGCTACGTTTTTCTTTTGTCTTTTAAGTAAGAAACTATCCATGGTTACTTCAATTTCAAATAAAGTATCAGTTTTTAAATTTTAAAATTATATTTCTTTTTAACGTGTTATTTCTTAAAATAATAAAGAAAAAAAAAGTTTCATGTCAAAAATCAATATCTAATACTATTAATGCCAATAATAGCCAATTTTACACACCCTTGAGTATAATTATAATAGCACAATAATAACCTGACAGCATTTAAACAAATTTCCATTAATAACATTTTCGTGTTTCTTTTACATCAATATCAACATACAATTCCACATAATTTAACAAATAAATAATGAAAATGATGGATGAGAATGCAGGTATTCAAAAATTCTTCGAAGAGATTAGGGAAATATTTTACACACATGATTTTCAGTGAAGATTATTATACAAACAACTCATAGAAGAGAACAATCAAAACTTATACATGAAGCGAAATTCCCGGCACAAATTTTACAATAAGAGCCAAATTCACATATTTACATTCTCAAAATTATGTAAAACACCTAACAGGTATCCTTTGGAGATGCACCTTAAAAACAGACATCCAAGGTGATACCTTCACTAGAGCTGGGCTAGCATTCAAGGTCGAAACTCAGTCCTACATCTAATGGAAATTCGGTTATCCTTTGTCCGGTGACAGGCCTTCACGAGTTAAGTCGAGGTTTTCTTTTATCACCAAGGATGGCCTTCAAAAAGTAGCCAACCATGAACCATATGAAGTTAAAAAGGAAGGCCAATACAAGATGCATAATCTAACTATGAACCAAGAGGACTTTCTTCTAGTTGCCCAGAAATTCTTCCGCTTTGTGTCAAGTACATGAATAACTGTTCAAAATGAATCAATATATTATTACAATGAGCACCAACACAAGGTGCATTTCAGGGAAAATTTCAAGTGACTTGAAAAATGAACTAAACTTCAAATTTTCGATTTCTGATATTTTGCATGTGTAAAAAGAATCTTCCAAATAATTGAGAAACAACTATTGATCTAAAATCCAAAGTTAAGGAGAAGGAAAGGATGGTTCAAATATTTTAGCAATAACTGTATGATGGCGGAAAGGCATTGTTTGATCAAACTTACAAAGAACTAGATGAATGAATATGCATGAATGGACAACTTTATAGTGACTAAACTTAGATGGTAATACCTGTAGATGTGTTCAATGCCATGAAACTAATAGCTCCAGTCACTCCTTTTTTTTTCCGGGCATTCCTGCAATTTTACAGTCTAAAAGTGCATTAAATAGTGTCTCAACTCGTTGCTGAGAATAAAGTAGGCACTAAAAGTCTCACCTTCTCTACTTTTATAGCAGATCTAGGAGCACATGTAGCAGTGTACGAAGACTTTCTGTCATCTGATCACAGCTCGTAACTTTAATTGTAAGGAAGCCAGTCTTGAAATTTCTCACACTTCGCCTAAATTTGAAATTTTGCTCTTTGAACTACCTTATGATTTCAGACAATCTTATGCAGGTTAACAGAATCACACACATCAACAATGGACTCGAAAAATCAGGCCAAATGTAGCCAGTTTGAAAAACCACGAGCAAAGGAATGTCGGGTTAATGAACACTGAAGTATGCAGGAATGTGTATTAAAATTGGCAAAGAATCATCAACTACGTCCAAGCTTAAAGATCATTTGACAGCTGAAATATCCCACACATCTGAAGATATGGATTCTCAAGCAGCTTTTCATTGTTACTCTGTAGATTAGGCGCACAGAATAAAGACTTCAGTAACAGATAACTTAATAGTAGTTACAATAAAGCATGTAAATCGCATACAGAAAACAATGGATAAAATAAATAATCAACCTTTCCTATCAGCACTTCAAGAAATGGACACTAATAAAATGTTCAACTGAAACATAAGCCAACTATATGTTACAGTCATGTTATCTAACAAAAAGTACAGCAAAAACAAACCACTGACTGGCACAGGGATTGGCTGACCCCGACATAATCTACATATAACAAGGAAACTGATTCAAGTAGAAATGTAGTTGGCAAAAATATTGTTTCTCACATAAGGTTTAATTGAATTTGAAATTAATTAGACAAGGAAAATGTAATGGAAGTGTTTCTTTACAGTGGAACATGCCATTATAGGGAATTTGAAACCAAACTAACCTTCCATATTCATGCAGAATACATTCTCAAATGTAAGTTCTTTTTAATTGTGATAAATTGACTTATTCTAAAAATAGAGGAATCACTTACCTGTTGAGCTTTAAAAACAAGCTTCTGTAGCATGTGTTGGTACTTTTCTGGTTTTTCGGTCATCATTCTCTGTGAGGTTCCCATACTTGAACAGTTTAGTGCAAAAGCATAACCTTGAGTGGGAAAATAAGAGGAACAGAAAGAAAATAAGAAATACATGGAGACACAAAATACAGCTGTCTTACCTTCAATAGGAAAGCTGAAGAGTAATATGCCACCCTGGAATCAGTATCTTCCAAAAGTGCCCTGGAAAGAAAGAATAAAAAAGAAAGCATAATTCCGGCATGCCATTAGGTAAGTTCTGTCAGTTCACTCTTATGAGCAAAGAAATAGAGATTACCTGAAAAAATCTTCTCCGCCAACATCCTGAAAAGCTTTAGGATCTGAAGTACATTTACCAATTAGAAGTAAAAGAAGGGTGGCCCGAATATCAGAAGTAGCACCAGGAATGTTCCCTCTTCCTTTGCTTCCAACAGCAACACCTAGAGCAATGTTGTCAGTTGCAGCACCTGCAAGTTGAATCAAAGGCCAATATAACAGAGCAGCTGGTACACGTGCAACTAATTGCATTGGCACAATGGCTTGTCCTTGGAGTAGTGATGCGGCCATAGAAGCTATCTCATGTATTGGAGAACTACCATGGTAGCCTGATTTGCTATCAGTTTCTTCCATTAATTCATCCCAACTACAGCTTGCTTGTTTAGGTAAGCGCTCAGAAGTCCTAGTATTTCTAATTTCATCTATGCTGGTGAGAACTTTAGGTTGTTTTATTCCTTCACCAAATGGCATCACAGTTGAATGGGGAACTTTCAAGCACAATTGAGAGAATAGAATGTCACACATCTGTTCACCAAAGAGAAGAGAATAGTGACTCTTAAAGATGCTAAAGAGGAAATGGTATTACAAATAAATCATAATACATAAATTATGGTGAAAAACCTTAAAATTTTGTAAGAGTGAAGTTAATAATAAAACCAACTAATCAATCAGGATTTGGATCAAAGATAAAAGAGAAGAGCATGAGGGGCATTTTACTCCAACAAATATCCAAGATGGATCTTCTTACCCTTCATTAAACATTGTTTAATCATTTGAAAAAAAAACCTCACTAAAATTTTGTTAAGATGATTTTAGAGTTCTCCAAGCAATATATAATTATATACCTTTAAAATGTTTATGCGGTCTGTTTCATTTATAGCTACCAAGGACAAAGCACGGCTCATGATGTCAATCACCGCATTTGCTTTCTCAAGTCGGGAATCACTATGATCAGGGCTAAAATCTGTGTCGCTTGACTTTTGCATTTCACTCTCATCTAACAAAAATTTGCACCGCATGAGAAGCCTTTTCAGAACAAATAAGAAGCCCCACCTAATATTGTTGTTTTTTGACTTCAAAAGACCGCACATCAGCCAAATAGACAAAGGTATGTCAGAATGATCACAGAAGTCATGAGCACCGGCATAAGCAATTTTATTCTGCAAGCTCTTGATATTAGACCATATACTCCCATTACTTGACTCACTTATTTCAGCAATAAGCAGATCTCCCAACCAGATATATCCATTTTGGCGATAAGATATTCTATCAGAATGAAGAAGAGAATGCAATATGGTCCAAGCAAGCTTTGCTTTCATTCCAGCACCATTTTGCACAGACGAATCCTCAATATCATCCATGAACTTGTTGAATTTAGTTATCTGTTTCAGATGCAAGAACTCCTTGTCCAATTGAGTAAATGAACTTATTATTGCATCCAAATTCTCTGTAATATTTTCCAACAGCTGCAAAGGCAAACGAAAAATAATCAAAAAGCATACTTGCAATACAAGGTCAATTATCACTTTATCAAAACCCTGCAAAATGCAAGTAGAGATGATGAGATCCAGAGGCAGAATTTAACATGATAATTCTAAAAAAGGATCTCCCCCTCCCCTGATTAGCTATCAATTTCAATTAAAAAAAGCATTTAAAAACATTTAATTAAACCTAAAAATTCATCATACTTATAAAATTTGCCCAATTTTGCACTATTAAATGATATTTAATAAAAACAGAAAAAATATTCATGAGACATTACCATGTTTAATCGCTCACTGTTAGGGTATCTAGACAATGCAGCAGAAATTGATCTTCTCAAAAGCTCCCCAATGCCTTCCACCCCCAGCTTAATAGAAATATAAAAAGCTTCAGGTGCATCAGCCAAAGCAAGCAGCGTAACAATGGGCTGAATCTCATCATGACTATATTCAGAAGCTCCTGTCGATATGCATGTTTCAGTTATTTGATGCAAAACATAGTCGAAAAGCACCAAATATAGATGTTTTCTTTCTTCTCTTGTGGTTGCCAATGAATACTGCACAAGTTAATTTAAAAGAGAAAACATATATGTTAAAACATTTCTCAATCAATATGGATAAGTTTTTGAAAGCATTAATATAATGAAAGGAAATATAAATAAGGATCAAGATTTAAGACCACCTATACATATTTCATTGACTTCCATATTTTGTGAAGTACTGTAAACTCATAATGTAATTAGTGATTTGATAATCATCTATCTTTCCTAGGTTCAACAAATTTGTAACCAAGAACATTGCGAGCCGATCTTATTTCTATAAATGACCATATCAAACTAATCAGCATACCTCAATGAAGATGAAATCAATTCCTCCAATCAGGTCAACCTGGTCAACAAGAAAGCTTGCAGCACTTATGATGGACGGAGTAGCTTCATCACGTACTTGATAGAACATGTTTGTTAGGATAGAAATAAGCTTGCAGTGAACAAGTTCAGCCCAGGAATTAAACCGGCTAGTCTCTAAAAGTGCCTTGACAACCTAAAGACAAACAAAAGTGAAGAGATCGCTAATGAGACGGATTTATTGCCATAATAATAGTAAGTTACAGTATGTTAAGCTAAAACCTTTTAAACAGACAACCGTAACTGTCTTAAAATTACCACAAAAGAATGTCCAACCAAATATTGAGTCAGATTTTATTGAGAAGACAGTAGTAGTATGGTTTTGAGAGAGACATTGTGAACAGGACGCATAATGGGAGAAAACAGTGAAAATTACCATTAATCAATTCCAATAAACATCTTTAATATTTTTATGACACTGATTCTGTTTCCAATGAGGCAAACCAAATATCCATCCCAAACTGAGGGTGCATAATGCAAAAGAAACAGTGGAAACTAACTAGGGTCAATAAACTCATTTAGCAAATTCAATTTTTGAACAAGACATGAGATTCTCTACCCAGTGAGAGATACCAAATACCCATCCCAATATTCTCAGAACCCATACAGATAGAAATGAATCACATATCTAGAAAAACCTACAAGCCTGTGGTCATGCAAGACCACTTTGTAGAGAGAAAAATTGCCTATGCATGGTCCGAAAAAAGTGGCATCAAGATTATCCAGAGGAATTCCAATGCTAAGATTACATATTGCATAGATGGGCGCTATAAGATAATTCTTCCAAAAGAGTTTAAACTATCTTGTAAGGAACTTGGCTCAGCTAAAGCATGCCCCAGAAGTTTAACATGGTAGAAGCAATAGTGGTATGATATCAAGGAATAATATTTGGTACACTGCCGGTGGAGTTTTTAGACTCCACAAGCAGGGTCAGGGGGTTGGCAACTGTCCTATAGGGGTATAGTAAAATATTAAAATAAATATAATATTTAAAAAAAAAACAAATGGTAATTTTTTAAGGCTGCTTGTAGAATAAAAATAATACACTGCCAGTGTACCAAATACTAACATTGATATCAATTGGGAAGATCAATAAGTCGACTAGGGTGTTTCAATTTTTTTCATTTTTATGTTTAAGGATACTGCCAGTCTGCCACTTCTACAGGACAAGATGCTTTCAAATATGGAATACATATACTACACAAATGAACTTCCAAATTTCCTCCACTTTCACACACACACACGCGCGCAAACACAGAACACTCTCATTGGTTAACTCAAGGTGCAAAACAATATGGTAGCTAGGCAGGGAAAACTGACTCACCCTAATATCAAGTCCTTTTAATCGATTTCTCCGGATTTTGCCTCTATCACAGACAAAATAAAGTAAGCAGCTTAAAGCAGAAGCCCAGACAGATTCTTCCTTCTCTACAGTCTGCAACAAGTATTAAGGGCATTAGACCATAAAGAATACTAAGGATAAATACAGAAGCATGGTAATAGTAATTTTTCTCTTTTTTTTTATTAAAAAATGCCACATGGATGGGACATTCATTAAATCAAAGCAGCCAAAGCACACAATATTCAGTTCAAAGACTGCCTGTACCTGAACAAGAAGAAGAAGTATCTCATATAAAATATTTAAAATCCAAGATTCAAATTTATCAATGGCTGAGGAGGTTCCCAACTTCTTGGCAGAATCTATTTTTCTTATCCCTTGCATGGTAAACTGATCTTCACTATTTAAAAGCAATTCTTGAGCATACTCTTCTTCAATTGCAGATTTGTCATCATTTACCATTGGCTCCAACAAGTGAGCATGGACTCCAAGGTTTATAATTAAATCAAAAGCACGCACCCTACAAGCTGCTCTTGGAGAGCTAAGCATTTCCTGCAAGAAATTTCATTATAAAAAGGTAAGAATTTAAGAGATGCTCTAAAAATGCTAAATAATAGAATTGAAAATGTAATTGACACAAACCTCAAGCATAGACAGAGTAAGAGGAGCAGCAACTCCAGAATACGAGACGTACCTAAAAACAGAATTTTCAACAACTGCCTCCATACTATAGTCACCAGATAGAAACTTAAAAGATAAAAACAAGCATAGGAAGAAAATGAAACAAAACCAATCACTTAAGTATATTTACTTATTCACTTTAAGCAATCTGCTATTTTACTCATCCACCTCCATATTTATATGAATAGAAAGGAAACAAAGAAAGATTTGTAAAAATTGAAATTCAGGACCAACCCCTTGGTGATACTTATAATAACCTACTCTTGTAATGGGTCAGATTTCTGGGAAAGAAAACTCAACAATAATTTTAAAAGTACCGGAGATTTCCACTACTTATCCAAAGGTGATTTTCGACTAAATCTTGGGTTAATATTTCTTCATATATTCTTGTCTTTTTCAATTAATTTTCATTTATCTTCATATTCAATTTAAAATAATTAAATTAAATTTGAACCATATATTAATTTTAAGGTGAATCATCTTTCAACAAAATAGAGAAATCTCCACTAATTTATGTACTGGAGAGGATGTTTACCCCAGTTAACACCTAAATGATTATTTTACAGAAAATATTGTTAAAGAGCATTGATTTAGTGAAAAATTCCATGTGCATCATAATACCATGTGTTTGTGATTGCAGGATAAAAGAAAAAACAAGTTTTTCACCCTCTAAACAGGGATGGTTTTGACATAACTTATGCACCTCAGGCTAAAATCAACACCATCAACCAACCAGATCTAATATGCAAAAAGTAACTGGAACAACTATTGTAGCATTAATAATGTGTCTATAAGCAGGGCGTGAGAGAGAGAGATGGTTAAATGTATGGCCAAAATAAAGGACAAAAGAGGTCCAAGAAAAGAAAAAAAAAATAGAAACATACATGTCAATGACCAGCTTAATAAGGACGCTCACAGCCACATCCATCGACTGCTTTCCACTATTATAACTTAATCTAGAAGATACTGTCAAGGTATTAGCACTTCTGGAAGATGTCTCAGAGCAGACAGCAGCAATAACCTCGCATACCTCAGCAGGATTTAATTGCAGAGGTTGTTGTTCACTAAAGCACACAAAAATATTCTATGAGGAAACAATATACACATATGCTGGAAACCTCTAAAAAGAACTCCTCAATATGAACTTCCCATGAGCTCCAATGTTACACAAAACATTACCCAAAATATTACGGAAGTTCTAATATTTTTGAAATAGAGCAACGTTTTGTGTAATTAGGTAATATTTTCTGTAATTAAACATTACAAAAGTTGTAATAATTTGTGTAATTGGGTAATGTTTTGTGTAGTTGGAGCTAATGGAAAGCTTATTTTAGAAAGCTCATCCCAAAACATCTCACTTTGCAACTCATCAATGTTGTGAATTGAACTTTCAAAATAAATACAACCACCATCAACTAAAGGATGTCAAATTGCACACCTGTAATGACGGTACTGGAAAAGTGGCCGGGCACGTGGGCGAAACATGCTTGCCGGAGAATCGTCCCTGCAGAAAAATCAAATGCAAGAATTCAGATTGTTGTCACACAGCTTCATTCAAAGTTAAGACTTAAAATATGCATAACTAATTTCCTATGTCTCAGGCTATTCAACTTAACCAAATTAACCAAACCCCACTAAAAACAGTCAAAATACAGTCAGGTACAGAAAAAGGTTTTATTGAGCTAGAAGACTTTTCAACATTTAACTTGAAAATCCGGTCTCTTGAAACCACTGCATTAAAGCTACCCATTTACCACCTTTACCAGCCATTAAAATGCAACTAAGTTATGTTTGGCACAGCACAACCATATCAGTCGTACTGATAAAAAATTGAAAGGATCCATATGCATGGTCAGAAAAATATAACGGTCAGTGAGACTAAACATAAAGTGTCACAGCAATAATTTGAGAGAAGTGAAGAGCATACCATATTTGACGAGGTCCTCCTTTACTGCGTTTTAATGCTGTTATTGCTCTCAAGTGGGAGTGAGCTGCGGCAGAATTGGTAATTGTTGTGACTGATGAAGGCTGTAAGAGTTGATCAAGATAAGGCATATCAGCAGTGCCAAAATATTTCCATGGTTGACCCTTCATTTTAGCTTCCATGTCTCCAACAAGTAAAGCAGCAGCTCCTACTTCTACAAAATTATGTGTTCTCATGTCTTGAATATTCACGGACCGATCGCTGTTTTTTTTATACAGACTTTTCAAGTGTTAAATTTGTCTTAGAAGCACAGGAACACATGAAAGAACAAATATCAATAGCTAAAACATACTAGTGACTTATAGGGGGAGAAAATAATGCCAAAACAAACTATTTCAGCAATAGAGGTATACACAAAATCAATTACCTTTCAGAATACAGTAATGACAACTGATGATCCCCAAGCCAGCGCCATTTCAGAACATCTTGTGCAAGATATTCAGGATTCTCTATTCCATCAGCTTCCTCGATGTTCGACAAGTTTGAAACAGATAAATTTGTAGCATCTTTCTTCTCTGAAGGTTCTCCACCATTCACAGGGCATAGCTGGGAATTGAAAGATCTACTCAACAAAGACGAAAGCGTAGGAAGCGACTGTCTTGAAGCCAAGGTAGCTCCGGCAAAGGCTGCAGGCTGGAATGACCGCTTTGGAATATGTTTAGCCAATAGGGATCTCACATAATTTAATGATTTTACAAGTGCTGCAGAAGCAAAACTAGATACAGGCAACGAAGGTGAAGCACTTGCAGATGATGTTGATGTTGATGTTGTTGATGAAATAGATTGTTGATTTAGTGATCGAGACCAAGGTGGCAACCGTCGATTTAGACTAATGTCACATTCAGCAATTAAGTTTACACAAAACTGATCTATTTGCAGCAGCGTCTCCTCACTGGGCTTATATCTGCAGCCAATAGAACAAACAATGAAATCCTAAAAGCAAAAGAACAATATAAAATAGAATCTACAAATCAAAGAACCTCGGGTCTTTATAAATATTTCCAGTCAGTCTGAAACCGGATAGAAACCACAGCAGGTCCGAATTTACAAAGTGACTAACCTAATTTTATGAGCACCTGGTAGATGTCAATTCTGGTACACATACCAATATCACATGCCAAAACCAACAGTCCAACACTTTCCTATTTTACAACAAATAAAATGTAGTGAAAACACAAGCTCACAGCAAGAATAACATACCTTAAAAGGTACCGCTTCAGGAGTGCCACGCACCTTCCCACCACAGCTGGGCTGTCACAAATTATATTCAGATTAGCAGCAAAGAGAGAATAGTACAAGCACTGCACCCAAGAAAATGCTCAAATTACAAGGAAAAGGTAAGTAATTATGCATGAAAAGCAATAATAATCAAATCAGGAATCAAATGTGAAACGATTATGCACCTGAGAACAATGAGCACAACAATAGTGTACCATTTCTTCTTTCTATGTTTTTCTTTTCTTTTCAATTTATATGCAATTCAGTTGTTTGATTATACTGGAATAAATAGCATATTCTTCTGAGGGCATTTCCAAGAAAATTCCAAATACTTCATCCAAACATGATTCATTGGTGTTTCTAGAATAAATTACATACAAGACATGTTCAGCTAAAACTCAATGTATAAATTCAGTGTCAACACTAATCTGCAAGAAGCATCAGAAGCCTTCAATAGTCAGTCAAAACATCAAGAAAAATTCTTTTAAGCCTTTTATTGGTGCAAACTATTTAAGGAACCACCAAACTATTGTTAATCACCAATAGGCATTACTATAAATCCTTAAATATACATCTCCAACCTATTTTCCACCATACATGTCAACAATCCCATCTCTTTAAGCCTTCCATAAGTTCAAACTATTTAAGTTACTACCAAACTATCATTATCAGCAATATGCATTACCTATAACTCCTTAAAACATATCTCCAATCTATTTACCATCCGTACATCTCAACAACCTCATTGCTTTCAGAAACTCTTTGTGGTTCAAAGTATGCTATTCAAAGTATAAGCAATCCTCTCTGGGAAAAAAATAATAATGGCACCATATGATGATTTAGCAGAATAGTTGGTATAATGGGGATCAATTAGAATGACAAATGGTATAAAATAACAGAGTTAATGTAATAGATAAAGAATTACCTGCGTTCTCTCTCTGCAATTGTATGCTCTAAAATAACGATATAAGCCTGGTCAGTTGTTGAGGGAGCTGCCAGATAGTCCTGTCATTGTTAAATATAAGACATTCTGATAATATAAATTCAAATACCAATTCCAAAGTTGAGGTAAAAAGATAGTCCTAATACTGAAATAGTGAAATATGCGTACACACAATCAACACTCCAAAAAATATGACATTAAGATACCATAAGATTCACATTTAAATTCCACATGTCAAGCAAAAGGAATTTCTAATACCAATATGTAGTGCATATTTCTAAAAAGAAATTCTCAACATTTACACGTGTAATATTGTGAATTGAGATTTACTTCAGTAGCAGTCTTCTGTTTTAACAATAACAATGCTGATTCAAGTTGGGCTCAAATAAGGAAAGCAAATTCAGGGTTACATTTGGAACCCTGGAACAGGAGGAGGGGGACTTTACCATTGTTGCAATACGAGATTATGAAATTTCGTTTCCTACCTCTGCACATCGTAAGTGAACTCTCATCTCAGATCATACTAGACTCAGCTTAGTTTTTGACTAAGCAACAGGCTCTTGCAATTAAATTATATTAGAAAATAGAGATATAAAGATTCTAATACATGTCGATTTTTAATTAATTAAAGTAGTCTGTAACTGTAAGTAAAGCAATGCTAAGAAACAATTACTTGCTCAGCCGAGACACTGTCAAGTTATTACTTTGACTACTTGCTTTGTGCTTCCTCAAAGCAAAAAGCAAATTACTAAAGAACTCAAATTTCAAGTTCAGCTTATGCATATAACAAATGTTAGTTATAAACGAAACATTTAAGTAATTTGGTCATTCTCATTCTTAATCAAAAATGATTTCCAGCCAATCAAAGAACTACGAAGGCAAAGCTACGAAGGAAAATCACAATTTTCACTAATACATAACCATTTTTCAACCACATTAAATCTCTAGCTTCATATAACAAATCAAATTTCCTAAATGCTTTGCCACCTAAATAAAGGTTAAAAAGAATTATATATATATTTCCTTTTATTGGTCAACACACAGCATTAAAAAATCATAAGTATATAGGAGACAAATATGAACAATAAAGAATCGAGATCTAATAATCAAACAAACAAACAAACAAAATTAAATCCAACCAAAATTACGAACCCGAAGCGTCCTCGAAGCTTCAGTTAAAACCAAAGGACCCCCTTGGTGATGCGAGCTAACTCCTCCAGTCACCGCCGCCGGCGAAGAAGACGAAAGACAATCCGCCACCGCACGACGCAACGGCTCCGGTGGCTTCTTAAGCGACGAAGATCTAAGCCTCGACAATCCACTGCCTGTTCCTAACTGAAGCCTTGAACCCCCCGGGCTCCGACCCGGACTGAAAGTTGTAGCCATCGGACTTAGGTTGCACTCCGAATCTACGCACAACCGTCTGTCAAACTTAACTCCAATAAAAAAAGAATACTTTTTTAAGCAATTAAGATCTTCTTTTTCCTCCTCGATTCAATCGCTAATGTTCTAGTTAATTTCCACATTTGACCAGAGAACAATGAAAGAGAGAAAATTGTGGAAATTCAATTCTTTAAAGTTCACTAAGGAAAAAAGTGAGTGAGTTTTTTTTTTTTTTTTTTTTTGGAGAATAAAAGTAAGTGAGTATTAGCTGTAAGTATAACTGTATAAGCCTAAGCCTTTGTTTTATTTCTGGAATTGGAAATGTATTATGAGCTGGCAACCTCTTTTTCTATTCTTCTTTTTTTTTTTTTAAGATTAAAATGATTAATGTTTGGTTTTGGTTAATATTTTCTTGATAAATTCAAACTTCCTTTTTATATATTAAAATAGAAGTTTAGGTTTTTAATTAGAATTTGTAAAATCTTTTGTTTTTATTTATTTTTAAATATATTTAAAAACGAGTTAGTTTTTGTAAAATATTTTATTTTTAATATATTTAAAAATGGGTTTAGGGTTTAGGTTTGTAATACTTATTGCAAATAATTAAACAAATTAGTTTAATTAGATAAACTTTGAAATCTTCAAGTATTACAAACCTAACCTTGTATATAATCAATTTAGTCATTATATTACACAATATTTAGAATAAAATAATCTTTTAAATAAAAATTAACTTAGTTGCAAAATAAATATATTTAAAAAATTGAAATCTTAATTTTTTATTTATTTGAATAATCCATTTCTTGCGTCACTATGTAAATCCCATTGTAATCCTCTCAATAAGAAAAACATGTAACATTCCATAAAGTAATGGCGGAAACATATATGTATTTACATATATAGTAACAATAAAATAATTTAATACAATTAAAAAAATTTAAATGGGTTGAGAAATGTTGTTTAAGGTTTGTTTGGTTTTCTGTAAATAATTTTCAAACAATAATTTCTAAAAAATAAATTACGTTTTTTGGAAAAAAATATTTGAAAATAGTATTTTAAAACAAACAAAACATAAATAATTTCACATTTAAAAATATATTTTTTCATTAATTAATTATAAAACTAAATTTAAATATTAATTATGAATCAATAAACAACATTAATGAACAAAAATAACTTATAACAAATTGTCAAGCTATTATGAAACATTGAAATATTAATTTTTTTATCATAATTGTTTATAATATTGCTTTGAGCAATTTTCCTTGGCAATTTCATAAGATATTAACAATGCAATTCTTACAAGTGTCTGCCACTTTGTAATTCCAATAAATTTATAACTTCACATTTGTCTATTTGCTCTTTACAAAATCAAGCAACAAATATTTTGAAGAAAGTTTTCATATAAAGCATATAAATTATAAATAAACCTAATCACATGGTTAAAAATGGTCAAATGTAATCGAGTGAGTATTAAGTTTAATTGGCATCAACATTGTTACCAGTGTAGGACGATGTGGATTTGAGTGCGTTGAAATACATTATCTTCTTATTTAATGGTTGGGAAGGGACTATGAATAATTCTAAGCATTGTATAAAAAATGCTCAAATGTAATGAAAAATATCATTAGAATTCGTAAAGGCATAGAACAAAGCTCAAAAGAAGTTTCAAGACCTAAGTCTCCAATAAACAAAAGTTATAACATAAATAGCTAATATGATAGAATGCCACAAGACGATATTATAGTCAATACAAAAGAGGTCTAAAATCTAAATCTCTAAACCTCGTGTATTGGCTTGATAGTCAGAATGTTCACCTCCCCAAGTGTGACTTGGGTTTGAGTTCCATCAATCATATTGTTGTTTGGGCTTTGCCATTCTCTTGTAATTCACCAAAAAAATCTAAATCTCTAGCATAAATATTTTTCAAACCCCCCAACTAAAGTTATTTAACCTTGTAAGAACTTTTCAAGCTAAAATTTCCAAAGATTCTTTGTTTTAACTAACAATGCTTTGGCCTATTGCTCATTTGGTAAGATTGCTAATACCACAACCAAAGTCGCAACGTTAAGGGTCTATCGTTGCGATGTCACTTACTGGAATTACAACACCATTGAGCATTATTTCACAACTTAACATAATTGTTCAATTGCATATCTAAATTCATTTAAGCCTTATACTACTATAAATATATATTAAGCAGTTTCATTTGCTTATATTCAATTTAACATGTACTATCCAAAGTGTCAAAATGACCATTCATGATACAAAACGACTCAATCTTATGTACATGTCTTCTATTGAAAATAAAAAGAAACTATACAAAAACATTGTTGAGTTGAGAGCTACAACCTGGATGCTTATTCACTCCTCGGAATCTTGAGATCTACGGGAACTTGTGCATGGAATAAATAAATTGTACGCTGAGTGATAAAACTTAGTGGTATTTTCATGATTCAAGTCAATATTATAAACAAAGTAACATGTCAAGAGATACATTCAAAACACAATTTAGATTTCAACATCATCATCTAATATATCATGTCTCATGTCCCATAACTTATATCAAACTTCATTTAACATATCACATTCACATATACAATCCTATACACTCATCATAGCATATTCTCATATATGTCACAACATGTCTCAATCTCATTTCTTTTTCTCATTTCATTTCCAAATCTATTGATTAGTTCCATATCAATATTGGCCCTCAGGGCTCGTGTTAACCGTTTCGCATGATCTTTCACATGCTTTCATTTGTCATATTTCACACACACATATATATATACATGGAATACCATTTTCATTAACATTTCATAAAAACTATCATTTAACAAAGTGCATGCTTTATAATCCCTATTAACCGGACACGAACTTAAGATAGATACACAAATCATCCAATCACCCCACTAATTCAGCACTTAGTGCCTTATCGGGATGTTCGAAGTATAATTTGTGCTTTGCTCCTCGTCGGTATAATCGAAGTAAAACGTGCTCTGCACCTCAACAGATGTTCGAAGTATAATATGCGCTTCATGCCTCATTGGTATAAAACGAAGTATATCTCATACACTAATTCTATGATATGTCAACTATACTCGACTCTGCCCGAGACAATTCATAGTGTAACAAATTAATCAATACATATATGTCCATATTCATATATCATAGTTCATATCATACTCTTTCATGCTATGCTCAACTCAATTCAATTCCTACCATTCTAAATCATCATATATAACATCCCTACACCCGGTTCACACGTATAAACCCGGTATAAGAGTATTACATACAGTGTCAGAGAATTAAAAACGAGTATAACAAAATTTTCTTTCAAATACTGTATAATTGAATCGTTTTAATCAAAATATCACAAAATAATCAAGTATAATCAAAATAATCAAGTATAATCAAAATCAAGACTTAAAACCAGTTTGAAAATAATGAAAATGTAATTTTTACTCAAAACAGGGCAAATATCTATACCACCATAAAAATATTGACACCTCTGTTCTAAAATTGATAAATATAGTCGAAAACTTAGTAATAATCCCTTGAAACAACTTAAAAACTTTCCTAATATTTCAAATCAGTCCAAAACACAATTTTAACCATTTAATTCAATTCATGTAAATTTTCAAAGCAATATTGATAACTCATTCATTAGAGACACATAGGTATACCATTTGTACATGCCATTTCACACAAAATAAATATACCTTGCCTTGCAATCTTCCGATGTTGGTGTGATTTGATGAGAGGCACTAATCCAACCTTAGCTTCTTAGAGGTCTTATACCTACGCGTTGAAATAAACGCGTTAAGTTGATGAAGGCTTAGTAAGTACTACAAGTGTCATTAATCATTCATCTTTTAATCACTCATTTCGAACTCATTCATATAATTGTTTATTCATGTAAAATACATACCTTTTATGTATATGACATTTAACTTACAGTAGTGTTATAAATTCACATATTCTTCCTCATTTCACATTTTAGCCATTCCAACCTCTTAGCTTACTTAGTTTTATCATTCTTTGATTTCTTATACATATATTGTACTTACCTTTCATGTTATTATCATTTCACTTACCTCAATGTCACAATTTGCACATTCTTTCTTTTTTCACATTGTTTACCCTATTAACAAGACTTGGACATTGGTGGATACAAGGATCCAACCAAACACACCAGAATGGCACCCAATGCCTCATCGGATGGTTCGAAGCAATAAAGTGACACCCAGTAATCGGATGGTTCGAAGCAATAAAGTGACACCCAGTGTCTCATCGGTCTAGCCGAAGTAAAGTGGTACCTAGTACCTCATCGAATCTATCCGAAGTAAAATAACGACACTCGGTGTCTCATCGACTCAAGGTCGAAGTATCCCTAAACTCTTCCAATCCTATGGCATGCCAACTATATCCGACTCAGCCCGACTAGTTAATAGGGATTTTCAATTTACAATTCATATCACTTTCAATTCCAATTTCACTTTCACTTTCACTTTCGATTTTGATCACAAATCATTCAAATTCAATTCAAATATACTATTAATTCAATATAAATTTGCATTCATCTCAATATTAACGCTTACCTTATATTCACTTATTAAATATAAATATCGAAATAAACATTAAATAATGAATAATTCAAATTATAGTAATACAAATCAATAACAAATCAATTTAACCAAATAACAACCAAATATCATAAACAATTAGGTACTAATAACTTTGGAAACCTTAGATTTACCCATTTCATTCTCATTTTTCAATTTCATCACATATCACTTTATATGCATCAATGTTTAATTTCTATTCAATTTTTTTTTTTTTACATTAATTTTTAAAGCTGTACACTTGTGTCACAGTCACTAAATTATTTGTATCTTGAGCTACAGAATTTGAAATTAATAACTGCTTGATGTTCTTGAAACTAGACTCAAATATCTTTTTACCGTAAAAATTCCAGAATTTTTACTTTAGCCAATTTGTACAGTAAATTCTTTCAATTTACCCCTTCTCTGCTGCCTAACAGTTTCAACCTTTCTTTACTAAAAGTTATTTATCTTTTAGTACAGGAATCCAATAATGTTCCCGTCTATTTATTTTGAAAATAGACTCAGTAAGGATTAACCATATAAATTTCAGTCTATAATAATTTTTCTACATTTTTCTATGATTTTTCAAAGTCAGAATAGGGGAACTCGAACCTACTCTGATCTTGTTACACAAAAACTAGTATATCTCGAAATATACAATTCCTTTTATTTCACTGTTTCTTCCATATGAAACTAAACTCAATAAGATTTAGTTACATATTTAATTCAGCTCTTAACTCTTTTTATACAATTTTTGGTGAATTTTCGAGTTTAGTCCTTTGTTCTATCCAAACTGTTTCAATGACATTAATTCCTTTCTCATGCTTCTTTATACTAAATTTCATTCAATCACACATAATTATCATACTTATAATTAAACATCTCATTCTCATCATGATTGATCATATATATTAAAATTATAAACACTTTAACTTAATTGTTACTAAGTCTTTTAATACTTGTAGTACTTACCTCACTTGTAGATAATTTCTTCTCACACCTTAGCTTTCTCCTTTCCTTTTTCTTCAATTTCATACAAACACATATAAGCTTAAGACTCAAATTCAATACTTTTTCATGCTAGATTGTGTAAATATACATGTATGTCATGAAAATTGAATCATCTCTTACCTTTGTTCTTGAATTTCTAAATATTCTAATTCAATCCCTATCCACTTTAACACTTCAAAGTGGACTATAAAGAAATTAAGGTGTCTACTAACTTCCCTCTATGCCTTTCTTATGGAAATTTCAAATAAAAGGGAGGATTTTGAAGCTTGAAGGGCTTAACAATGGTGAAGGGACTAAATTGGAATAAAAGTAAAAGTTTGGATGGAGAAGAATGACATGGACGGTTGGACTTTTTAAAGAGAAGATGATATTTTCATCTTTTATTTCCTTTTTATTTTCTCAATTTCTCTAGAATTTTCCACTAAAATATCTCTCTTTAATAAAAATGGTAAATTGAACTTTTAGTCTCTAGGCCTTTCAACTTTACACTTTGGCCTAAAACTTTGTCTCCAAAAATATCTTCCACCAAATTATTCTTTTGGTCCTCCTTAATCAATCTAATTCCCATGATGACTCATAATTCAATTTGGATAAATTGATATTTAGTCCTTCCTCCTTTCTCACAATTACTAATTAATCCTTAAATTTTCATAATCTTCTTATTTTAGCTACATATTCTAATTCTTGACTCCTTCCCTATACTGTTCCAACTTCGGTTCAAAAACACGGATGTTACAATATGCCAACCTAATTATGAGAAGGAAAATACTTACCTAAAACATTCAATTTGTAATATATCATGTATATACATATATTGAACTCAAATCATAAAAGTACAAATCGTATTTTCATCACTCATCTACAAATCTCGTCTTCCCTTTCTCTCCATACGGTCCAACATCATTGTTAGCTATGTTCGAAAATTCAATTATAAAAATTATTGGATTTGTTGTCCTAAGTATAGTATTTTATTCTATGTACACTTTTATTTTTCGAACAAATTGGTTTAATAATAATATCCATTAGTTACATTAATACTCATTGTATATTGTCCTCAATGGTTTTTGTACATAAAGAAAAATGGAAGCAAATATTAGCTTACTACTTATCTAATGTTTAACTAATACTAAGCGGTATTACATAGTCGGATCATAATACGGAAAGACAACTTATATTAATAGAAGAACCTAAACATGTCCTTAGTCTAATCGGAAATGAGCAAATTGATTGAAAGACTAATATGTCATCTATCAAGTCCAATTGGAGAGATGCTTTGTCTTGAGCATTCGAACGAATGACTCCTATAAGATAGAGATATAAATGTGACTGATTGAACTGACATTACATAGAAAAAGTGTCACGTGGCTAGACCTTTTGTCTTGCAATCCGTGTGGCCTTAGGCAATTTTTTTCGTTTCAAACGTGCCTAAGTCAACCTAACTCTTGAAAATTGAGAATTCTTGCAGAAATTCTCTAAGGCATCGAAGCAAAGCAGAAACAAACTCTGAAAAGGAATAAGCTATGAACAATGAAAGCCACAAAAAGAGAGTGCACACAAAGTGTTTGAGTAAATGTTCTCAATATATTAAATCAGAAAGAATAAGTTGATTACAAATGAAGGGGGAGACCTCTGTTTATAGTTGAGCTCTCCCAGATCCAACGGTACAGATTGATTTATATCAACGACTAAGATTAGTTCTCATCTACATTAAGAGTGTCGTAAGGGATTTAAATTCTATACATGTTTATCCTTTAAGATTTTAGAATAATTTTCCTGGTAAAATACAATTTACAAGAGTGTTTCAACTCAACCAGAATTCAAGTATATGAGCTTCTGCATATGTTCCACGAATTGGGTCAATTCAAGCGGGTCGAATGAGCCCCATTTCATCTGTTGACCTCCATGAGACATTCCATGCACATTGTTCACGGATTTTGATTCGTGGATTGTGAGAATCTCCCCCACCATTCTCGCTACGCCTTTGTCGCATCCTCAAAATGACATTGGTTTAAATTGTCTTAGAACAGTGTTGATGCCTCCGCTGATTCCCAACTATTCTCTATATTGGGTAGTTTCACACCTCCAAACATTTTCTTTGGCTTATGTCTTCGTCGTCGCTTAACTCAAACTATATTTATCTCTTGTACATCTTGATCATAAGAGGTCACTATTGTTACTTGCCCCCATTGTGACTTGCTCCGATTGAGATCCTCTAGATCTACACAAATAGGCTTAGGCACGCCCACATTGAACATCGGGTTCACCTTGTGTCTTGCTACTAACTCTAGTTTGTAAGTCCCTAGACTTACCCGCTTAAAATCTCTGAAAGGACTCCTATGTTTTTGCCAAGCCAAAGGTAAGTTAAAATGTAAAACACTACCAAAGTGTTTGAGATGTATCTCGCTCATAGCATTTAGTTGCTCCAACTATCCAATTTGCTTCACTATTTTTCCTCCGAAGTCTGATGCACAACCCACCTCTCTCTTAGGTGGTAGCCTCTCTGATGACTCAACATGCTTCATATCGATTTTTCGCCCCACTAGCATATCCAAGGGGGTTTTTATCGCACTCTCATTTACTCAGTCAATATTCCTCCCATACGGGAATATCCTTAGCTAGCTGGATAGTCGATAAATTTTGTTGTTGTAATATTGTTCTTAAAAAATTTGACATCAACATTTTGATTGAAATAGTTAACAACATTAACACTTTAAACTAACTAATAACATTATAAAAGTAAATGGACTAAATTATGTAAAAAAAAGTATATAGATTAATTCTCAAGTTTCAACATAATATAAGGATCAAAACTAAATTTGACCATTGACTTATAATGTAAAAAAAACAAGGAAAATACAAAATAAATACGAGCCAAACACGAAGGAAGCATGTAATTATCTAATTTTTTGTGGTTTATTCTATTTATTAATATGTTATTGGATGCTACTGAATTATAATTTTCTTTATTTTTCATACATGTTAAATTTTCAAAAAAATGTTTTGTGAGTGATTTTATTTTTGTAGAATTTTTATATGGAACTTTCTAAATTTAAGGTTTGGTTCACTGATAAATTTTAGGTCAAATTATGCTATTAGACCCTATACTTTGCATAAGTTGTGAATTTAATTTGATTATTTTCCATCTTTATAGTTTTAGAATTTGAAAACTTTAGTCTTAACCAAATGGTAACTATTAAATTTATTAAATAAAGTTATGTTATTTTCAAAATTTTATATGTCAAACATATTATTTAATGTGTAATGCTATGTCAGCTTGTTATTTCTATATATTACCCACAAAAATCAGTTAATAGATTTAACAATTATCGTTTGTATTAAGACTGAAATTTTGAAATTAAAAAAATATAGTGACTAAGAATGATCCAATTGGAGAACATATACTAAAACTATAACTTTACTCATAATACAGGACTAATAACATAATTTAACCAAACAAATTTAGCTACTACCATTTGGTCAAAACTAAATTTTCAAAATTCAAAAAGTTCAAGGGACTAAAATTGATCATATTAAAGTATAGGTACTAATCCACAACTTACACAAGATACAGGGTCTAATAGCATAACTTGACCTAAATTTAAGGTTTTACCAATGCAATTGGCATGAATTTAAATATCACCATATTGTATACTTTTATTGATTTTTAAATAAAAAAACTAAATATCCTCAAATAATATAAGTATATAACTTATTTTAGATATGAAAAAACACTTTAATTAATTTCTTAATTAAATTGATGCCATGCTAACTCATGACACCACCTCAATTAAGATTTTAAATAATAATATAGATATAACATAATATATATATATATTACTTACCAAATTTAATAAATTCAATATGAACTCAAAAAAAATTTGAGCTCTAACCATTTGAGTTTTAAAACAATTGCATGGTTTGAGTTTTAAAACACATGCACTATTATTTTTGCAATATTTAAGAGAAAGTACATTTAAGCTTTTTATTTGATTTTAAGATTGAGTGATTATAAATAAAAGTTTGTGTCGGATTAAATAACAATGTCATTTATTAAAATGATAACTCATTTCGAAACTTTTTTTTCTAAAATGTGGATGTACCTTGCTTTATAAATAAAACTAAAAAAATAAATTATTCATCATCTCATATATAATCTGAATTTAAGTCGTATTAACCATATTTGTTATTATAATTTTAAAAAATCAAATTAAAAATTCATCCATCAATTTAGACAATGGACCGATCATCAGTCAACGTCACGCCAATCAACATTTACTCAACAAACAGCCATAGTCAACAAATTCATCATTGAAGACATGAAAAATAACATTTAACTTTCGGATTAAAATTTACAGTGAAAGAATACTTTAAAAAAAAAAGAAAAATAAATACTAAAGTGAAAATATAATTTAAAAGCTAAATAGTGACTAAAAAAAATCATATTGTTAAATCTGATTAAGAATGAGTAAAACTCGATTCGATTAGAAAAAATAAAAAAAAATTCGAATTTCGAGTTAAACGAATCGAGTTGTTCGAGTTAATCAAGTTATTCGAGTCAACTCGATTTTTTTTTCGAATTTTGAGTTTGAATCGAGTTGAGTTTTCGAATTCGAATAAACTGAATATTAAATTATAATATTTACAATTTTACCCCAAACCCTCAAACATTTTTATTTTTTCCTTAAAACTTTTACTCTTTCCCACTTTCCTCCAAAATTTTTTCTCTCCTCTAATTCCACCCTCAATCTACCCTAAACTCATTTCCCTCTAATTTTTTTTAATATTTTCCCTCCAAAATTTTACTCTTCTCAATTACTTTCCCCAAAAACACTCAAAATTTTTTATTTTTCCCCAAAATTTTTACTCTTTCCCACTTTCTCTCCAAAACTTTTACTTCTCTCTCATTCCACCTCCCATTTACCCCAAACCCTTTCTCCCCTCAATTTTTTTGAATATTTTCCTTCCAAAATTTTACTCTCCTATTTACTCTTCCTTAAAATTTTACTCCTTAAAACCTCAAAACTTTTTATTTTTTCCCTAAACTTTTATTTCTCACCCTTTACCCCCAAATAAAAGAAATTAAAATCATCAAAAAAAAATCCCTAAACCTAAATAGTAATAATTTTATGTATATATATTATTTATATTATTAAATTAAAATTCACATTTTGTACTATTTATATTATTTAATTATTTAATCATACTAAATATTTATATTAAAATTAAATTATTAATGATGTCATAAAATATTCATGTTAAATTTTTATGTTGATATCAATTTTATATTTTTGTCTTTAAAATATTTTTCATTAAAAATCACATTTTTACATTTAATATATTTTTTAATTTCAAAATACATAGTGACAAGAATTAAAAAAATTAATAATAAATTTGATTAAGATGGGTGATAGTGATTACAATGACTTAAAGTTATTTTTTAAAATTTAACCCGAACAAATATATTCTATTCGATTCGAATTCCATTACACTCGACTCGATTTGAAAAAATTTCAAATCGAATTAAAATGATAAAATATGATTCGTCAACTCAATTAACTCAAAAATTTTTCATTCGATTCGATCGAACGCTCACCCCTAAATCTGATGGTCAAGTTGTTAAAATATTATTCAATAATATAGAATAAATCTAAACAGGACTAAAGAGTATAAACTGAGAAACAATAATCAAATATCAAAGAAAGTTCCAAATTGATATACATATTACATTTTAAGTGGCACGGCTTCTTATGACATCAAGACCCATCTCGGTCGGATCAGTAGCTTGCAACTCTACCTGGATGCCGTCCAACTCCCTTTTGAACCGGTCCTTCGAGCTTGCATAAATCATCTTGCTTCTTACTTTCGATGTGTCTGGAGACCTTCATTACATAAAACAAATAGATGAGCAAGAGCGATTGATGACCGGAACAGTTAACAAAGATTACAATTTCATTAACACTTAATGTTACCAGGCAATGAAGATAATTCTGCTCTTCTGGCAGTTCTCATCAGTCACAAAATCAAAGTCGTAGACTGCATATCGACACTCATCAGCAGGAAGGCTAGCGGCAAAAGCCTCATAGCTATCGGTAGGTTCGCCGAGCTTTTCCACAATAACTTGCTTCTGCTTTTCCTCAATCTTGAAAACTATGAAGCGATAAGTCCGTTTAGCCTTCAATTCTAAGAACTTCAGCTTGCAATCATCATGCACGGCCATTCCCGAAGCTGCATTTGCCTGCAAAACATGCACAAAGATCTCTATAAATCAACTAAACAAACTAAAAGTTATCCAGAAAACTACTCAAAGATCGAATATGATAAAAGAGCTTCCAAATCACTAAGAATGAGTCAGTGACAATATTTACATATAATAATTAACAGAAGGCTTAAAAGCAAAATTGACCATCAAACTATATCTCTTTTTCTACTTAGGTACTTAATTTTTTCGCAAAAAGTGATACCTAAATTATCAATTTAGTCTCATTTTACCCAAAACACAATATCAACCAATAAGAACATGCCACATGGCACATTCTTACTGGAATCCACTTTTTGGGTAAAATGAGACAAATTGATATTTAGGTAACACTTTTCACGAAAAAAAAAAAAAATAGCCTTTAGCTGGCAAAGTGGGAAAAGTGGTATAGATTGACGGCCAATTTTATAGTGAAGCCTTAATGAAATGTAAAGCTATATTTCTCAGACTCTACATTTTTCATGAAGTAATACCATTTGACACCCGTATCCAACACATACTTAGATAAAGATGGAACATGGCTCTCCAAAGACTCTCCTATGAAAAAGGAAACTTAGAAACATTTAATATACTCTGACACTTGCATCCAAGTAACACAGGTAAATCATATTTTGGCATGAAAATGTAATCTTGTCCGTTTAATAGAGTGAATTACATTGTTCAGAAGTATAAGCAAAATGTATTTTCCCATTAGCTTAACAAACCTTATAAATATTACCTGGACTTGAAGGTAAGAGTCAAATACAGTATGTGTTACACATGAGCATACTCAAATCTTTCTAAGTTTTATCACATATTTGGAGTATTAAATCCTATACTCATGTTCGAATACAAATTGGTTCGAATATGAATAGGGCACAGGTAGCTTAGGAAATGGAGAGACTGGGTAACATAACATAGTTCTGCATTATTCCTTCCCATTTTCTCAAGCTCGCCACTAAAATTTCCCTTAATTATCATTAATCCTAACAGTAATAATAAAGAAATTCAAATAGGCAAAGCCTTCAGTGAATTGTTTACAATTCCAATCCGCAGTCTAATATCAACAACGTGTTGATACCAAATGTTATGCAAATAAAAATTGGCAGAAAATGAAATAACTTTCACGTATACTAAAATTTTCACGTATACAAAGAAATTAAATTTATGTCTAAAGTAAATAGAAAATGCGAAATGATCAAACCGCAATAAGAAATTAAAAGAAAAAAATTCAATGCTTGAAATTTAAACACGAATCGGTCAAACGGTTAGTCTGAAGATCGAATCGAACATTGAAAATAGATCAGGCGAACTAAACAAGACGTAATAAAACTCTATACTGGAGTAGTATTGAATCTAATTTCATGAAAATTTACCTAATTAGTAAGATCGAAAATTATTTAAAAAATATCAAAAGAATTTGAAAGAAAAAGAGTGAATAATTCAAAAATAGTGAAGTAAAAAAGGAGTTCAGGAGAAGAGTGACTACCATTTTTTCCCGAGAAAGCGAAGGAAAGAGCGAGATAGGCCGAGAAAATCTAGGGCTTCTGCGAGGAGAAAGGGAAGGAGAAATTGTGGAGAAAAAATAGACAAATTTAATTTTTCAATTTCTTTTTGGCTAATTAACGGCTTTAAAATGTTTTGAGATTTTTAAATTTTTTTTAAGAATTGCTCTAAAATTTGAATTGATTTATTATTTATATATTCCATATATAAAGCTCTAAATAGAAAATAAAACGAGCAGAGGCAAACATAAGCGTCTTTGCTAGTGTCGTTAATCGCCTTTTACTTATAGTTTCTTCCTTTTCCATTTCGTCCATAAAGAAATGTTTCTTCATTCAAATTTTTTTACAAAGGTTTTGTCTGCTTTAATGGGGATATTTTTTCTCCTTTTATGCACAGTTTTGTTTGTTTCTAAAGCACAGTAATTTGGGTTTCTATTTAGTTTTTTCGGTTATCCAAACGTTTAGGAGAAAAAGGGAAAGTCGTGGTTCGACGATTTGATAAGTGGTTATAGTGACAGTTTTGGTGGCATTGTCCATAAAGGGTGGGGAAGTTGACATGTGACATATCACTTTCGGTGAGGGACAGACAGGCGAGAGGCAGCACCGAACGACAGGGGATAAGTTATAGGAGAAGTCTTGCTGTTAAGCGTTATGGTGGGTCAGGTCGACTTCAAATCGCTAAGGATGTTGCCATTGAATCGAGAAGTGGACATGGACTGGATGCTATTGTCTTGGAGTGAAACGAAGGTAGATTGGGGTGAACGAATGGTGGTGGATCTTGCCGGAGTCAAGGTCTCTCATCATTCATTTCTCATGGAAAACGTGTGGTATTAAGAGAGCTTTGTATGTATTTGCACGAGGGACAACTCAAACAGTAGCTTGATATGCATGGATCTTCCCTTTGATAGTATGCTAGTCAATGAAGGGACCTCGGTCATTATCTTCTTGAAGAAGGCAAACGACGAAAAGTGTCGACAGAGGTGATGTGATGGATGGGTCAAGCTTGAGGGCAATGATGGTGGGAGATGGAAGATTGGAATGGATCTCAATGGATAAGTGCTTACCATCAACTTGTTTACTGTTGAATGCTTCTACCATCATCTATAACTAGCAACGAATGTAGACAGAGTTGAATTTGGGAGCTTTTCAGTTTCTTGGTATTCTAGTTCTTAGACGAGGAAAGCTTAAGTGTGATTGGAATCTATGTTTTTCTTTTGATGTTTTCTTTTTAAGCCTCAGGGTTTTTATTTGAATTTTCGTTTGTAAAATATTAGTGTATTGCTTCAATAAAGATGTCAAACCATTGTTTCAAAAAAAATAGAAATTAAAAGGGATAATGTAAAATTTGGTACATGTACTTTTATAAAATATTTAATGTGATATATGTACTTTGAAAACTTTAAATGCGGTACATAAACTATGAATTTGTTTATTATTTGGTACTTGTACATGTGCTTTTATAAAATATTTAATGTGATATTGATACTTTGAAAACGTTAAATGTGGTACCTAAAGTATGAATTTGTTTATTACTTGGTACTTGTACTTTCATAAAAGATCCAATGTAGTATCTATACTTTGAAAATGTTCAATGTGGTACCTGAATTATCAATTTGTGTATCATTTGGTACTTGTACTTTCATAAAATGTCCAATATGGTACTTATCCTTTGAAAATGTTCATTATGGTACTTGAACTATCAATCTGTGTATTATTATGGCACCTAAAGTTAACATGTACAATAAATGCTAAACTAAACAAAGAAAGTTCAACACGTGAATTTTTTTTCCAAACCATCAATTTCGCATGGACAATATAATATTATGTGAAAAAAAGGAAATGGTACTTGAAATCAAGTTATTCAACCTCCCATTAAAGATCAATAAGTGAAGCAAGAGAGGTAAAATTTGAGAAATTTTGACTTGTATAAATTTAAAAAAATAGAAAAATTAGGGTTTGAAATAATTATATTTTCTAAAAAGGTATGAAATGATATTATTAAATAAATAAAAAAAGGGTAAATTACATCAACAGTCACCCAACTTCCATTTTCTGGAACTAACAGTCACCTGGTTTACATTTTAGTTCCTCAACTTTGAAAATGTGACAAAACGATCCTTAACGTTATCGATCAGTGACAAAACAGTTACCGTTTAATGGATTCTGTAACGGGCTTAACGGGCATGATCACGTGGCAAGTTAACTGGCCGACGTGGCCAGTTAACTTGCCACGTAGATACCAACTGAAAGGTCAAATGGTGACTACGTCGGCCAGTTAACTTGCCACGTAGATACCAACTGAAAGGTCAAATGGTGACTGAATGGGTTATGTTTAGGGTTGAACCCAAAATCATATTGTTTCAATCAAATTATTTGATTAGGGAGAAACATTTCATTTGCCATCCATTTTCATCTGATTTCATATCGATTTAGGGTTAGAAAAGTGTTAGGTTAATAATCAATTGAAATCAGTGACTGGTTTGGGGAGAACAACGACGATGGTGAAGGAAGGAGACGATTTGATACTGGGACAGGTATGTTTCATTTTCTTTTATGGATTACGATATTAATTTTTATTTTTGATTTAGGGTTTTTTTATAGTGATTTTTATTTTTGATTTTGATTTAGGGTTATTTAAATATTTGTTTGATTTGTTATTCACATATTTCTGTTAACATATGTTGGTTTAGTATTCAATTTTGTATTTTGATTTAGGGTTAGTATTCCATTTTTATCTGTTGACATTTGTTTGACCTGTTAACACTGTTTGGGATTTGTTTGATCTGTTAACACTATTTAGGATTTAGGGTTAATTAATTTTTGTTTAGGGTTTATATATTGGTCTGGTTTGATTTCACATGTCATTCCCTATTGTTTAGGGTTTATATTTATAGATACATATGCTCTATATATATGCTTTATATATATTGCCTAGGTTTAGGGTAAAAATTGTTTGTTTATTGTTTGCAATGTGCATAATAGATATATATGCTCTATATACATGAAATTGTGTTTATTGTTTTTGCATTGGTTATTGTCTGACAGAAATTGTTAAATGTTTGCATGTGTTGTATTAAATGTTTGCTTCTGGTCTGATAGTGATGTAGTAAGCTTATTTGATAGTGATGTGTAAATTGTCTAGCAGGTTTTGTTGATAATGTAAATGACAGTGAAGTAGAAATGTCTGATTTTGATGGGTCTAGTAGTGATGGTTCTGTTAGTGATTATAATGTAAATGATAGTGAAGTAAATGATGGGTGTAATAGTGTTGATTTGGATGGGTTAAACATGGCTGATATAAAAGTGGGTAATATACTTGATAGTGATGATTCTGGTAGGTTAGATAGTGCCAATGAATCTGACTCAGACTTAAATGGCCAAAATTTGCCTGAGTTCAACCCTGACAATGACATGAGTAACCCTATACTTAAGGTTGGAATGTTATTTAGTTCTAAAGATAGGCTTAAAGAAGCTGCCAAGCAATATGGTAGGTTCAATAGTTACTTCATTAAGTTTCCCAAAAACAATAAGAAAAGGTTAAATGTTATCTGTAGTGATAAATGTTCTTAGTACATATGGGCATCTAAAAAATACCCTAAATTGACCTTACTGACTCCACTTGGCAATTAGGACTTCCAAACCGAACCATACTTGCTCCAAAGTCTATAAAAATAAGAATGTAACCTCAGCTTGGATAGGTGAACATTATAAAGAAAAATTCATTAGTAATCCTCATTATTCTCTGACATCATTGCACCAAGATGTCAAAAGAGATTTATATTGCCTAGTGTCCATAACTAAATGTAGAAAGGTAAGACATAGGGCAATTGAATTGATTGAAGGAGCTCATAAGGTTCAATATGAGAAGATATAAGAGTATTTGTTTGAGGTTAGGAGCCAAAAATGAGGGAACAACAACAACCTGTTATCTACATAACAGGTTGTTTTAAAGGCTGTATGTTTGTCTGCAAGCATAAAAAGATGGCTTTAGAGTTGGTTGTAGGAGGATGATATGTTTAGATGGATGTTTCTTGAAGCGCTACTATGGTGGCTACTTATTTGCAGCTATTAGGATAGAAGCAAATAATGGTATCTATCCTATTGCATATGTTGCTGTTAAAAGTGAAAACCAAGCATCATGGCTCTGGTTCTTGGAGTTGCTCGCAATGGACTTGGAAAATGTGAACTCATACCAGTGCTCTTCATGTCTGACAAGCAAAAGGTAAAATAAGACACTATTTTATATTTTTCTTGTTTATGGTTTACTGTTTGTCAAATAATCTAACTGTATTTTTTCTATTTGCAGGGACTTTTAGAAGCAATAAGTATGTTGTTTCCTAATGCAAAAACAAGACACTGTATTAGACACCTACATGCCAATTTCAAGAAGGCTGGTTTCAGAAAAAAGGAATTGAAAGATTGTCTTTGGAAAGTTGCCAGAGCAAGCACTAGAAGGGATTTTATGATGCCATGGATGAGCTAAAGAAGGCCAATCAGCATGCTTATGATTGGTTGAAGAAAAATGACCTTACTCACTGGTCAATGTCCCACTTCTCAAGTAGGAGTGGGTCAGACATGTTGGTCAACAACTTGTCTGAATGTTTTAATAAGGTAAACAAAAATTTAATAGTTTATTTAGTATTTTTTTATTCTTTCAAAATGCTTTAACTAGTACTACAGTAATTCTTTTTTGTTTATTGCTGGTAAATCATACTGGAAGCAAAAGGGAAACCTATTCTGACCATGATGGAAATAGTAAGGACCAAGATGATGTTGCTTATTATGAAGAAGAAAGAAGAAGCTGAAAAATGGAATTGAATTTTATGTCCAAAGATAAGGAAAAAATTGGATGTGAATATAAAAAATTCTTTGAGGTAAAGTTACCCTAAACTTATTCTGACTTGTATTCTATTTTTTAATATTATTTTGCATGTTGTTCTTTATTTTATTTTTTATACTATTTTTTAATACCCTAAACCTATTCTGACTTGTATGCTGTATTTCGTTGGCTTAATGATGACTTTATGTCTGCTTTATGTTGGCTTTAATGTTGGATTTATATTGAATGATTTTTTTAGGTGTCTTGGATTGTGTTTTATGTTGGCTTTATATTGGATGCCTAACTTATATGTTGCTTTTTATACAGTTTTTTAGGTGTCATCCATCACATGCTGGTGGGGACAGATATCAAGTTGAGAGTAGTCCAGGCAGTCAGTATGTGGTGGACCTAAATCAGAAAACCTACTACCGCAGGAATTGGGATCTCACTGGCATCCCCTGCATGCATGTAGTAGTTAACATTCATCTTAAAGAGGACCTCCCAGAGACCTATGTAGACAACTGGTACCTCAAGCAAACCCAGATTTAGATTTACTCACACTTCATAAAGCCAGTAAGGGGTTTCAAGCAATGGTTATCTGTGCCAAACATGGTGCTAATTCTGCCTCCTACACTAAGAAGGCCACCTAGCAGACCTACTAAGGTGAGAATGAAAGAATTTGATGAATCAGACTCAAGTGAAAGGATGAGCAAGAGAGGGGTGGAGATGAAGTGCAATAAATGCAACAAAGTAGGCCATAATAGAAGGAGCTGCAAAGGGGAAGTTGGCCAAAACGTTCCAATAAGTTATCTTACTTTACTCATTTAGGTATCAAGTTGGCTTTCACTATTTTGTAATCTGATATGTTCTTGTTTTGTAGGTCAAAAGACATAATATTGGCTTTCACTTTCATGTAAGGACCCCAACTCAGCAAGTGAGCAGCACATCTCAGTTGCAAATGGATAATGCCCCAACTCAAGAATCTGCCTCAAATCAACAATATGCCTCCAGAAAAAAGCTCCCATTGAAGAGGAAACCAACCACTGTTAGATGGATGTTGCCCTCAAATCAAGATTAAATTTTTCCACTTGCTACTGATTGTTGTTCTGAACTGTTTTTGAACTTTTTGTTGAACTTTTTGTAAAGTTTCTTATCATTGCTACTGATTTAAACTTAGGTATATATAAACTGAATTTTTTTTGTAAATTTGCCTACAATTCACATGTGTTTAATGGTATTGAATTGTAGGAAAATTTGGCAATAGTTTGCCATTTATTTATTTTGTAAATAGGTTGAAATCACATCTTTTGTAAACATTTAGCGTTTGGCCTTTATATATGAGTAATGAAGTTTGCCCTCAAATCAATATTAAATTTGCCCACCTGCTACTGATTGTTGTTCTGAACTATTTTTGAACTTTTTGTAAAGTTTCCTATCATAGTTTCCTATCAAATTTGGCAATAGTTTGCCATTTTAGTACAGACTGCTTCACTTTATATTCAAAAATGATGAAATGATGATGGTTGTAAACAATCGACAATTCATAAGTATAAACCAATGGCAATCTCTGTTTATGTATGCTTGATGTTGTAGTGCCTACATACATATAAAAATACATACATGTATGTATAGGTAACTAACTATGGTCTATGTATATGGTGGGATGAAACTTTCAGCATTATAAGGTAACTATTTCATTCCTTTCATCCTCCAATGTTACAACCAAAACAAAAAAATTACAACCAAACCAGCAGCCATGAGAAGTATCAACCAACAAAATTACATCAAAATTAGGCTTTATAAAACAGCCCCAACATTACTACAATTACAAGCACCAAAAACCATTTTTTTCTCTCCCTCCTCCTTGCATCCTCCAATGTCCTCACTTTTTTCAAAAGACCTAACAATATTATTCTTGAATAGGGCATCAGTGGTGGATCAAACCAGTTGAAAAATAGACATGGTTTTCGAAATCCACTCCCAGAATTCATACACCCAAAAAACCTCCTACCTGGGTTATCATTGGACCAAGAAGTGTTGAGTTTGGCTGGGTTTCCATAGTAGTCGATCGGAATGACAGTAGGGTTGCCCGAAATCTTCTTCTTCTTCTTCTTCTTCTTCTTCTTCTTATGCCCTAAAATAGACTGATATGGCTTATTTTTAAGTAGCAACGGCCAGCTGGCAGCTAACCCACAAGCCTCCAACGCCGTCCCAGTTCACATCACTGTTCCGTGATGTCTGTGACGAAAAACGTCAAAAAGGACCGTTTTGTCACATTTTCAAAGTTGAGGGACTGAAATGTAAACCAGGTGACTGTTTGTTCCGAAAAATGAAAGTTGGGTAATTGTTGGTGTAATTTACCCTAAAAAAATTCATTAAGTATGTGCCTTAAAAAATTAATTGCTTATCTTTTAGATTTTATTCAAACAAAAATAAACCATTAATCTCTTGCATCTATATTGATGGTGTTCTCTAATTGGTGGAATACGAGAGAATTTACTAGAGATTTGTTGTTCTTGTGTTTTTACGGACATCTCAATGATGGATAGTCGAATAACTCATCAGTGGATAAAGAAGACAACTCCATTAAAACTTTTAAAATTTTAAATTTGTAAAAGTAAAATTACTTTTAAAAATATAAAAATTTGATTTAATCCTTTAAAAATTATAAAGATATATGTTATTAAAATTGTGAAATTGTATTTTTACTATCGTAAAAATTGTAATTTAATTTCGACCCTCAAAACCTTCCCCTGATGAAAAAGGTGGTGAAAGAGTCTCTACAAGTGTATGCCATCTTCGAAAAATTTGTCCTTTGGCTCTTGGATGTAGGTTACCATTCAGAGGAGGGAGCCAATGAAATCGGAAAAGGAAATCATCAAGGGCAAAGTGGTAATTATAGAGATCGGTAGTTCTTCAAAATCTTGATTTGATATCTTGGTAGATAAGGAAGATAAATAACCAAGTAACATCAGTAGGGACTATTGCCGCTATAAAGGATAATATTCTCGCGAAAGGTGG
The DNA here is from genome assembly GCA_039519145.1 of Kokia cookei. Classification (NCBI taxonomy): domain Eukaryota; kingdom Viridiplantae; phylum Streptophyta; class Magnoliopsida; order Malvales; family Malvaceae; genus Kokia; species Kokia cookei. Next base: position 59,614,644 of record CM076903.1, read on the forward strand.
TGTCAATTTAGCATTGTTTCTAAAAAGTATTTTTAAGATAAAAAGTGAAGGTAGAACGGAGTATTAATAGAAAGGAGAATATTGGGCCAAATATTGAGACAATGGACAGTGATAATGAGACCCAACAGACAGGTCCTTCTAGGCCTAATGATACTAACCCATCTAGGACGATATTGGAGAGATAGTCATAAGGTAGAAGCCAAAAGTGGTGAGGGAAAAGGCAAATTCATAATCCAAGGCTGATCAATAGATTTGAAAGAGGGCCTGGGAGCTAATCGACACAAACTCCTACAATAAGAAAGGTCCCAAAGTGCGAAAGAAAATGGAAGCAAAACTGTCACCTAAGCCTCTACTTGCAAAATGGGTTAACTCTTTCTCTCAACAAGTAGATGTCCCAGAAGATGGTGTGAAGGTGACTAATGAAGGACTTAATCCTAAGGTCGTTCTTCATAGCAAAAGCAATAAAAAACATAATGTGTGTTGAGAAAACACAGCTACGTATAAGTGCTTTTAGACTCAAACCAAAAAGCTTTTATATAGAAACTTCTGGCTTCTAGTTTCAAGTTTGGGTAATAAAATTACCGAAATATCCCTTTTCAGTGGTCATGCTTCACATTTTTTAGTCCTAGGCAAAACAATAAATTGGACCTCTTTTAAAAAAAGTATAAAATGTAATACAATAAAAGTTGTAAATTTTTAGGACATTAGGAGAACCATTTATGATGAAAAATTGAAAAAATTGAAAACTTTAAGCATTTAATTAATTTATTTTAGTCTGAATTTTTTTTCTTGCATTAAAAGTTGAAAAAATATTCTTTTAGCCACTTCTAACCCTGGACCTTGAACCCTAAACAGTTGCAGTCTCAAACAACCCCAAAACCGAGCGTAACTTCTAACTACATGTAGGTTTGCTGCTCACTTTTTTCTCTTTTGGTGAAATCACTTATTTCCTTTTTGAATTTTATTTTAAATTTTTAAAATTCAATATTTAACAATTGGTGAGAGAATAGACATGATGTAAAATTATTGTTATACTAACAAGTATTGCTAAATCTTTAATGAATTTTGATTTATCCATAAATAACTGATCAACACTTTAGCAAAATATATTTTTTATTCTTAAACTAAAATTTAACAAATAATTTATATTAATTATTTAAAAAGTAATTAACTTTTTTATATTTATTTACTATTATATTAATTTTTTAAATATCATTTAAATTAATCTATTAATTACTTTTCAACATCATGTTCAAAATAATTCTTCCCATCACAATTTTTGACAACAATGAAAAACACTTAAAATTAATAAACCATATTTTTCCACTTTTTAGTTGCAATAACAATGGAGAAAAAGAATCGAGTAGAAGTGAAAGCCCAATTTTAGAATGTTGAGGTTCTTTGTTTGTCTTTTCTATTTGATTATGTTTAACTTTTACTTTTGGAACTATTAGGGATTGCAAATTCCAAGTTTTACAAGATCTTTAAGAGTTTATGTTGTAACACTCCAAATTTTTCGATAAGAATATGGCATTATTCCAAGACTGGATATAGTGAATTTGCGAAAAAATTTAGAAAATGAGTCAGATAAAAAATACTTAAGGAAGCAAAGTTGATTTTAGGTACAGGAAACAATGAAAATAATTTTTGAAATGAGATCGTGGCAAAAGGACTAAATTATAAATTCCAAAAACTTTGAGGACTTAAGTAAAAATTTAACTAAAATGAGAAATATGAGTTATTTATTGATTAATTGGAATAAGAATAAGTTGGAATATATATTGGTGTGATAAAAATCATTTTTGGTACCAATTTGGAAATGATTTGGAATTGAAAAGAAATTAAGCAAACGGAAAAAAAGATCACATAAGGGTATTTTTGTCATTTCTTAAGAATTTTTAGAAATATTATTTAGTGTGGATATTTTACATATAGTATATGTAATAACCCAATTTCCAATGGTATTGAAAAAGGCGGTTTTGATATCCTATTTTCGTAAATCGAGTTTGTAAATATTAAATAGAGATATTTATAGAGTTAGTGTATAGATGAATTGAAATTCGGTTAAGTAATTTAGCCGAAATTATGGTTAATTAAGACTTAGGGACTAAATTGTAAAAAATAATCACTATAAAACTTTAATTAGAAAAAGGCTTGGGGACTTAGATAACAATTATGCAAAGGATTAAAATGCTAAATAAACCAAATTAAAATATATGATAGTGGGATTTGATGGTGGATACCATTAACTTAAACTAATTTAAGATTTATGTTAATTAATTAAGATTGAAATATATTAATTTAAGTATAGATAATAGAACCTAATGGAAAGAAAGATAAGATGTTATCATCTTCATCTTCAACTGTGGAAATCAAAGAGAAAAAAGAAAAGAAGAAAGCTTGAAAACCCTTGGACATTTGGCTATCAAATTCAAGTTTCAAGACAATTTTCTTTGATTTTTACGGAAATTGAATCATGGGAGCTTGATTTAGCTAGTCCATGTACTAATTTGTGAAATTGTTAAAGTTTTTTAAAAGTTTTCATTGTTGATAAATAGACGAAATTGGTGTGAATTTGATAGAAATTAAGCTTAGATTAATTGAAAGAGATAATAGTTCGAAAATTAAGGTCCGAAAATTAAGGAAGATTTGGGAGTTAATTGAAAGAGATAGTAGGTTCAACGGACTCTACTGAAAAATGTGAAAATTTTAGTGGCTGAATGGTAAATAGTTGGATCTCAATTTTGGTTCAGTTAAGTTGGAATCAACTAGTTCTTTAGTGGGAAACAAAATGATTATCGATGGATGGTTTATTTGGGACTTTGGTGATCGTGCGTGAAAGATTATATATATGGTGAGAAGGGTTATTCTGCAGGCATAATTCTTTTCATTTATGTTTCATTTCCTTCTCTTCAACATCATCTTCTTTGGTTGCTCCGAAGAAGAGATAGTTGAGGAAAGCTCTACATGAGGTAGTGATCGCGAGGTTTGAGCCTGAAAAGATGAGAATCTGATGACCTGTTGATTAGGATGGAGGAGACTCTAGTTGTTGGAAAAGTTAAGCTTGCAGGGAGGAAGGACAACAGGTGAGATTTTGTACTCCACTACCTAGTGTGTTAATCTGGTTGTTGTGTTGCTTGTATGTTCTGCTCTGAGTCCATTTTAAGTTCTATGACTGTATATGATTATGGTTGATTGAAAAAGTTATGCATGCATAAAACTGTGAAACTATATGAATGTTTGCAAGTGTGTTTGTTGATTGCATGATAGGGTTGTGTATTAATGAATTGGCATGTGGCATACTCCATGATATAGTATGAAAAACTAGTATTGGTTGTAATAATGTGTGTGATATGCTTGATTATAATATGTGGAGTACAAAGGAAATTATTTTCGCGGGTTAATTGAAGATAGGAAAATTGGCGTGATGGAGAAATAGACAGAATGAATGGGATTTGGAGTTGTTGAATATGATAATGGCCTCGCGTTACGGGTGAACATGTAGGAGTTAAGAATTTTTAAATCATTTTCATAATTTTCATGCAAAAATAATTTTTTTAAACATTTTCCCTTTTAAATTTTTAGAATTAGAACTAAATTGACAAATTTTGTAAACATTGAGGGTTAAATTTGTTGAATTTTAGATTTAGGATAAATTGATAGAATGTGTAAACATTGGAGAGCTAAATTTGTAATTAGACCAATAAAAAAGGGTTGTGTCATCTTTCTATCACTTATCTAATAGCAACTAACGAGAGAGTAATTAAATATTCGATTTTAAAGAATCAAGTGACTAAATAATAATAATAATGTGATCAAAATAGAATCGAAGGCATAGGTAATTGACTATTTTTATAGTTTATCCTTTTTTTAATTTAAGGGTCTTTTGTTTTCTTCAAAATGTCGAATTTTTATTTACTCCAATTTGGAGGGAAAGCTTAAAAAAAAGAAATTTTTTTTTTTTTAAGATGTAAAATAGTATTTTACCCTTCATATTTTTTACATAATTATATTATAAAAAGAATAATATTTAGTACACTAGAGTTTTTAGATTTTACAAGCAGCGTCAGAGAGTTGACAAATGTCCTATAAAAATATAGTAAAATATAGGTAAATATTTGTATACTAACGTTACTAATATTTTCTGTCAGAGAGTTGACAAATGTCCTATAAAAATATAGTAAAATATAGGTAAATATTTGGTATACTAACAGTGTACTAAATATTATTCCTTAAAATATTAAAAAAAACATGTGATAAATTTTTTTTAATATATTTGTGTGATTACATTGTAGTAGCTGTTCATATTTTTTTAACCTTTTGACAACGCACACAGACCTTGCACACACAGGTACTCGAACCCGAGACCCCTAAGATGAACAACATCTTTTTTTCCATTGGAGCCACTTGTTGAGTTCACATATGATAATCTTTTAAGATTGCTTGTGAAATAAAAAAAACTAAATAGTAACTTTTATAAGAACTGTATAATTGTAAAAAATCATTATACCCAATTATTTATTTTTTCTTCTCACTATTTAACTAAACAAAAATTAATAAATTTACTATGTCTTATTAATTTAGCATTGCTTCTTAAAAATATTTTTGAATAAAAGTTAAAATTTTTTATTTTTACTTTTGGTTAAAAAAATGCTTTTGCGCAAAAGCATTTTTAAAAAGTACAAAAATATATTGTTTAAAAATATTTTTTATTCTAAAAGTGATTCTAAAAAACAATGCTAAATTGGTCTGTTGATTTTTTATATTACGTATTTGTAGTGTATATTTTAAACATGGGAAGTAAAATAGGAGTTTGGAAAGCATCAAAAGAAAGTGGAAACCCACGCAATCAAAGGTTTCATGTTGAAGGATGGGGAGCCGTCCCAAGACATGCCATGTGAATTCTAAATTATTGAATTTTAAAATCAAGTCATATTTAAATTGAATTTTCAATTTAATTGTTTTATTAAATCGAGTTAAAATTATTATAATTTAAATTTCAATGAATTATTTGGTAAAAAAATTTTCAGTGATTAGATGCAGTATTTTTTTTTTTAACACAACAAACTCAAATTGCTTATATCAAACTATTAAAAAAAAATATATATTTGCATTATCTGAATATAAGTCTTATAAAATCTTCTTAAGAATCTCTTTAAATATTTGGACACCTTCCTTAATACGAGCAGTTAATTTGGTGATTCCATCAACAACTTGATTATCTTTTTGAAGAATATACTTGAATAACCATAATTTTTTATATTTTAATTTCTGTTCGATTTTTTTAATCAAAACTGAACTCACAACCGCAATTACATATCTTCAATCTTAAATGAAAAAAAAAAAATCCTCTTTTAATAAAAAAAATTAAAAATAAAAGAGGAATGTAGTCCAATCTCCATGGAAGACCAGGTTTTGGTTTAATTTGTTATTTTATTTTATTTGTTCAAGTTCCAAATTATATAATCTCCGAATTTCATTTCACTGCTAAAAACTGTTAAAGCAATAACAATATTTTAAAATTTTAAAAAATAATTTAATTAATAAATACTAATTTTATCAGAATCACATGGATTCATTTTTTTTTAAAGTCTAATTTTACATAGTGCCTTTTATCTTTTTGTTTTTTAATTTATAATGATAATAAAAATAAAAGGAAAAACATGTTAGTTGTTAAGTACTAATCAAAGGTGTCAAAATTTTTTTTTAAGAGGATTGGAATTAAATTGTCATTTTTATAATAGTAAAAATATAATCTCACTATTTGAATAGTTAATATTTTTTTTAATTTTTAAAATATTAAATTAATTTTTTATCATTTATAATAATATTAAAATATAATTTTATTTTTATTAATTTAATATTTTAAAAATTTTAATTAACTTAAATAAAAAATTATTTTAGAGAATCGAAATCACTGTCAATCCTTCCAACTGCGCCAATGATCTAACAATTGGAGATGCTAAAATAAAAGTGAGGGAATCTATGAAATAAAATACAGAAGAAAAATGAACATCATTCCCAAATATTTATTTCCAAATCAATAATGATTCTTCTTAGAAAGCGTTAAGCTAACGCCTATATCTATTGATTTTTAAATATATGTAATATATTTTACACGATAAATTTTAAAATTATACATAGATTTTAGTCAAATATGTAATATTATATATAAATTGTGATTATGTATAATTTTGTACATAAAATTATGATTTAATTTATTTTTCATAAATCATTAAAATAATTAATAATATAGCATCATTTAACGTTTACATATTATATACATAAATAATTATATTTATCTAATATGAAAAAAAAATGATGTATTTATTTTTTTAAATGTATATAATTGAATAATAAAAGTTTCATGCATACATTTGATTTGCAAGTCAAAATTTCATGAGTATAATTAGACCGAATCAAAATTTATATTTTAAATTACATATTGAATCAAAATTAATACGTAGTTTGAGATTTATTTCAAAATTTTAAAATTAATGCTTAAATTTATCGCTATACTTTAAGTAGAAATTAAAATTTCTCATTATATTTCATTTTGATTAATATTTATCATTTTATTTTTGAACTAAATGTGAATTACCGCTATACTGAATTTTGTCACTTTACTTTAGCTTGATTGAATTTTGTTATTAACCTTTTTTTTTATTCAATTTATCTATTTAATTTCAATTTAAAATAACTTGAAGATAAAATTTAATAAAAAATATTTTTATATTTCATTTTAATAATTTAATAATAAGTTATGTCAAAAAAGCTCTTAAAATATGTAAAAAATCAAAATCTTTATATTAAATTCTCGCCCACTTAAATCTCAGTCGTTAATTAAAATAATCAATTAAACGCCTTTATTTCGGTGTGTTCAAACACCAAATTATTATTAATCAAATTATCTAAAATGTAAAAATCTTTAATCATTAACCGAATTGAAATATTTCAATTAATTCAATCGATTAATTGAATGAAAATACACGTGGGGTATAAATTTAGCACAAAGTCCCTTGGGACTTGGGGACTATCAACATGGTGCTACGTTTGGACGAAACGAAATTGATTATCCTTGCTTGTCTTAGAAAGGTAAAAAATGTGTATGATATGCATGTGGGAAAATTTCTATATTTGTGCTTGAATCGTCAAAAATGTGTATGATTTCCATGTAGGCAACTATCACATTTTAATGGCCTATCCTTTTAAGAACATTGGACGACTTGTCCATCCTCAATGTCCCATTGCTGCCTTTCAACCCTGTTTACGACTTTTCCTACCCAAAATCTTAATGAATAATGACCCATTTATTGATAGTTACTAATCATATGAAAATCATCGCAACTCAAGGAAAAAAAAAAAAAGAATTTTATATATTTGTTAATTGAATCTTAGTTTAATTAGTATGAATATTATTATTAATGTAGGAGGACGTGAGTTCGAGTGCGTTGAAATGTATTATTTTCTTATTTATGAATTGAAAGAAGTTATAAATAATTTCAAATATTGTGTAAAAAAATAATGAGAATATTAAAAATATATATTATATATCTAACAAAAAGAGATATGCTAAACTTTCTATCAATATCTAGTTGATCCTGATTTCTTTAGTTATAGTTTCTCCATTTTTTTTATAGTTTTATATAAAAATTTTCTTTATAATTTATTTAATTTTGACTTTTGATAGTTACTAATGTTCATTTTTTATATATTTTAAATTCAAAATATTAATTCGATTATTTTTGTTAATTATTCGATTTCGAATTGAATTAATCGATAATAAAAAAATTAAAATTTTTTTAAATGATCTCCGACCAAATTAAATTCGGCCACCAACTGATTAACTAAATTAGATTGGTTCGGTCGATTAATTCGGTTTTAACCGAATTATGAACACCCTTACCTCCATTAACAACTTCCATCATTGACCAGTTGACTGTTAAAATAAATTAACGGGCCAATCAGAGGATGACACGTGATAGTTTTAGATTTAATCTAATATTTTCTTATAAAAATGATTAAAAATCATAAAAATAAAAATAAAATTATCAAAAATATAAAAATTATTAAATATTAAAAAATATGAAAATAAATATAAACTTATAAAAATTTTAAAATATTGTAAAAATATAAAAAATATAAAAGTAAAATATATATTTAAAATATTTAAATATTTATAAAAAAGTATTAAAATTCTGTAAAAATCATAAAAATTAAAAAAAACTATCAAAAGTTTTAAAATTGATATAAATTGTAAAAATTATAAAAAAAATCATAAAACTTGAATTGGACCGAATTAGTTAGTAGGAATGATTAGAACGAAATCAATAAAGGTATCGATATGGAGAGAGTAATTAGATCGATTATACTAGAAACCAAACAGTTGAATTGATTTTTTTATTTAATTGATCTGGATGGATCAACTGATCAGACAAATCAATGGCCTGATCGATTTGACTATCGGTCCGATTTTGAATATCTTGGTCAAAATATTTCATTCTAACATATGCTAATAGTTGTATATTGAAATTTTGGTTTGATAACAAATATTAAAAAAATAAAAAAAATGGGTTCAACTGTCCAATTCTCAAGTCAATCGATCTAATGGCTTTCTTCGGACCGATACCCTTGCCGATTTCAGGTTAATCGGTCTAGTTCAATTTTTATGTTTTTTTTATAAGTTTATATCAATTTTAATTTTTTAATATTTTTTTTAAATTTTTAAGAATTTTAATATGTTTTTTAAATTTTAAATACTTTAAATGAGTTTTATTAATTTTATATTTTTATAATATTTATAAATTTTCATATTTTTAATAAGTTTATATCAAATTTAATAATTTTTATTTTTACAATTTTTTCTGATTTTTTAATAAAAAACTATAATGTGATATCATCTGATTGGTCTGTAAAATTATTTTAATGGTTAATATGGTCAATATTTTCATCCTTGGAGATATTGATTTGAGCATCTGTGTCTTCAAAGTGTGTATATTGTCAAAAGGTTAAGAAAATATAAACAGATAATACCATGTAATTACATCAATATGTTCAAAAAAAAATTGATTATTTTAATTAGCGAAAGAAACTTAATTGATTATTTTTTATATTTTTTAAAAGCACTTATAAACCTATTATTATAGTTGTATTTGTCTCGTTAAGAAGTTCATATCTTCGTAATTATTCCTTAAAAAATAAAATTGGCTATTTCCTTCGGGAAAAAATAATTATTTCTTAAATATAACCCCGAAGTTTATAGATTTTTAGTTTTTTGTCAAATATAATTTTTTTAGTTTCATTATAACTTAAATGATATATATATATTTATTCTCGTGGTCAATATTTTTTAAATTATTATTATTTTTCGTATGTAATAAAAATATACCAACCAAATTTAAACTCCCGATAAAATATAATAAGTAAATCCTATGAGAATGAAGTTATTTCTTTTCATCAATTTTCATTCCAAGTAAGTATTAAGTAATAAACAAAATCTATTTATATATCTACACCATTAATAAAATTTCAGATTGAATTGGTTTCACGAGTCAAGTGAACATCAATTCAATTAGGAAAGTCACGAAAATATCATCTCGTAATTAAAATAAATTATATTATTCGAGAGTATTTTAATATTTTTATTTTAATAAAAAATATATATGATGAAATTTAAAGAATAAATATGTTTCATTTCTATGAATAAAAATATCATAATTAAAGAATAAAATAAGTAACAGTACATCACATCTCATTATCAGTGTGATAGAATTTTTAGATAGTAATAAACTCCCTATATATTAGTAATAAATCTATTCCCGAATATTTTTATCTCCAAAATTTTTAAAAATTTAGGTATTTCACTATTTCTAGAGATGAAATTAGGAGGAAAAGAGTTGAATTTTTTTTTAACAAAAAAAAAAAAAAAAAGACGAGAGTTGAAGACCAAGATTTTGGTCCTAACTTTGACAAGTCTTAAGCCAACACAGCCAACGTTAACTTCTCTTTTAGGGTTTTTAATTTTCTCTCTGATTTTCCAGGTATCTTTTTATTTTTCCTCCTTCCCAAACTGTCCTTTAACTTCTGTTTTCATTTCTTTTTTCAATTTTCATCTGATTTCTCTAAAAGCAGATTATCTCTTCAGTTTCTCTGGTAAATCTGTTTCCTTTCTGTTATGATAATTATTATTTTTTGAGAATTTCCGTCTGCATGCATTTGTTGCTGACTTTGATTTTGATTTCTTTTAATAATTTTTGTTGGTTTCTGTGTGGATGAATATGCGGTCAACAACTTGGCTCTTTTTTTTTTTTTTTAAATCTTTAGATTTTGTTCCCTAGAAATATCGATTTGATCTGTTTTAAGGAAGTGAAGAGAATTTATGCCTTTGGACTTAATTTCTGTTGTTGTAAGCTTAAGAAGTTCTGATTTTTATTGAGAAAATTGTACATTGGTTACTTTAATTGCTAATGTTAAGACGGTTGAATTTAATTGTTTTCTTTAGTCAGTTATTAGCTTTTGATCAATAATATTGTTCAGAAATTTTTTATATCCTTGTTCTAGGCTAATTTTATTTGAGCATAAATTCAAAGTTTTTATGTGTTTTGGTGAACTTGAACTATCAAAGCTCTCACTCTTATGGATACTAGATTAAGAATATTACTGAAATTAGATTATATTATAAATTCAACACTTTTATGCATTTTCTTGTATTTGAGCTATTAATGTTGTTGAATTTTCATATATACAACCTTTATATATATATATGTTAAATAGGTTTCTAATAGGTGAAGTAGAGTGTAGCGTGTGTTGATAGAGTTCTGAGTATGGAGGTACGATACAATCTTTGAGAATTGTTGGCTCATAAATATTGTTGATTGATAGATATGGGGTGGCTTAGAGCTGGTTCAAGTGTGGCAAAGCTTGCTATTAGGAGGACTTTGTCTCAGGGTGGATCATATGCTGCAAGATCCCGCATTGTTCCTTCAAAGAGTCGATATTTTCACACCACCATCTTTAAATCAAAGGCACAGACTGCTCCGGTTCCTCGCCCCGTTCCACTTTCTAAGCTAACTGATAGTTTCTTAGATGGAACCAGTAGTGTATACTTAGAGGAGCTTCAAAGGGCCTGGGAAGCTGACCCAGATAGTGTTGATGAGTCGTGGGACAATTTCTTTAGGAATTTTGTTGGTCAGGCTGCCACATCTCCAGGAATTTCAGGCCAGACCATTCAGGAGAGTATGCGATTGTTATTGCTTGTGCGGGCTTACCAGGTTAATGGTCACATGAAAGCGAAGTTGGATCCTCTGGGTTTAGAGGAAAGGGAAATCCCTGATGATTTGGATCCAGCTTTTTATGGTTTTTCTGAAGCTGATCTTGATAGAGAATTCTTTTTAGGTGTGTGGAGGATGGCTGGATTTTTATCAGAAAACCGACCAGTGCAGACACTTAGGTCGATTTTGACTCGGCTTGAGCAGGCTTACTGTGGAAGCATTGGGTTTGAGTACATGCACATTGCTGACCGTGACAAGTGCAACTGGTTGAGAGACAAGATTGAAACTCCAACACCAATGCAGTACAATCGCCAGCGGCGCGAAGTCATTCTTGATAGGCTTATATGGAGTACACAGTTTGAAAACTTCTTGGCTACCAAGTGGACAACAGCCAAGAGGTTTGGGCTAGAAGGGGGTGAAACTTTAATTCCTGGAATGAAAGAGATGTTTGATAGGGCTGCTGATCTAGGGGTTGAAAGCATAGTTATTGGAATGCCTCACAGAGGAAGATTGAATGTGCTAGGTAATGTTGTCCGAAAGCCACTTCGTCAAATATTTAGTGAGTTCAGTGGTGGTACAAAGCCTGTGGATGAAGTTGGGCTTTACACAGGAACTGGTGATGTCAAATATCACTTGGGAACTTCCTATGATCGACCAACAAGAGGTGGAAAGAGAATTCATTTGTCTTTAGTTGCCAACCCCAGTCACTTGGAGGCTGTGGACCCAGTTGTTGTTGGAAAAACTAGAGCAAAGCAGTATTACTCCAATGATGAGGATAGGACCAAGAACATGGCTGTTTTGATTCATGGAGATGGAAGCTTTGCTGGACAGGGTGTAGTCTATGAAACTCTTCATCTTAGTGCACTTCCAAACTACACTACTGGTGGAACTATACATATTGTAGTCAACAACCAAGTGGCATTTACAACCGATCCAACGGCAGGCAGATCTTCACAGTATTGTACTGATGTTGCCAAAGCTTTAAATGCTCCCATTTTCCACGTAAATGGAGATGATGTTGAGGCAGTTGTCCATGCATGTGAGCTGGCAGCTGAGTGGCGCCAAACCTTCCATTCAGATGTGGTGGTTGATTTGGTCTGCTACCGTAGATTTGGGCATAATGAGATTGACGAACCATCATTTACACAGCCAAATATGTATAAGGTCTGCAGCCAATTTACCTTTTTGGCTATTTATTTCCCCATTAGGCATGTCTTAGTTGGTCCTATCCTTTTTTTTTCGGTTTTTAATATGTTCCTGAGAAATTACTTGAACTTCACATATGTAAATTCTTCCTCCGTTTTTTTCAACAGATCATTCGGAATCACCCCTCAGCACTTCAGATCTACCGAAACAAGTTGTTGGAGTCTGGGCAGGTGACAGATGAAGACATTGGTAATATAAGTCAGAAGGTCAGTACAATTCTTAATGAAGAATTCTTGGCAAGCAAAGATTGTGTTCCCAAAAGACGGGACTGGCTTTCTGCTTACTGGACGGGATTCAAGTCACCTGAACAAATTTCACGTGTTCGGAACACTGGGTATTTTGGCTTCTTTGTCAATTTCAACTTTCATTTCGGTATCTCTTACTTATACTTGCTGATGAAACTTGCATATTATGCAGGGTTAAACCTGAGATATTGAAGAATGTTGGCAAAGCAATCACAACCCTTCCAGATAATTTTAAGCCTCATAGAGCAGTGAAGAAGGTTTATGAACAACGTGCGCAGATGATTGAGACAGGGGAGGGCCTTGACTGGGCTATGGGTGAAGCACTTGCATTTGCTACGTTGCTGGTAGAAGGTAACCATGTTAGGTTGAGTGGTCAGGATGTTGAAAGGGGTACATTCAGTCATCGGCATTCTGTGATTCACGATCAGGAAACAGGGGAACAGTATTGCCCTCTAGACCATGTTATCATCAACCAAAATGAGGAGATGTTTACTGTCAGCAATAGGTAACCCTTTTAATGCTTTGGACATTGTGTAATAGCTAATTTTTCAGTCCATATAATACGTGTTCTCTGATAATGGCTGTACAAGATGTGGTTAAGTATTTGACTATTTGTCTTGGAAATCCTTTAAGAGGAAGAGAAGCCATCTATATTTTACTTTTTCAAGGAAAAATAGTAAAAAGAAAAAAGGGAAGAAAAAGACACCTTTATTTGTGTAACTATTTGATTTTAAGGCTAATTTGGAATCTATTTATGTAGATATTCCAAATTAAATATCAATTGTGCTCTGCATTATGGCTTAGCTTATTGAGAACTTTTCTAGTTGACTACACCTTATACCTGGAATTTGGTTTCTATGTGGTTCACTGCGTGCAATGTGTACAAGTTCAGAATTTTAAGTTGATCTTTCAGTTGCAAACTTACTGTTCTCTTCTTTAGGTGGTGATATCTTTGCTTCTCCTGCAAATTTATGTCCCTGCTGGAGAATTGTTAGATTGTGCAATTTAGTTTTGTGTGGCATTTTTACTTTTGATCTTTTTGTTAAATTTGGATTCTTTTTCTGAGCAACATGTGGTTTCTGAGTGCAGTTCTCTTTCTGAGTTTGGTGTGCTTGGCTTCGAATTGGGTTACTCGATGGAGAATCCAAATTCATTGGTTATGTGGGAAGCTCAGTTTGGTGACTTTGCTAATGGTGCTCAAGTGATATTTGATCAGTTTATAAGTAGCGGGGAGGCGAAGTGGCTGCGTCAAACTGGTCTCGTTGTGCTGCTTCCCCATGGTTATGATGGACAAGGTCCGGAACATTCAAGTGCACGACTAGAGCGTTATCTTCAGGTATTCCCCATGAAATAGCATGCATTGTTCTTTTTATCATGATTTAGCTTCATCATCCTTTATTCAAAATCGGGCTGTGCTCCCTAGAATGTCATTTTCATATAAAATGGTGCATTGATAACTACATCTTTTTTAAAATTTTGCAGATGAGTGATGACAATCCTTTTGTGATACCTGAGATGGATCCAACTCTTCGTAAACAAATTCAGGAGTGCAACTGGCAGGTGGTTAACATTACAACACCTGCTAATTACTTCCATGTTTTGCGGCGTCAGGTCAGTGCAACTAATGGTTATTAATGATGTTTCAGCTTTGGGGCTAGTCTTGCCATTTCCTTATCATTTCTTCTCTCCTATTTCAGATACACAGGGAATTCCGTAAGCCTCTTATTGTGATGTCCCCCAAAAACTTGCTTCGTCACAAGGACTGCAAATCAAATCTTTCTGAATTTGATGATGTCCAAGGCCACCCTGGTTTTGATAAACAAGGAACCAGATTTAAGCGCCTTATAAAAGATCAGAATATGCACTCGGACCTTGAGGAGGGTATCAGACGCTTGGTACTTTGTTCCGGAAAGGTATGCTATGCCCTTGGTTTCTTCTTGTTTCCCCCTTGTATGACTTTCAAAAGCTGTTTAAGTCTGGAATTGTTTCTTGTAGAGTGAAGCGGACAACTAAGATTCATAAATGTGTTATTTCATTGGGCTTTATGTATAGTTCTCTGCAGGTTCAATGGTTGTGTCATTTTTATACAATAATCATACTCTATCTGCTTTCAGGTCTACTATGAGCTTGATGATGAGCGAAAGAAGAACAATGCTACTGACGTTGCTATCTGTCGTGTGGAACAGCTTTGCCCGTTCCCGTATGACCTAATCCAACGAGAGCTTAAGCGATATCCAAGTATGTTGTCCAAGCTTAGACTAAAACTTGACATATAGCAATTCTCGCTGAACCTATAGACTCAACGTGAAACATTGTCTTTTTGGGAATTTAGTTAAGTTTGAATGCTAATTAAAAGCTTGCTGCTGAAAAAATTTTGTTCGGTTTGTTTAAAATGTATATTCAATTTGGATATTTGTGTCTCTCCATCTCTCCCTCTTTTGTTTATATAGAAACTTGATGTCCTAATGTATACTGATAGGTTTAGTAATTTTTCATGTATTGTGACCCTTTATTTCTTTTCCTGCTTTTTTGTTTTTCCTGAAAC
This sequence comes from Kokia cookei, assembly GCA_039519145.1. Classification (NCBI taxonomy): domain Eukaryota; kingdom Viridiplantae; phylum Streptophyta; class Magnoliopsida; order Malvales; family Malvaceae; genus Kokia; species Kokia cookei. The sequence continues at coordinate 59,629,910 of CM076903.1, forward strand.
TGAAACATGATTTCGGGTTTATACTTTTTGGTGGTTACTTTCAGACGCAGAGATTGTTTGGTGCCAGGAAGAACCGATGGACATGGGTGCATACAACTATATTGCCCCTCGTCTTGCCACTGCAATGACTGCTTTGGGTAGAGGAACATTTGATGATGTCAGATATGTTGGCCGTGCTCCATCTGCTTCCACTGCTACTGGCTTCTATTCCATGCATGTGAAGGAACAAGCCGAGCTCGTGCAAAAGGCCATTCAACCTGAACCGATCAAGACCAATACTACTATCTGAAGCTTTGCGCAAAATCATTGTTGAAAACTATAGTATTAAAGCAATGCTCTAAAATAACATCCGGTGCAGAGCTGGAAAACTGTTAGGGTGTGTTATTTCGATGAGTCATGTTTCCGCCATTCCTTCTGTGCTAAGGCACCGATACGTGAAGGTGAACTGATGATCAAATAGTTGATTTGATGCATAATTTTCATATGTAATATTTTATGGTTTTTTCTAACCCTAACAATATAAACAATGCAGCGGTTCCTTTTATAATGCAGAAATTAAACTACCTTGCTCTTCACTGGGCTCGATCTCTCAGGGCAATTATGCGTAATTGGGGGTTCAGTTTCATATATTCTGGAAATAAGAGAAAAAAAAAGAATAGAAGATTTTACTTTTTTTTCCTCTAAGTTTTTAAAAATCTATTTTCTGTATATTTTTCAAGTATTAATAGATATAATAAGGGTTAAATTGTGTATTTATGTTTTTTTTTTGTTAAACAGTTTTTTTTTTTTTTTTAAGATTTAAGGAAATAAGTGATTTTGAAGAGAGGGTGAAAAAACACATTCATCTAGACGAGTTTTTGTTGATATATTAGTAAAGTGCATCCAGTTGAAAGAAGTTTTTGAAAATTTTTAAGAGAATGCATGAGTTTGATGAAACTTTTGAATAGAGTATATAACATTTATGGTTCATTATATTACTAAATTTGTCATTATGTATATTTTATCATTTATAAAATTAATTATATTTATAAATAAGAATTTTAATTTTACTAAAATATATTGTTAAATAATTGATAATAAGATGCTTATAAATAAGGATTATGGTTCTATTAAAAACTCTATTAAATGATTTTATATAAAAAATAAATTTTATATTTTATATTGAATTACTTCATATTTAAATTATTATGTTGCCATTAAAAAAAGTAAAATGAAAAAAAATTATATTGTTTTAGTTCTAATTTTAAATAGTAAGTTTTGATTATTTATATAATAAGTAATTTTATATTTAAATCATTATATTTCCATTAATATTATATTTCATATAATAAATTTTATAAATACTACATTTATCTAATCTAATGTAAAATAATTATTTAATTATATATCATATTTGAATCATTATGTGTGATTTATTGACTATTAAGAAAAACAATGAAAATTTAATAGTGAAGTGTTTAAGTTAAAATATATCAATTTTTATAGTTTGTACAAAAAATTAATTATAATTAAGAATTTTTATTAACATTATAATGAAATTATTTAAGTAATTGGTATATTTTAAGTATGTTTATTTGTTAATATTTTGAATAATGCTTTTTTACATTAATTATATAAAGTAAAACTATATCATTTATTGAATTCGATAAAATTTTTTTGATTATGATTTGAAATTTTTTTATTATATTTGAAATGTTAATATTGTTTGGACAAAATTTTTAACTCGTATGTTCTATATACTTAGAAATATCTTATCTCAATCTTGGTCTGAATCTATTAAGAAAATAATAATAAACTCTCTATGTATTCTCGAATATTTACATTTTTTATATCCAAAATTTTTAAAAATTTGCCTTGTCTAAATTTAAGGAAAAAAAAAAAGAGAGGAAAAATTGAAATTTAGGTATTTTTTTGATTATTAAACTATTAGTAAATTTACGTTTTAGTTACTCAACTTTAAAAAGTTATAAAATGAGCACTGAACTGTTTGAGAGTTTTCATTTAAATCACTAGAATGTTAAAATCACAATTGTATGTGCCTTTTTTGTTCGCATTGTCTACACCAATCGGAATCTCTCTTTCCTACTATCTTTTACAAGTTAGTTTTTTTCATGAAATAGTTAAAACGTCATGAATTTGTATACTAAAATTCAAATAGTTTTCTTATTCAATCTCCAATATTAACTGCTAGATCAACTTGAATCTAAAGTATGTTATTTTACTCATCGATGAGGATCGGACTATCATTAAATTGATACTTAAAGCTTACTAATTAGACATTTAAAAAAGAAAAGTTAAAATTCAAATAGTTTTCTTATTCAATCTCCAATATTAACTGTTAGATCAACTTGAATCTAAAGTATGTTATTTTACTCATCGATGAGGATCGGACTATCATTAAATTGATACTTAAAGCTTACTAATTAGACATTTAAAAAAGAAAAGTTAATTATCCGGTTATTAAAAACTTTTTCTAATAATTCAGTGATTTTTATAAAAATTTTAAAAAAATTAAAGAATTTTATATTTTTTAAAGTTAGAAGGATAAAAATGTAAACTTCAGAATAGTTTAGCGTTTCACTATTTGAAGAAATTACGAGAAAAAGCGAAGAATAAGACAGAAGAGAGGTTTTCCTTTTTGGCCGAAAAAAGGAGAGAGTTAAAGACCAAGATTTTGGTCCTAACTTGAAAAAATATAAGCCAACACAGCCAACGTCAACTTCACTTATAGGGTTCTTAATTTTCTCTCATATTTTCCAGGTATCCTTTTATTTTTCCTCCTCCCCAAACAGTCCTTTAACTTCAGTTTTCTTTTTTTCTTTTCTTTTTTTTTTTTTTTTCAATTTTCATCTGATTTATCTAAAATCTGATTATCTCTTCAGTTTCTATGGTAAATCTGTTTCCTTTCTGTTATCATTATTATATTATTATTTTAAGAATTTTATTCTGCTTGCATTCGTTTCTGACTTTGATTTTGATTTCTTTTAATAATTTTTGTTGGTTTCTATGTGAATGAATATGCTATAATCGGTCAACAGCTTGGCTTTTTTTCAAGCTTTAAATTTTGTTTCCAAGAAATATCGAATTGATCTGTTTTAAGGAAGTGAGAAGAATTTATGCTTTTGGACTTAATTTCTGTTGTTGTAAGCTTAAGAAGTTCTGATTTTTATTGAGAAAATTGTACATTGGTTACTTTAATTGCTAATGTTAAGTCGGTTGAATTTAATTGTTTTCTTTATTCAGTTATTAGCTTTTGATCAATAATATTGTTTAGAAAATTTTCATATCCTTGTTCTGGGCTTATTTTATTTGAGCATAAATTCAAAGTTTTTATGTGTTTTGGTGAACTTGAACTATCAAAGCTCTCACTTTTATGGATACTAGATTAAGAATATTACTGAAATTAGATTATAAATTCAACACTTTTATGCATTTTCTTGTATTTGAGCTATTAATGTTGTTGAATTTTCATATATACAACCTTTATATATATATATGTTAAATAGGTTTCTAATAGGTGAAGTAAGAGTGTAGCGTGTGTTGATAGAGTTCTGAGTGTGGAGGTACAATACAATCTTTGAGAATTATTGGTTCATAAATATTGTTGATTGATAGATATGGGTTGGCTTAGAGCTGGGTCAAGTGTGGCAAAGCTTGCTATTAGGAGGACTTTGTCTCAGGGTGGATCATATGCTGCAAGATCCCGCATTCTTCCTTCACAGAGTCGATATTTTCACACCACCGTCTTTAAATCAAAGGCACAGACTGCTCCGGTCCCTCGCCCCGTTCCACTTTCTAAGCTAACTGATAGTTTCTTAGATGGAACCAGTAGTGTATACTTAGAGGAGCTTCAAAGGGCCTGGGAATCTGATCCAGATAGTGTTGATGAGTCGTGGGACAATTTCTTTAGGAATTTTGTTGGTCAGGCTGCTACATCTCCAGGAATTTCAGGCCAGACCATTCAGGAGAGTATGCGATTGTTATTGCTTGTGCGGGCTTACCAGGTTAATGGTCACATGAAAGCGAAGTTGGATCCTCTGGGTTTAGAGGAAAGGGAAATCCCTGATGATTTGGATCCAGCTTTTTATGGTTTTTCTGAAGCTGATCTTGATAGAGAATTCTTTTTAGGTGTGTGGAGGATGGCTGGATTTTTATCAGAAAACCGACCAGTGCAGACACTTAGGTCGATTTTGACTCGGCTTGAGCAGGCTTACTGTGGAAGCATTGGGTTCGAGTACATGCACATTGCTGACCGTGACAAGTGCAACTGGTTGAGAGACAAGATTGAAACTCCAACACCAATGCAGTACAATCGCCAGCGGCGCGAAGTCATTCTTGATAGGCTTATATGGAGTACACAGTTTGAAAACTTCTTGGCTACCAAGTGGACAACAGCCAAGAGGTTTGGGCTAGAAGGGGGTGAAACTTTAATTCCTGGAATGAAAGAGATGTTTGATAGGGCTGCTGATCTAGGGGTTGAAAGCATAGTTATTGGAATGCCTCACAGAGGAAGATTGAATGTGCTAGGTAATGTTGTCCGAAAGCCACTTCGTCAAATATTTAGTGAGTTCAGTGGTGGTACAAAGCCTGTGGATGAAGTTGGGCTTTACACAGGAACTGGTGATGTCAAATATCACTTGGGAACTTCCTATGATCGATCAACAAGAGGTGGAAAGAGAATTCATTTGTCTTTAGTTGCCAACCCCAGTCACTTGGAGGCTGTGGACCCAGTTGTTGTTGGAAAAACTAGAGCAAAGCAGTATTACTCCAATGATGAGGATAGGACCAAGAACATGGCTGTTTTGATTCATGGAGATGGCAGCTTTGCTGGACAGGGTGTAGTCTATGAAACTCTTCATCTTAGTGCACTTCCAAACTACACTACTGGTGGAACTATACATATTGTAGTCAACAACCAAGTGGCATTTACAACTGATCCAAGGGCAGGCAGATCTTCACAGTATTGTACTGATGTTGCCAAAGCTTTGAATGCTCCCATTTTCCACGTAAATGGAGATGATGTTGAGGCAGTTGTCCATGCATGTGAGCTTGCAGCTGAGTGGCGCCAAACCTTCCATTCAGATGTGGTGGTTGATTTGGTCTGCTACCGTAGATTTGGGCATAATGAGATTGACGAACCATCATTTACACAGCCAAAGATGTATAAGGTCTGCATCCAATTTACCTTTTTGGCTATTTATTTCCTCATTAGGCATGTCTTAGTTGGTCCTATCCTTTTTTTTTTGGTTTTTAATATGTTCCTGAGAAATTACTTGAACTTCACATATGTAAATTCTTCCTCCTTTTTTTTCAACAGATCATTCGGAATCACCCCTCAGCACTTCAGATCTACCGAAACAAGTTGTTGGGGTCTGGGCAGGTGACAGATGAAGACATTGGTAATATAAGTCAGAAGGTCAGTACAATTCTTAATGAAGAATTCTTGGCCAGCAAAGATTATGTTCCCAAAAGACGGGACTGGCTTTCTGCTTACTGGACGGGATTCAAGTCACCTGAACAAATTTCACGTGTTCGGAACACTGGGTATTTTGGCTTCTTTGTCAATTTCAACTTTCATTTCGGTATCTCTTACTTATACTTGCTGATGAAACTTGCATATTATGCAGGGTTAAACCTGAGATATTGAAGAATGTTGGCAAAGCAATCACAACCCTTCCAGATAATTTTAAGCCTCATAGAGCAGTGAAGAAGGTTTATGAACAACGTGCGCAGATGATTGAGACAGGGGAGGGCCTTGACTGGGCTATGGGTGAAGCACTTGCATTTGCTACGTTGCTGGTAGAAGGTAACCATGTTAGGTTGAGTGGTCAGGATGTTGAAAGGGGTACATTCAGTCATCGGCATTCTGTGATTCACGATCAGGAAACAGGGGAACAGTATTGCCCTCTGGACCACGTTATCATCAACCAAAATGAGGAGATGTTTACTGTCAGCAATAGGTAACCCTTTTAATGCTTTGGACATTGTGTAATAGCTAATTTTTCAGTCTATATATTACATGTTCTCTGATAGTGACTGTACAAGATGTGGTTAAGTATTTGACTATTTGTCTTGGAAATCCTTTAAGAGGAGAAGCCATCTATATTTTACATTTTCAAGGAAAAATAGTAAAATAAAAAAGGAAGAAAAAGACACTTTTATTTGTGTAACTATCTATTCATGTAGTTATTCCAAATTAAATATCTATTGTGTTATGCATTATGGCTTAGCTTATTGAGAGTTTTTCCACTCGACTGCTCCTTATACCTGGAATTTGGTTTCTATGTGGTTCACAGCGTGCAATGTGTACAAGTTTAGAATTTTAAGTTTATCTTTCACTTGCAAACTTACTGTTCTCTGCTTTAGGTGGCGATATAGTTGCTTCTCGTGCTAAGTTTATTCCCTGCTGGAGAATTGTTAGATTGTGCATTTTAGTTTTGTGTGGCCTTTTTCCTTTTGATCTTTTTGTTAATTTTGGATTCTTTTTCTGAGCAACATGTGGTCTTTGAGTGCAGTTCTCTTTCTGAGTTTGGTGTGCTCGGATTCGAATTGGGTTACTCAATGGAGAATCCAAATTCATTGGTTATGTGGGAAGCTCAGTTTGGTGACTTTGCTAATGGTGCTCAAGTGATATTTGATCAGTTTATAAGTAGCGGGGAGGCAAAGTGGCTGCGTCAAACTGGTCTCGTTGTTATGCTTCCCCATGGTTATGATGGACAAGGTCCGGAACATTCAAGTGCACGACTAGAGCGTTATCTTCAGGTATTCCCCATGAAACAGCATGCATTGTTCTTTGCTTCATGATTCAGTTTCATCATCCTTTATTCAAATTCAGGCTGTGCTCCATAGCATGTCATTTTCACATGCAAAAAGGGGACTCGATGGTGCATTGTTAACTACATCTTTATAAATTTTTGCAGATGAGTGATGACAATCCTTTTGTGATTCCTGAGATGGATCCAACTCTTCGTAAACAAATTCAGGAGTGCAACTGGCAGGTGGTTAACATTACAACACCTGCTAATTACTTCCATGTTTTGCGGCGTCAGGTAAGTGCAACTAATGGTTATTAATGATGTTTCAGCTTCGGGGCTAGTCTTGCCATTTCCTTATCATTTCTTCTCTCTTATTTCAGATACACAGGGAATTCCGTAAGCCTCTTATTGTGATGTCCCCCAAAAACCTGCTTCGTCACAAGGACTGCAAATCAAATCTTTCTGAATTTGATGATGTCCAAGGCCACCCTGGTTTTGATAAACAAGGAACCAGATTTAAGCGCCTTATAAAAGATCAGAATATGCACTCGGACCTCGAGGAGGGTATCAGACGCCTGGTACTTTGTTCCGGAAAGGTGTGCTATGCCCTTGGTTTCCACTTGTTTCCCTCTTGTATGACATATAAAAGCTGTTCTATTCTGGAATTTTATCTTTTAGGGCATAAAATGTGTTGTTTTGTTGGGCTTTAAGCGTAGTTGTCTGCAGGGTTAATGGTTGTGTCATTTCTTTAGACAATAATCATGCTCCATCTGCTTTCAGGTCTACTACGAGCTTGATGATGAGCGAAAGAAGAACAATGCTACTGACGTTGCTATCTGTCGTGTGGAACAGCTTTGCCCATTCCCTTATGACCTAATCCAGCGAGAGCTTAAGCGATATCCAAGTATGTTGTCCAGGCTTAGACTAAAACTTGATCTATAGCAATACTCGGTGAACCTAAAGATACAATGTGAAACTTTTATGTCTTTTCGAGAATTTACTTGGGTTTAATTGCTTCTGAACTTATTTTGTATAGTTTGTTTCGTATATTCGGTTTGGATCCTCTTTTGTTTCGTATATACTGTTAGTAATTTTTAATGAATTGTGATCCTTTATTTCTTTTCATGTGTTTTCGTTTTTCCTGATATTTTCTGTTGGTTGCTTTCAGACGCAGAGATTGTTTGGTGCCAGGAAGAACCAATGAACATGGGTGCATACAGCTACACTGCTCCTCGTCTTGCCACTGCAATGACTGCTTTGGGTAGAGGAACCTTTGACGATGTCAGATACATCGGCCGTGCTCCATCTGCTTCCACTGCTACTGGCTTCTATTCCGTGCATGTGAAGGAACAATCCGAGCTTGTGCAAAAGGCCATTCAACCTGAACCGATCAAGACCAATATTACTATCTGAAACTTTGCGCAAGATCATATTTGAAAGACTACAGTATTAAAGCAATGCTCTAAAATAACATCTGGTGCAGAGCTTGAAAACTGTTAGGGTTTGTTATTTCGATGATCGTCATATTTCCGCTATTCCTTCTCTGCCAAGGCACCGATACATGAAGGTGAACAGGTTATCAAATATTTGATTTGATGCATAATTTTCTTTTGTAATATTTTTTGGTTTTTTTAACCCTAACAGTATAAACAATGCATCAGTTCCTTTTATAATGCAGAAATTGAACTACCTTGCTCTTCACTAGGCTCGACTTCTCATGGTAACTATGGGGAGTTAAGGGTCCAGTTTCATATATTCTGGAAATAAGAAAGAAAAAAGAAAAGAAACGAAGTTACATTAAAAATAAATTTTACTTTTTGTCCTCTAAAACAAATAAAAACTCCTATTTTCTGTATGTATTTCAAAGAGTTTTCATGAGTTTTCAAGTATTAATAATTAAATTCTAATTTTCATTAAGAAAAGAAAATTAATTCATTTCATCACTTTTAAAAGGTAGAACTAAAAAGGGCGACAATGCCTTATTGGTGGAGCTTTTCCAACCGGGGGAGGGCTCAATAGCAGTTTGGTAGAGGTGTGCTTTTTGCAGTAGATATTACAATGGTATTGGAAGATTCGTATTAAGCATGTTACAGGAAATGTTAATGTTGTTGTGGATATCTTGGCGAAACACACGAGTTTTAGAGCAGTGTGATGTTAATAATCACTCGATATAATATTTTTATTGTAATCGTTTAATGTTTGTATTTTTTTACCAAAAAATAAGAAAGATTGAGATTAAAATTTAACATTTACTGCTTTTTTTTTTCAGACTCGACTTTATTCAAATTTTTATAGTATGATAAAAAAAATTTAGATTTAATTTGAGTTTAAATTATTTTCATAGATTTTATATAAAAAGATAAAAAAATATTACTATTTATTAGTTAAAGAATGATTTTTTTAAGTTTTTTTAATTAACTTAATATCTGGTTAATTCGTGATAATAAAAAATTCAATAATTGAATGGATATAGATTATTTATATATTTATAAAAAGTAAGATTGATGAAGCAGTGAAGGAGGCGCAGGAAGTTTCCTTGTTTGCTTCCGTTATCTGTAACCACTCAGGGATTTTTGTTCGGGGAGTTTCTACTTCTCTCCCTTTTGTTTCGGACGCATGCGTGGCTGAACTGTTAAAACAATCTCATAAATATAATGTATTTAGTTTATAACTTAATTTTTTGAATGATAACTATATATATTTTAATATTTTTTATGTGTTAAATTTTTTATTTTAAATTAAAGGAAGACTAAGAAAAAAATTTCTTTCATCATAGAGGATGATCTCTTTTGTTATAAACTAATGCTTTTTGGATAGAAATATGTTGGCCTGGCCAATAAGTTATTCAAAGATGATATATAGGTGAAGAGCTTAGCGGTTTGTAAATTATAAAATTTTATATTAATAATGATAAAATTGTATTTTGTTCCTTTTAAAATAAAAAAAAATTGATTTAATTTTTTAAGAATTATAAAAATAAAAACTATTAAAATGATGAAATTATATTTCTACTCTTATAAAAATATACAGTTTAATTCTACCAAACAAAATTTTCTAATTCTGCCACGTATCTATAGACCATCATATGTAGGCTTTATAAGAGGTATTCGTTGTTTTTAAGATTTGCAACATGAGATTGAAATTTGCAAAGTATGCTTTTGACATGGGACCTCAAAAAGTTCTCAGATTTATGATATCCAACTAGAGTAATGAAACCAACTTGAAAGGATTCAAGCTATTTTAAATCTCATTCTCAAGAATACAAAAGAAAATATTGAGATTAACGAGCAAGATTGTAGAGCTTAATAGATTTGTATCAAAGATGACGAACAAGTTCTTACCCTTCTTCAAGGGCTTTAAGGCAATCCTTTTAGAATTGGATTGAACTGACTGGTCGGATTAAGAATTGTCTAGTACACTGGCTCAGAGTAAGAAAAAAAAATCGATTGACTTGCAAACACGTACGAACTAATTGAATTGAGCTAAAATGTTGGTTGAATTGAACTTTATAATTTTTTTAATAATTTATTTGATTTGAATTAATTTAAAAATCTTAACTCCAAAATCAAAGAAAGTTCTTAAAAAAATTAAGAAAACTTGTGCCCAAATTTTAAAAAAATATATAAAATTTGGGTTTGCAAGCCTATATTTAGCCGAACTCCACAAAAAGTAATTACATAATCAAACAAAATCCTAAAGTTTCTAAATAGATTTCTAAAACAAATAAAATACAAAGTAGTTGTAAGTAGCCACAAGTGGGCAACAATGAAGAGTCCCCATGAGGCGGCCCACTAAAGTTCAACCATACCATGGACTCCATCACTTTGTCCTTATGGTCCAAATGTTTGTCTTACCCTAAAAACACAATGTTTCTATTATAAGACCCCAAAATATCTAAAACGAGAAAGAAATGAGAGTCCTTGTTGCATTAAGATCCTAAAATACAAAATTTCCAAACAAACTTGGATCACATTTAATAAATTTATTACCATGGAGGGTTGTTTTGATAAGGCGACTATACTAAAAAAAAAAAAGAGAAATCGTGGAGATAGCGGACAAGAAGATCAGAGCAGGCTTCAGAGAAACAAGTGTGGTGGCAAGTGGTAGTTATGGGCGCAATAAGGGGCTGTAAAAAGGGAGAGCTATGATGGTTTTTGAGATTGAAGAAAGAAAGCTGTAGAGAGACATTTGGAGTGCTAAGTTTGCCCAAAAGATAAAAGAAAAGTCCCCAAATTAAACGTTAAGCCCACTGAACTTTTTTTTTTAAAGAACAGTTACAATAAGAAAGTGAGAATGAATGTGCTAAAATAATGGGTAATGGAAGTGGGAGGAATTGCTTAAACGGAGATAACGAAGGGTGAGTTATATGAATAATGTGTATAAGAGTGGTTATATGAAAGTCACACACACTTAAAATACTTTAGCAGGAAGGGTCATAAGCGCAAATACACCGCTTGCTCGATGAAGAAATAAGGGTGAAGCACTTGTATTTCAAAGAACGGTTAAGAAGTTGACTTCTTAACAATATCAGTCTCCAAGCCATACTCTTCAAGACATTTCAAAAGTGGAACAATCGACGAATCCTGTCAACCTTCCAAGCTTGTTCCCAACAGGAAGTGGAGAACAGATGGCAGAGAGGAGGATCGAAGCAAATTTTGGAAAACAAATGCGATGGCAAACATTAGTGGGTTGAAAAAGATGATAGTTATGATGGTTGTTGAGATTGTGGAAAGAAAGTTGCAGAGAGAATTTTAGAATGCTAAATTTGCCCAAACTAATAAAAAAAAATTCCCAAATGAAACTTTTAAGCCTCTATTTACAAGTCTTGGAAAGAAAATATTGAAGAAGAATCGCGATAAAAACGTGCGAACCAACATGTTAAAATAATAGATAGCGGAAGTGGAAAAAGCTACTTAAGTTACTTGAACGTGGGTAATGAAAGGTAAGTTATATGAATAATAGGTATAAGGACGGTTACACCCACTTAAAAAAATAATTTAGTAAGATCAGTCTGAAGTACAAATGCATCGTTTGTTCAATGAAGACGTAGGGGGAAAGCACTTGTATTCCAAATAAAGGTTAAGGAGTGAACTTCTTAACAATGTATCCATACTCGAGCCTCCAAGCCATACTCTCCAAGATATTCCGAAAATAGAACAAGTCAACCTTCAAAAGTTTCTTACGGTGGTTTGGAGGTGCAATGCGTGTGGCTTGTGAGTGGCACAGTTTTTATTACTAAGGGTTAACTCTTGTAACTTAAAACGGAATCAACAATTAATTAAGTGGTGATCATGCATATGCGACATGATTGATTAGAAGGCAGCAATGTGGTTATGAAAGTGTGAATTGGATTGCATTTTAGTTTATGCTGTAATTTACAGCCACAAATTTCAACCTTTGAACCCAGCATTAGTGCTTCTTTTTATAATGTGTCTTTAATCTAAATCCCATTGGCTCAAGTTGATGAAACCCACGAGTCAGTATCAAACTCTAAACTATTTATTCATTTAATCTTTGTCATCCCACCAAGTTTTATATGTAATGTTAGAGAACTGACTTCCAATAATTAAATAAAATATCATTTGCATCACAACATCAATAGAAGGTTCTATTAATGTAATCTGATAATTGACACCTGCTGAAACTTTAACTATAATTAATTAATTAATTAAATTTTGTTCATCATATTTTAAATCTATGAAAAAAATTTATAAATGAAATATAAGGGTTAAAGTATGGATTTGGAAGTAGTTTTTACATTGGATTTTTGAATTTTTTTTTGGTTTAAGTTAATCTCTAAATTTGGTAATTATTTTCGGAGTATGACTTGAATTTTTTTTGGTTTAAGTTAGTCCATAAACTCAATAATTATTCTCACATTAATTCTTGAATTTTTTTTTTTAAAAAATATCGTTGGTTGGAAAAAAAGAGTTCAAGCTCCATGTGAGAACAACTGCCAAGTTCAAAAATTAATTTGAATGAAAAAAATTCAGGCTCCGATACGAGAACAATTGTCTAGCTCAAGCCTCAATCGTCAAGTTCAAAGATTAACTTGAATCAAAAAAAAAAAAAAAAAAAAAAAACTTAAGCCCCACTGTAAGAATAAATGCGCATTAACCCAATATATTTATATTTGTATTAAACACATATCCATTTAAAACTCCAACAAACTATCCGTATCTCATACTGTGAATAAGGTTAGTCAATTTATGACTCCACCCAAATGTGTACATCAGAGAGGTGCTAAGTGAATTCTCAGATATCTGGAACGGACTTGTGATTATGGTGTTGTATTTAGACCTGCTGAGTGAATTCAGGGAGCTACTACATAAAAATAATACAATATAGGAATTTATAACTAAAAAAATATTGTGAAAGTCATCTACTTGGACTCAACAATGTTACGTATAGGCTTAAGCTTACAACAACAGAAATTAAGTCCAAAAGCATAAATTCTTCTCACTTCCTTAAAACAGATCAATTCGATATTTCTTGGAAACAAAATTTAAAGCTTGAAAAAAAGCCAAGCTGTTGACCGATTATAGCATATTCATTCACATAGAAACCAACAAAAATTATTAAAAGAAATCAAAATCAAAGTCAGAAACGAATGCAAGCAGAATAAAATTCTTAAAATAATAATATAATAATGATAACAGAAAGGAAACAGATTTACCATAGAAACTGAAGAGATAATCAGATTTTAGATAAATCAGATGAAAATTGAAAAAAAAAAAAAAAGAAAAGAAAAAAAGAAAACTGAAGTTAAAGGACTGTTTGGGGAGGAGGAAAAATAAAAGGATACCTGGAAAATATGAGAGAAAATTAAGAACCCTATAAGTGAAGTTGACGTTGGCTGTGTTGGCTTATATTTTTTCATCTACTTGGACTCAACAATGTTACGTATAGGCAAATACCACTGCCTTTATTTTGCTTTTGCTTTGCTCTTAGTTGCCAATCTTTTTATGTTTGAGAATATTTTTTTTTTTAATGTGAACAAAAAAGACTGTTATTTTTTTTAACTATTATCATAAATCTTCAGAACAGTTCATTTTAGTGGAATCCCAACATTTACATAGATATAAATAATTAAACAGATTATATTTGCATGAAAAATAATGTGTATATAAGGAAGTTGAGATTGTGCTTCATTTTTTACACCCTGTTGGGAAGAAAACAGAGATTTTGACAAGACCAACACCGTAAATGGATTGTGTGGCCAAGATTTTCGATCAAAGTAAGCCGTTTGTAGCTGTAATCCTTTTGCAGTTTGGGTTTGCAGGCATGTCTTTAATCAGTAAGTTTGCTTTAAACCAAGGCATGAGCCAACATGTTTTGGTCGTCTACCGCCACGCCATCGCCACTCTCGTCATTGCTCCTTTCGCCCTTGTTTATGATAGGTTTCATATTTTTTCCACCGATACTTCTAATCATGTTATATTTATTCATTGTGATTGTCCATAATTTAAATCACTGACTGATTTGCAGGAAGATTAGGCCAAAAATGACCTTGTCTATCTTTGTTAAGATATTGTTACTAGGGTTGTTGGAGTAAGTACCAAGTTTTATGTTCCTAACCATTGTCGAGGTCTATCGTTGACAAGTCGGGTAAGTTGTCGAGATAGTAGGCAAACATCGAGAATACTTCGAAAAACGAAAAGGGTGTTAGCGGGGGAATTTCGTTTTCCGTTTCTGATATCCTTCTCACATGGTTCCTAGCCTTTATATACCGTGATCTCACTGACTTACTCGACTTGTCACCGGCCGGCATCGATGATCTTATCGAATAATAGGTCTGAATATAACACCAATTCACTTGATTTTCAGGCCAACAATTGATCAAAACTTATTCTACAGTGGCATGAAGTATACTTCAGCAACTTTCACATCTGCACTGTGCAATGTTCTTCCTGCATTTGCGTTTATCTTCGCCTGGATCTTCAAGTAACCAAATTTCCAATCCCCTTCGTATATGCAACTTTTTAGTATTTCAATGAAAGGGCACCTTAAAACCTTAACATTGCTACAATATTTAAAAAGATTTGCACACAATTTTTAAGCTTAAAAAAAATCTGTTTAACAAATGGGCTGTAGTTTAACTCTAACGTTCAAAACCACCAATATGATTAATTTTCCAATTTATATTTATTTTTATATATTAACATAAAAATTAAATACATGATATCATACCGAAAGTACGATAAATTTTTTATGTTTAAAATTTCAATAAAAATATATAAAATTTGACAATATATATATATATATACATACATATATATATCCTCATCCTTAAAATTATAGGTGTTTGTTGGTCGAAATAAATTTTGATTAAGTCTTTGTATGTTGTCAATATCATTTATATTGACTCAAAAAATAAGTTTAAAGCATACATAGGTTTGGTGCAAACCCAACCAACCCATAAACATATCTAATTTCAACTATATATATATGTGTGTGT
This sequence comes from Kokia cookei, assembly GCA_039519145.1. Classification (NCBI taxonomy): domain Eukaryota; kingdom Viridiplantae; phylum Streptophyta; class Magnoliopsida; order Malvales; family Malvaceae; genus Kokia; species Kokia cookei. The sequence goes on from CM076903.1 coordinate 59,645,123, forward strand.
GTTTGGGGTTTGAACAAAGTTTTAAATTTTGCTCAAATCTTTCAAATTTTGAGTTAAGCTTGGGCAGATACAAGTGATGTCCAATTTGAACTCAAACTTTTCTTGTCATTAGCTTTGTTCAAGAATCGAGTTATCCACTCAAATCCAAAGATCCACTAGATTTTTAAGGAGTTTGGATAAAAATATTAAATTTAAAAAATAGATTTGAGTGAAAAAAATTTAAACCCGTTTAAAAATAACATAACTTTTAATTTTTGGCTATGATATAATATATTTAATTTTCATATGATGTAAAATGCATAATATATAAAATAAACTTAAAAGAATATGTATTATAAACTTGAAAATGGATTTCAGCAAATATTTTTTATATAATAGTAGTAAAACGAGTACATAATCATGAATATAATTACTATATATTACGTCAAAGTATTTTTTTTAAAAAAAGGTAATATGAGTGGACTTTAACAGACTTGAGTTACTATATTACATGTAAATATGGGTGAGCTTGTAAAAAAAAATTAAGGTTGAAATTGTGGAGTAGGTTAGACTTGAACAAATATATATAATATTGATACTATACACACCCAATTTAATCTAGTTTAATCTAACTCATCAACACATCTAGATGATTGAATATATATATATATATATATATATATATATAAATTTGTTTGGCAGGCTTGAGAAGGTTAATATGGGAGAAGTCCATAGCCAGGCAAAGATAATAGGAACCATTGTGAGTGCGGGAGGAGCAATGCTAATGAGTTTGATAAAAGGACCAATGTTGCAGTTGCCATGGATTAAATCAGATGATGACCATGCTTTTTCCAGTGCTGCAACTGACGAATATCCCATCAAAGGGGCTATCATGATCACCCTTGGCTGCTTCTGCTGGGCCGCTTTCATCATTCTACAAGTAAACCTTTTACATTTACATTCATTTTCTCTTTTATCACGCCTGCGGTCATGCTTGTTGGTCTTCTAGTTTACACTATATTGATTAACTGCAGTGAAGATGGTATGCGTGGTTTTGTTTTGTAGGCGATTACCCTAAAATCATACCCTGCTGAGCTTTCCCTAACAGCTTTAATCTGTTTTGTGGGCACCATTGAAGGATGCATTGTAGCCCTAGCCATGGAAGCTGGTAATGCTGCTGTTTGGTCTATTCATTTGGATGCTAAACTATTAGCTGCTGTTTACAGTGTAAGAACCTCACCAGTACGGTCATATTATATGGTTTTGGTCTCTCTATCAGTACTCAAAATTTAGAGATTTGTGTGGTGGCAGGGAGTCATCTGTTCTGGAATTGCTTATTATGTTCAAGGGATGGTAATGAAAACTAGAGGGCCTGTTTTCGTGACTGCTTTTAGTCCCTTAAGCATGGTGGTTATTGCAATTCTTAGCTCATTTATCTTATCAGAGGTACTCTACTTAGGAAGGTAAATGATCAGTTCCATTAAATCCCGCCATGGAAACTGCTAAAGAAAGCTTCATAATTTCTGTAATTATGGTGTCATTCTTTTTTATAGGGTTATTGGAGCCATTGTTATTGTTATCGGCCTTTATCTGGTTTTGTGGGGTAAAAGCAAGGATCAAACGTCATCAAATCAAGACATCCAAATGGAAGGATCAGATGATCTGAAAATGATTCCCCCCATTGATGAGACAACAAAGGTTTCAAATCAAGAACTTCTTGTCCTGGATTTAACCTCCAACAAAGTGACACCTACTGATGAATCTGTCTGATGATATGAAAAATCAGGAGAAAGAAACAGTTTCTTTTTTTAAAGATTAAAACAAGTTTTATGAACCCTGAACTCCCCAAGAATGCAAAGTAGAGATTAAGCTAATGAATGGCTACAAGAACTAAAATCATTGTAAAGTGGGTTCTGGTGTTTAACCTTCTTATTTATTCACTGCCATGAACTAATTCATGCACAATCAGCGAATCAAATATTATTCCACATAGAAATCAGTGAATATTCAATTGAATTAGTCAAATAACAGTTTAGCACTAAATAATGAAATCCAAACACCAAAACTCCAATCTATTAAGCTTATGGTATCAATCATCCTTCAACTTTTTGAGCATATTTTCACAGACAGACGACGATTCATTTTGCGTATTTTAAGGTTCAACTGAAGAAGAATCTCCAAATATCCATCATTGTTCTACGAATCAAATCACAAAACAGCATTTAAAAACAAACCAATGGATTCAACTTTGGGAAATGTTTTTTGTTTCATCATCATTGGATTGATTTGGTGTGCCGAATTTTTGCTTGAAAGAGTGAGTCCTGCCTTTGCATCCACATCATATGCCCCTTCAAATCCAAAAAAAAAAAAAAAATAAAAAAAAAATTCAAATCCAATTAAATGATTGGAAACCCAGAAATGGGAGAATCTTTGCAATTAAAGATCAGTTTTTGTTAAAATTTTACCTGAAGAGCAGCGGCCCAAGCAATGAGGAAAGAAGCGAACCAGAACCTTTTGTCTCTGATGAGAGTTTGGACATCAAATTTTGCCATTAAACCCTTATCCAATAAAGCCTTTCGTTTTGTTGTATTTTTAGGGGTTTTGGATTTGGGGTGAAAGACGAGATTTTGGGGGGATTTTTGTTTTGTTTGGACTGAGCCCTTCTATGCTTTCTTTCCCTGAAGTTTGATTTCTTTTTTGCCTATAAAAAGTTGATTTCTTTATTTAAAGGATTAATATTTTTATCTATGCTTCAATTAGTTATTCACATCAAAATTTATATACAGACAAGTTCATAGCCCATGCAGCAAAAGTATATACGATAGCTTGAACACAAAATGAGACGCGCACAGTCGTCAATTTTGTGACTTTTAAGATACAATCCAAGTATTTTTGGTTTTGGTTGAAATGTTTTCACTAGTGTTCGAATATTTATTATTTGTTTCGATAGGATTGTTTTAGTAAATATTGCACAAGTAGAGTGGTTGAACGAGATTCTTACGAAAATTACGACTTTCAAGTTTTTAATTCGAGTTAAAATCATATTATGTTTGATTCTTAAACTTAATTTTTATTATATGTATGAGTTTTATATTGTATTTATTAGGTTTTATTATTTTATTATTTATTTATTTTGAATTTTAAAATTTTTAAGTTTTTTAGGAATTTGATGTGAATTGTGGGTGAAAAAATATCCTACAAAAAAAAAAACCCAAAGAGCAACCATATGGTAAAAAGAAAATGATATCTATTTCTAGAGTTGTCCTGGTCCAGAACTAATACCTAATACCGTCACAATCATCTCCTCGCACCCTGATTCACGAACCCAAGGCAAAAGTTGTGCATCTTAAATTCCAAAGAACTCTTCATTCCTTTTGAAGTATTCGCATTCGATATAGTGTCCAACACAATATGACTGCCCATTAATCCTTTAATTATATGAAAATTCTTTTAAACAAACACTCATGCTAAACACAAATCTATATCCAGAATTCACTCCCGAGTGCAAGTAATATAGAATCCGGCAGCTGATGTGAACAACACCAGATAACATAAACAACTTATACTGTCAAAAAGCTGCTCAAAATCTTAGTCCAAATTGTTCAACTAACACAGGCAAATGAACGGAAACTAATACCACGGGACTCATTTCGTTCGTGGTCAAGCTACATAACTATTACATGCATTACAACTATGTCGGACAATCAGCTTTTCTGAGTGTAGAAATAAAGAATACAATGCGGAGGGACAGCCATAGGATTGTTTCAAGACAGCAACTTTCCAGTTACGTAGAGAGAGAGTTTATCTCTCATGATTGTGGCGGACTGGTCAAAATATTCACAATTTTGTCGACGATAACCAGTATCGTGGTGATGGGATAATGACATATCATCGAAAACCTCGTCCTCCATATCAATAAGAATATTGTGCAACAAGCAGCAGACAAGAACAATTCTTGGCAATCTGTTCTTATCAGGCATCCACATAACCCCGTGTATTATTCTCCACATCTCCTTGAGCCTCGCCAGAGCCATTTGCACAACCATTCTGGTTGCAGCATGTCTTTTATTGAACTCAATTTGGAGATCTGAGAGGCCTTTCCCTTGATACGGAGTTAAGAGCCATGTCAATAGCGGAAAGCCAGCATCCCCGATTATGTATTCTCCTATTTCCATTCCTTCTGAAATGTTTAGCTTCTTACCATTTAGTCTTTTTCCTTCTTCAGAAAGTCTGAAGAAACCTGAGCTCCGGAGGACAACGTCATCACTTAAACTTCCAGGCCAACCAGCAATCACATCACGAAGTCTCATTTCCGGGTCGACAACTGCCTGCAAAACCATGCTGTAGTTCTTCTCTCGGTCAAACCAGACATTATTTGACGGGTCCATTGTAGGTAGAGTCATAACAACATGTGTAATATCTATTGCCCCGCAGCAATTAGGAAGCCCCCGGATTTTCTCGAACTTAGACTTTATCTGCTCCATCTCTGCTTCCGTTGAAGGCCAAGTGAGATGGTGCAGCCCTTTTTCCTCCATTGCTTCAACAAACCGCCAGGTTATTTGTGAAACAGTTGACTGATTCATCCCAAAAGTATCACCAATGACCGATAACGATTCACCTGAGCTAAGCCTTCTAAGGGCAACAGCTACTTGATCATTTAGAGACAAAGGCTTCCCGTTTATATCGGTGTAGCTTGATTGCCGAGCCATCATATCTTCCTTTACCAAGGAACATATGTAGTTGAATGTCTTCCTTGAAATTCTAAAAACTGATTCAAAACTTCTCGAACCCTTTGATTGAGATAAAGGACCTAAAAGGTGACATGAAAACAAGGTTATATCAGTGTAAGATAATTAACTTTTGAAACTCAATCACTAACAAAAGATCAGCCTCTACATTACTGCTTTACAATGCCGAGCCACCAAAAATCTGTTATTCCAATCACCACAAGGCTCACTGCATATCAATGACATTGTATTCGGACAATTGAATTTAAACAAAACCACATGCCCCAAAGGAAAATTTTCAAAACAAGATTGAATTGCACATATTTGTTATGTTTTCATCAAACATGCTGAAATTAACCAGATAATTCACCATGTTCTAATTGATTTCCAGTCTATCTTCAAGTTCTCTTGTTGTTAAGAACCAAGAATTTTGAAGCATGTTAGCGACCAAGAGAAATTGATGATAACTGAATCATTGCACAAGATGTTTTTGTTGTCGCTACATAAGTGCAAAAGTACCGCATATATTGAACTTTCATATTGAAGGTCAAGTTCTGAGCATAATGTGCATGATCAGGTAAGATCAATGCAAGCAGTCTTTGCTGTCAGAACCAACACTGATAAGCAAAAATCCCATTAAAGGCTAAGAAACCATTAATTTCGTAATATTTTAGCAATTATTGGTAGAACCTACTTTGAAGAGCCAAACTATGCCACGGCAATGCGATTTACCCAACCTCCAGCTCTGCCTGGCTCTTAAGCTTGGTTTAATGTCATGTCCTAAAGCAAATTGCTTGTCATTATGGTTTCTCCAAGACCACTCTATCTTTACAGCCGAATCTCCCTAGTTTTAAGATGATTGAAATGTGTGTAAGGTCATTCCATCTTTGTAGAACACTTGATTGACTACTTCAAGCAAACAAACCGGTCTTAAATCTAAAACAACAAGGTGTTTTGTAATACGAAATCATTTGAACATGGCAATGGCTCATCTCAAGAAACAAGCATCCTTACATGCAAGTAACATCTATAACATATGTTCTGTAAATCCCAAAAAAAAAGAAGTTAATCCAGGACTTTCTCAAATTTCTTTCAGCATAAGGGAGTAAAACAAGTAAAAACGAGCTGGGGAGACTGATTGCTAAGTGTTTCTAGATGCACACACCAAAATTCAGGATCAATTTGTTAGGGTCAAATTCAACTCTCACCCAGCTGATAAAATGAAAATACTGATACAGGATCCTATTCTGATGACAATAAAAATGTTGATATGATCTATGTTGCTCCAACTGTTCATTTTTATTAAAGCACACATGTCCAGAAATAGTGCCTACCGTATAACCAGACATGGATATAAGGAGTATGATGGTAGACACAAGTTATCAAGCCTCGTGTTGGGCATATACCCATATTTTCACATGCAGTAGACACGAGTACCTTGCTATGACCCTTAACTTACCCTCTAAATTCATAAGAAAACATAGAAAAAACTTCATGTACTCATGTTGGTCACATATCCGTATCACACCCGAGTTCAACTAAAATAAGATCTGATTCATATCCTGTTGCCCTTAAAAAATGCCTCTGCCAAGTTATCAAGTAATATTTACTAAGAACAACATATCCAAACTACCTCAAAACATCAATTTACTCACTAAATCTGTAATTTTAACCCATGTTATAAATCTGAAATTTTATCAGAAACAGTTCAAAACACAAAACCTAACAAATTACCTCGTTGAACACAGCATAGGAAACATGCACCGACGGAATGTAAAAGATAACCCAATTCCTAGCAGTGCAAACTTGCAAATAATGTAAACCAGACATATTATTACAAATTCAACCAAATCAAAAGAAACCTATTGGGATCCAAGTCATGAAATGTCATCGAACATAAAGTAAAACAAATAACAGGCCTTGTAATCACCATAACAAAATGTATAAAAACTGAAGATATCAAAAATCAAATGCTTAAACAATTAGAACTGTTGAGAAAAAAGGAATGGTGCTATAATAACCTGAAATCCTTTTAGAGAAGTCATCCCACCAATCCAAAGGCTGAAGCTGAGACTCCAAAGAAGAAGAGAAGACATTGTGGTCAACCACTTTCTTGTCTGCTGTTTTCTTTCTTCTTTTGAAACCTCTAATGTGTCCCATTGAAAGATAACCCAACAATGAAAACACTAAACTCTGAGATGAGTTTAGGAACTCTGAAGAAACTAACAACAAAGGTCAAAAGAATCCGAGAGAAAGAGATTTGGTTGGGGTTGGGGTTGGGGTTGGGGTTCCTTTAAAGCATGCAATGATATATTGTTGAATGAAGAGAGTAAAAACTAGGAGATGGTAAATAAGTGAGGAACTGTGATGATGGTCGAGGAACTAATTTTCCCCCCTTAATTGAAAGACAGGGGCCATGGTGAATTTCTATTATTTTTTATATCAATTTAGTCATTATGTCTCAATTCAATCTTAATTTCAAAAAATTCAAAATATATACAAATATTTTCAAAAAAATAATATTGTATTTTATATAAAATAATAATTTAATATGATAAAAATAAAAAGTTACTCAAAATTTCTACTAAAATCATAAAAAGATACTTCTAAAATTTCCTTAAAAAAATTTCCTCTTTGTAAAAGAACTTCTCATCCGAGTGTCTCTCTTTCCAAACACATCATGTTTTTCTCTACCTTACATGTGGTCCTTATTATTCTCTTCAATGCTTGATATAAGCAATCTCTTACTTTTGAGTTGCCAACAAACCATGAAATGAAATCATGTAAAAATTTGAACCCTTGAAGATTTCTACTTGAGTCATGAGATTTTGAGTGACCTATGCTCTTCATCTATGCATCACTGTTCTATTTCATTTTAGGTTAAAGTATGTTATAAATCTCCATAAATTTAGAATTTAATTCATGTATTTATTGGGGACAAACTCGATTAAATAACGAACAAGTAAAATAACGAAGATATTGAAAAGTTTGAACACAAATATTTTACGTAAAAAAACCCCTTTAAAGAGGATAAAAAATCACGAGCAAAAATAATTTCACTATAACAACAAAAACGAAGAGTACAAAGATGGAGATAAAATTAAAACCCGAAACCCGAAATAAAAACTCTCAAAACGTAAAAACAAAATTCTCTAAAAGCTTGTCAAAGCTAATACCTAAATGTGTAATGGGTTATTATTCTAGGGTGGAAAATGATCTATTTATAAGCTAAATTCATAGGTCAAGTAATATTAAAATAACCTACATTAATCAAAGTTTAGGTGGGAAACTAAAAACAGAATTTAACTGGAAAAAGAATGATCGAAAAAAATGTGAGGGATAACACCACAAATCTCCACATTGACTTGTATTTCCACAACGTCTTCTTTGTCAAAGCCCGTCACGAGCTTATCTCGAACTATACAGGATATTAATTGAGTCAAAATTGTGCTTAGAAGCTAAAAGACTTCTAGTCTTCAACTTGTGCACTACCAAATCAAAACTGACTCGGATCTGATTTCCATGAACTCAGTGGCTTATTTTTTCAAAACCTGCATCCAAAAAAGAACCTCTATTATATGAAACGATCATACCATTTTCCTTCTTATGATCAAGTTGACTCCACTTCAAACGACTTGACTTCGACTCCTTAACAGACGAGGGATGTCTTGTTTCATTGGTCACTGTTGATCCTTCCAGAACATAAAGATTGTCAATCATTTTACCTTTCATCAAAACGAGAGCCCCACAAAATATCTTAATGTCGTTTGACTCGATGTTAATTCTACAACCCTTCGAGTAAAAAATTCTCAAGAAGATGAAAATTTTCTTTTAGTTAGGCACATGCCTAACATTTGACAGTGTCCTAATTGTCCCGTCATGCATCATAATCTAAGCAATACCAATACCGATTACCTAACTGGGTGAAACATTCTTCATGCGCACAACTCCACCTTCAATTGTACTGTATGGGGAAGAATCAGTCCCCTTTGGGACACATGTGAAAAGAACAACCCGAATCCAAGATCCACTCGGACATAAGCTCAGAGCTTTCACTTGTTGACACCAACAAGAAATCACCACCCTTGTCATTGGCCAAATTAGAACCAACTAAATCTTCCTTGTTGCTCTCAGCAACCTTTTTATTTCACAGTTTGTAACAATCTGTCTTAACGTGACCTAACTTCTTACAATAGTCAATAGTGACATCTCTTGTCTCAATTCATTGATGCTACCAAAATTAAGGTTTGCCTATCTGACTTGCTATATGAACCAAACTCATTGTCGAGTTTTCTTTGCTTAACAGATGTCCCTTCACTTTTTCGAACGAGAGTCAATCTCTACCATAAATTAGGGTTTCTCTAAAAGAATTGTATGAAGGGGGTAAAGAGCACAATGATAGTATAGTCTGATATTCATCGTCAATCTAAACCTCAACATTTTTTAAATAATTCAAAAGAGTAATAAATTGACTGATGTGATCTCTAAAGTGCTCACTTTTGTCCATGCGAAACATTTATAGACGTTATTTCAACACCAATCGATTAGCAGGAGACTTTGTTGCGTAAAGAGTTTCTAACATTTTCCATAAGGTGAATGTCGTTTTCTTCATCAAAACCTCCTACAAAACATTATTTGTTAGACAAAATTGAATTGTGGATAAAGCCTTTTATCTAACATATCTCATTTTGATTGATCCATGTTTGCGGGATTTTTCTTTGTAAGGACCTTCTCAAGATCGTTCTGAATCAGAATTATTGTCATCCGAACTTGTCACAGATTGAAAAATATAATGCTATTGAACTTATCAATATCAAACCTTGTTGTTTCCATCTCTGAACGAGTTGATTGAGGAAATTGAACTAGCTCTGATACAGATTTGTTGGGAATAAATCCGATTAAGCAACTTCCGAAGATAATAAAAATACACGGGCAAAGATAGTTTCACTATAATGACAAAAACGAAGAGTACAAAGATGGAAATAAAATTAAACCCCAAAACTCGAAATAAAAACCCTCAGATCGTAAACATAAAATTCTCTGAAAGCTTATAAAATACCTAAATGTGTAATGAATTATTTTTCTAGGGTGGAAAATGACATATTTGTAGGTTAAATTTAGAGTTTAGTTTTATCTTTATTTTTTGTACTTTTCGTTTTTTCCGTTATAGTGAAATTACATTTTTTCATGGTTTTTTATCTTTTTCGGAGGATTTTCTCCACGTAAAATATTTGTGTTTAATCTTTTCAATTTCTTTATTATTTTATTTATTTGTTGCTAAATCAAATTTATCCCCAACAATATCTATCTATTTAATATATTTTTATTATTAAATAAAATTATCCTGTGGACCGCACCAGTATACATATGCATGGATATACAAACTTATATAATATACATATAAAGTAAGGTTTAAACAAAAAAAATAAAGTTTATAATTCAATTTTGGATTTATAATTTCATCTTTGCATATTTTATTTGCTTATATTAATATTTGTCTTTCATAATCTTTATACATGTAATATATTTAAAATATTAAATAGATTATATTTCAAATAATTTTATGCACACATTGAACCCGTGCAATGCACACACACAAAAAACTAATTTATAATATAATATTTTATATTCTTTGAATGATTTTGAATAAAAGTTAAATATAATAATTTTAATTTCATTTTTTTAAATGTCATTTATTTCAAATTTGATTTTTAAAATACAATAAAATCAATCAACATTTTTTTTTAAACGTTAATCTTATTATAGATTATTAACATATCTGTTCTTTTCGATATAATACTTAGAATTATTCATAATCCCTCCTTAATCCTTAAATAAGAGGATAATGTGCTTTAACGTAATCAAACTACGTCTTCCAATCGAGCTAAGACTCAACCAACAAACCAAACACCCATCCACTAGTGATAGTAGTTATCCACCTATTTATTTTATTCAACAAATTATTTTTTGAAAATTTTGTATTACTTATTCTATTAACCATTAAAAAAAAATTCTTTTTCTAGTAGAATAAAAATCTTCAATAATTTATCAATTACACCCTTAATCTACAACAAATCATTCAAGTTCTTTTTTGGTTCGTAAATTTTAACTTTCAAAGTTATTTCATGAAAAATATTGAATCGTAAAAAGAAAAGGGAAAGAAAAGCTTTCGATCGGTACAAGCGATACGAATAGAGAAGATCATACAATAGTGATTTTAATAATACTGACTTAAATAAAAACTATTTATTTAATAATTCAGTGACTAGTTGTAAGTGACCAAAATGCAAAGTTATTAATAGTTTAGTGACATCTTGTGTGGTTTACCCAAAAGGGAAAAGAATGTCCCCACACATCCATCCAATAGGAGCCAACATATCCAAACGCTTTTTTGAGAGGTGGCGGCTTCCTTTTCCTCACATAGTCATCCAAACCTCAAAAACCATGGCAGTGGCAATGGCGATGAATCCAGTTTCATTGAACTGGGTTCCACCTTCCTTTACAAAGAAGGTTCTTCTTACTCTTTCCATTACCTTCATCTGTTTTATTTCTCTCAAACTTGATTGAATTTACTCGTTTCTATTTTGCAGGCAAATTATGTGACACACTCCACTGAGCTAGCCCCACCTTCTGCTTTTTCTTCGCAAAACTCACTCACGTACACCAAAGAAACCATTTCCAATGAAGAAAGTAAGATAAACCCATTCATAGTTTTTCATTACTAACTCAATCACATGGCATTTACCTTTGCTTCAATTTCAGACAATTGCAAGAGAAGACTGTTGCTGTTGGGTGTTGGAGCTATTACAGCTAGTTTACTCCCTGCAAATTCCCTTCTTGCAGAAGGTAATGTATAAATCATTTTATAACCTTAATTTTCGTAAATAATTTTTGTAACCTTTTTTTTTTTTTTTTTTCTTTTTATCTTGTTTTTTTGGTCATTTGGCAGAGATACCACAAAACTATCGAGCTTTTGTTGACATTCCAGATGGGTATTCTTATTACTACCCATCAGATTGGAGGGTAAGTTGTTTTTCATGGATTCAAATAGAGCGACCACAACGTGATGTTATGATTTTTAAATGATGGCATGACCAAAAATATTGTCCTGGTTTCTGTAAGGAATTTGATTTTAGGGCACATGATTCAGCATTCAAAGACAGGTTTCTGCAACTGCAAAATGTAAGGGTGAGATTCATACCAACTGATAAGCAAGACATCCATGAGTTGGGGCCAATAGAAGAGGTAAAAAGAAGATTGGATATTGGTTTGATCAAGGGAAAATCAGAAATGGGGGGGTTTACAAAGTTTTGATTTGTTTACAGGTTGTTTACAATTTGGTGAATCATGTTTATGCTGCACCAAATCAAATGGTCAATATACTTGATATGCAAGAGGTTTGTTCCTAATAAGTACTTCTTTTATTTGGGTGGTTAAATTAATCAGAAAAGAATCTGACATGTTTTGAGAAAAATGCAGAGAACAAGTGATGGGAAAAACTATTATACATTTGAATATTCACTCACCTCTCCAAACTATGCTAGTACTTCCTTTGCAACAATAGCTATTGGAAATGGTAAGCTGTATTTACCCCGATTCTTCATTTCTGTTAAATTTTCTCATGAACTTGAACTTGTATTTTTGTTACTTTCAGGGAGATATTACACACTGATTGTTGGAGCACTTGAAAGGCGGTGGAGAAGGGTTCGGAACAAGCTGAAAGTGGTGGCCGACTCCTTCAAGGTGCTTGACATCTGAAGACCCCCTCCCCCCCAACTTATATTTTCATTGTATATAAACCACGAAACATACCATTGAGCATCATCATCAACCTTAATCATTTATCATTCTTCTTCCATCATTGCTTTCTCCAATTTTGTGATTGAGGCTACCACCATGTATTATTTCTTGCAACATTGCAGATAATCGGATTTATTTCGTGAACATGAAATGCTTTTGCAAAGTGCGAACTTTAGAAAGAGGTTCAACTGAACATTTATTTACAGAGATTACAGCAATTTTTACCTTCTAAGGTTTCTTTAAGTAATCAAAAGTTGAAAATTTTACAACTAAAGTACATACAGCATTCAAGCTTTGGAGAGATCAGAGTTGCAAAATTTCATAGAAACGCGGGGGGAAACCTGAAAATCCCACAAACACACCTAAATGCATATCAACCTTTCTTCCTGAACAATAAACAAAATTAATATATCTTGGAGGCAAAACACAGCCTTAATCTAATGCCTGCATTCCCCTGTAAAGAATATGTGGATCTATCCCTCAAAAGCTACCCAAATTCCGAAACCCCTAATTCTGAATTGCCACACTCGTGAATGGTGAGTAACTATGTGTTGACAAGTACCAGACAGAAAAGTAGGGGAAGTGAGCCACACTCTACCTTTAAACAATGTAACTACAGCTACAGATCTACCTACCCACTGGAGTAAACATCGTTATGATGCTCAACAATCCGCACATGTTCCTGGTTTACCCACTCGTAGAGAACATCTTTACAAGCTGCATCATCTCCGTTTTCCATTCTGATTTGGGATTTTGTTCAACCAAGAGAAGTGAAGCTCGCAGATTGGTCATAGTTCCAGCAATTCAAATGAGTGAATTGAGTAATATACAGAAGAACCGATGCAAGTCACAATCAATTGCAAAGTCAACCTAAACCAGCCGATGCTGACGCAAACCTTTCCCGAAATGAGGTTGCGTTAAACGAACATACAAGCCATTTTTCGCTAACAAGGAATCATGTGTTCCTTCCTCAACAATTCGACCACCGTTAAGTACTACAATGTTGTCAACATGCTTCATCATTGCAGCTCTATGGGCTATCAAAATGGTTGTTTTGTTCCCCATTATCAACGTGTCAAGTGCCTCCTGCACCACTCGGCTTGACTCAGATTCGATAGATGAGCTAGCTTCATCCAATAATAAGATGGGAGCATTCTTCAGCACCACTCTAGCAATAGCAATTCTTTGTTTCTGTCCTGGGGTCAAATCCACACCCCTCATACCCACATGTGTATCGTAACCATGAGGTAAGCTGCTGATAAAATGATGAGCATTAGCTATTCTTGCAGCCTCTTTTATCTCGGATTCACTAGCGTTGTGCCTTGCATATATAATGTTTTCCCTGATTGTAGTCGAGAAAATAATTGGCTCCTGTTGAACAAGACCTAAGTGGTTCCTCAACCACCTCAAATTGTAGAGCTTCAAATCCCGTCCATCAAGGAGAATCTGACCTGCAACTGGATCGTAAAACCTCTCTATTAGAGATATTATGGTACTCTTCCCAGATCTTGAAACTCCAACAATGGCTACAGTTTGTCCCCCATTAACTTTAAGACTGAAATTGCTCAATACCAACATTTCGGGACGAGTGGGATAGCAGAAATCAACATTTTTCAGCTCAATGCTTCCATAGACGTTCGGTGGCTTCAATGCTGAGTTTTCATCTGGCTCAATTTTAGGGACTCGGTCAATAATTTCAAAAACTGAAGTGAGAGATTTCCGCCTTTTAAGTATGTATGGTGCCAATCCAAATGGTTCCACCAGTGCAAAAGTTGCAAAAGAGAAAACCATGTACTCCTTGAGAGCTGTAGGGAGATCTATATAGCTTCTTTTAACAGAGAGTGCGGTGTACCAAAGGAGAAGAGCATTGCAGGCAAAAAGAAGAAACTGTGAAAAGCCAAATGCAAATCCTATTGCCATTCCATGAAAGAAACTCTGTTTCAATATTTTCTTCAACTGTAGCCTGTAGAGGTCCATTACCTTATTACCAGCACAAAATGCTACAACAGTGTAAATGTTCCTCACTGCATCCTCGAGGACCAATGATGCCTTCCTATGCATCTCCTGGATTCCCTTTGAAAATCCAGCGAGCCATAATTTCTGCAACATTTAAGTAGGCAACTATTAAGAAATTTGGATAAGGACAGTCTTCCCTCCAAATTCAATAAGAAATGTAAATGCAAAAGTACAGAGGAGAAAAAGAAGAAAATACAATACATGGAACTGGAAAATTTAAGAAGCACAAAAATCCAGAAGCTCCCATGTTTTTTCGATAATGAAGTAAACAATAAATATATATGTAGATATGTGTGGATACATATATGCAAACCTGTGCAAAAGCAGAGACAGTTAAGACTGGAAGGGTTGCAAATGCCACAAGTGCCAACCGCCAATGTAGCAACATCCCAATTAGTATAGCAACAATTACAGCAGCACTATCCTGTATAAATATAGAAAGCCGGTTGCTAAAAGCAGCCCTTACAAATGTAGCATCATTTGCCAATCGCATGGACAAGTTATCAGGGCTATTCTCTTCGTTATCAAACCATCCAATTTCGTTCCGCAGCATTGCTGTCACGTGACAGACAAAACAAGCTCAACAATATGCATTAAATTCAGCATTCAAGAAAATTTGGAGTATTAATTTCTAGATTCAGATACCTGAGAACATCATTCTGCGCACCCGTTCAGTCATTTTCTCCCCCATAATGCCAAAGTAGAAGTGTTGCAAGAAGTTGGCAACAACAGTCACTATACCCATACAGGCAATTATCAAACACCACCTGTCTACTTCATCTTGTAAATGATGATGTTCCTGACGCCTATAATATGCCGTTACTATCAGTGCAATAACATATGCAAGAAGCGGATTGAAAGAGCCAAAGATGGCTGCACCAATGCTTCCCAAGACAGCATAGAGCCACTCCGCAAAACTAAGCTGTGCCAACCTCCAAAATGAAGGAGCTTCCCCATGATGCACATCCTTTGCTTCCTTTACTTCCATTGGGATATCATCAGAGTAACTGAGAGGCCGACTAAAAGTCTGAGAATGCGAACGTTCATTTTTAGGATCAGATGTCAGGAGGGGTGATACAGGAGATTCTGGGTCCGAATCATTTGATTTCTGCTTCTGGGCAGACTGAACATCAAGTTTAGGCAACTCTGGAAGTCTCCTCTCAAAACTATCCTGCCTCCTAATTGATGGTTCTTTATCACCAGCATCCACTGGTAAGCCAGTTTCCAGTATCTTCTCTGGTGGTGGACTATGAGCTTTAGGTGATTCTTGTGAGTTAAAAGCACCATCTTGGGGCCGATATATACCATGAACTCTTTGGAGAGAAGGTGATTTGACAAACTTTGGAGATGAAGATTCTTGGAAGCTGTGAACTGATGAATCCTTTTCAATTTGGAATGTTGATGTCTCCTTGTAATTCCTAACTGGCATCCTGAAAGAAAATAGAAAATAAACCGATATTGAAACAAAAGAGCATCCTTTTTCAAACAAAGAAAAATCACTAACAAGTAATTAGAATTCTAAACATATGATTTAAGCCTTCTTAGTAAAGCACCTATAGACCTAATTACCTCCTTGGAAGTTTTGCAGCCTCTTCACATCTGAGGAGCTCAGCATACAACCCATCAAGGGCTAGTAACTCATCATGTGTACCCATTTCAACCAGCTGACCCTCCTCCATGACAGCTATATAATCAACATTTCTTATGAGACAAAGCTGCCGAGCTATTATTATAGTTGAACGTCCCAACATGAGGAGATCTAGAGCTTCCTGAACAGTTCTCTCAGCTTCAAAATCAAGTCCACCAGTAACTTCATCAAGCAGAAGGACTGTTGGGTTCAAAAGCACCGCTCTAGCAATAGAAAGTTTGATTTTCTGTTCTTCTGTTAATGCTAAGCCAGCCCTCCCCACCTTAAATTCATAGTAAATGGTTTCAACAAAATGTGCCGCAAATGAGAAATAATCAAGAGGGTAAGATGTTTCACCTGTGTCTCATACCCTCTCTCAAGTGAACTAATGAATGTATGTGCCCTTGCTATTTTTGCAGCTTCTTCAATCTGATCACATGTAGCATCTCGTCCATAAGCAATATTATCTTTTATGCTCAAACTAAGCAAGGCAGGCTCCTGAGTAACGAGTCCTATTTGGCTTCTCAGCCATTCCAGCTTTAGGTTTTTAATATTCTCTCCATCTAGGAGAACTTCCCCTGCATGATGAAAAATAAAATCATTTAAGAATCATGAAGGTTGACTGACCATGCAGCAATGATTTCAAAACTTTAAATAACATGCCACTGCAATGTGATATATACAATCATATGGCCATCATACCTAATGTAGGATCATAAAACCGTTCCATGAGTGGGATAATACTGCTTTTCCCAGAGCCATTTCTACCAACAAGAGCCACAGCCTTTTTAGCAGGTACAGTGAGATAAAAGCCACTCAGTATGGGAATTTCAGGTCGAGATAGATAACTAAAATACACATTCCTAAACTCAATATTTCCTTGAATGGAAGCTAGTATGTTTCCTTCCTGGTTCAAACCAGAGGATGAACGGCTAATCATCTCAAAAAGTCTAAAAGCAGCAATTCGACCTTGGTCAAAGGAATAGAAATTTGTTGCAGCTTGGTTCAGTCCACTGTACAGCAAAGAAAGGATAGGTAAGTCAGTAGAGATTAAATGGAGCAGGAAAAAAGAGGAAGAAATAGATGCTTACAGGCCACTTAAAATTACAGCAAAAAGAGCTGCTATGATTTCACCACCATGAGCTTTGTGATTTGTAACAAGGAACCTTCCGACCCAGAGTTGTAAGGCACAAGAACATATCGCAAGCCCATATGTAAATCCAAGCCCTAGCCCTTGCACAAGACTAATCAATATACCATATCTCAAAGTTGCTTGTAATGACGTTGCATAAGAATATTTAGCTAAAGTTTCATTTGTAAATGCATACAAGGTCCTGACATAAGAGACTGCCTGCAAATAACAAGAACTCTTTGTATATTAGCATCACTTCCGCACTGTGATTCTATGTAGAAAGTGAAGTTCAAGTAAGAAACCAAAAAACCATGTCACCATTTCAAGAAATTCGACAAAACCCAAAAAGGCATCATATTATAATCAAGTTCCATCTACATTTTGATTCACCTTCTTTATTCCAGAAAGCAGAAGGCAGGTTCAAATGAAATTTCAAATAAATTGTTTCTATGTAGAAAGTGAAGTTCAAGTAAGAAACCTAAAAACCGTGTCATCATTTCAAGAAATTCGACAAAACCCGAAAAGGCATCATATTATAATCAAGTTCCATCTACATTTTGATTCACCTTCTTTATTCCAGAAAGCAGAAGGCAGGTTCAAATGAAATTTCAAAAAAATTGTTTTAGCTACTACAGAAACTGCAAATGAGCTTTTGCAGGTTAAAAGCAGAATACCAAAATTTGGATCTTTGGACAAGAACCTCTACAGAAAAGCTAATTGACAGGTTTAATAGAAACTCCAAATAAACAAAAGATGATGTGTATATACACATATATGTATATACAGATTTTTTTAGCCCCAATAAAAGTATCCAGTTAATTTAAGTTAATTCAATTTGACAACAATTGTCAAAAGAAAGCAGCAATTTTCCCACAATACCGTCTGGCCAAACACTCATAAAAAAAAAGCATCTAAAGCTCCCTATAAATATTATATCAAGTAAGCATTGGCAAGTAACTTCGCCATCATTTCTGTTTTGAATACAACTACCTAGCAAAGCTTAGTTTAGTACTCCACTCCTTAAGTGATCACATGTTTCCAAAGAACATAACCATAGGTCCCTTGTATTAGCAGCCAATGCAAACAATAACTGCATTTTTAGACCAACATATATCATTTGGACAAGTCATTCTAAACGAATATTAAGCAAGTACCCAAATTTTCATTCACTAGAGATCGATATTTACAAAGATAAGTCAGGGGAGAGAGAGAGAGATAGAGAGAGAGAGAGAGAGAGAGAGAGAGAGAGAGAGAGAGAGAGAAAACCTGTTCAGCAATGCTAGCTGCCTCAGCATAAGCATCTTGAATATTCTCAGCAAGCCTGTGAAGAAATATATTGGATATGCCTCCAGCAGCAACAATGAACGGGCCGGTAGCTAGAGTTATGAGCGCAATTTGCCAACAGTTGACAAAACCAATAATTAGACCACCGAAAAATGTAGCCATGTTATGAATGTAATTCCCAACCTGTATGATCAAAGGAATACTAGGATTAGAGCAGACATCTGTAACAAAATCCAACCCAAGATTAAGTTAAATTACAAAAGGGAGGAACCACAGGTGAAGCAACATGTAGCTGAACATACTTTTTCACTAAGAGCAGACTGGATGAGCAGTACATCACTCAATACTTGGCTCACTATGTCTCCATTATTCCCATAAGTATCAAAAAAGCTCATATCTTGGTTCAATAATACTTGAACATATCTTGACCTAATGACAGCAGTCTGTCGCTCTCCTGTCAGAATCCAGCATGAAACCTCTATTTCACAGAACAAAGTCAGCAAAAAATAGCAGAAAAGTTGCACCAATCAGAAGAAAACATAAATGAAGCACTAACTGATTTGGATATAAACCAACCTACCTATCCAGCCAGCAGCGAAAACACCAGCAGCAATATAAACAATAGTTAAAGAAAGCTGCAGAACAGGAATGAACTAGTTGGTCACACGTGCAATTACAAAACAGCAGGCCCACAAGGAAACTACAAATTATAGTTTATTATAGCAAGCAAAGAGGAGATAAATTAAGCAGCAATTCAAGAGTCAAAACAAAATTTTTCTTTTGGCCATGTGATTTGCACTTATATTAATAATTAATATCTTTTAGAATAAAAACAACCTAGAGTTAACCTAGTAGAAAGCAAGTTTCTAAATCTAACTTGAAGACATCTACATGAGAGAGAGAAAACAAGTGAGTGCCTAATTAACTTGAAGCACCAGCAGAATCTAACTTGAACTACAACCAAAATCCGGTGGTTTGATTTGAAATTAACTAAGTCATTGCATTAGCAATTCCTTTCTTTATGTAGTTCACTACTCATCCTATCCCCGTCCCTTCCTTTTACCTTTCCACAAATGTACAAGTCTCAACTAGTCTAAAATAAATCACATCCTTCACTTTGGAATAATTTGCTAATATTCCATAGTGGTGTCTTGCATTTCCAAAGTGAAAGAAATACCCTGCCCCAACCTAGAGGGAAAGAAAATGAAGTTAAAACATCCACCCATAATATCAAAATAGCAATGTCCAATGGAAAGAATCCCATACAAGTAATATAACCATTAATCTCAAAGAACAAAGATTACCAATATAACATGCTCTTTTACACCAGAAATGTTTACAGACAATTAACTTCAAAGCTAAATCTCAGCCACCATCCCCTCAAGCTTGATGTGAAAATAATGACCTCAATTAGGTGTCAATTAGTAAACAACAATCCATCAATATCCTAACACTACCATTCTGTAACTAAATAAACCAAGTCGAATAGGTAAAACTAATAAAACAGCTCACTTCATCGTATTGCCACCTAAAATAGAAACAAGTAATACTCAACTTTCGCCTTTAATATTGAATCATAAACATTACGCTCCACCCCACCCAAAAAATAAACAAAGTTTCTGCCATTTGCAAACCCCAGAAACCTAAAAGCGAAAACTTCAGGTACCTTGCCATTTCCAAAACACGTTCTCAAGAAACAAACAAATATATAAGAAAGAAACAATCAAACAAAAAAGCAAAGGAATTGCTTAAATTCAGAATCAAAGGTTCCATCTCCCCTAATTTTCGAAGCTCTCTAAAACTAAAACATAATAGTTAACTAAATTCCCAAAAGTTTGGAAAAAAGAAACTATAAAATCCAAACATTTATTACACAAAAGTCATCAGTACTTCACTCTAATTATCAAAACTATTAACTAAAAAACTAGCCTAAACCTTTAAAATTCCCCCCCCCCAAAAAAAGGGTAAGGTTTTTACTTACTAAAACACACTAACCTCTTTGAACCTCTCAAACTGCTCATCCATTCTGTCTTGACCCTGTTCTGGTGGCCCAAGTCCAAGAACCTGAATGATCTTCGCAAAATAATGTAAGTAAACAACAAGAGCAGTCCCATGAGCTGCAGCAGCAAGGGATCCAACGATCATGAGAACCCAATCAAGCCTGTCAGCACAGGCAAACAATCCTGTGAAGGGCACAGCGGAAGGGGGCGGTTCGATCTCTTCTTCTTCTTCCATCTCTTCCTCCGCCTCTACCTGCGCCGCTTCACCAGCAGCTTCCGCTGATGTATCCAAGTACGGAGACGGCGACTCCGGCGGCTCCGAAACCTCCGAGACTGGTGTCAAAGGTTGTATGTGAGGTGGTGACCACCCGAATAAACCTCTTGATACCATCATCTTTAACGAAAACCCAAACCCTAACCCTAACTATCTTCTTTTTCCTCTGAATTTAGCAGAAATTTCAAGCGGATCTGCTAAATTAAGAGATTGATTTTTAAAAAATCAGAAAATTTTTCCTCGTTGGGTAAAGGTTGGGGATTTTTATTTAATTTGGTTTTTTAAGTTAAAATGACGACATGGTCAATAAAGGCAGATGAGAAACAAGAAAAGAAGAAAAATGGAGACAGCCATAATGAAAAGGAAAATAATATATTATTATTAAAAAAAAAATTTATATAATCATTTTCTAAAATACATTTAAATTTTAATGTATGGATAATAATATTAATATTAATTAAATTAAAATTTAATTAATTATTTTAAAGTTTACATTATAAAGGCAAAACATCAACATATACGATACAATTATAAATATATATATATATATATATTGAAATCAATACAAAACATAAATAAACAAATAATTAAATAAAATATATCTATAACAATCACACATAATTAAATTAAAATTCACATATAATAATTAATTATAATAATATTTAAATCTAAATATTTAAAATTTCAAATAATTATACATAGTAAAACTCAAATATTACTCAACAACGGAGGATTTTATTATTAAATTCATTTTTATTTTTTTGATTGTTGATGATTCTATATATTTTCAACGGTCAAGCGCCGGCAAGAATTTTTTATAAAAATTATATACTATCATATAAAATATGTATTAGGTTAATTCAACCAACCTTTGTAGTTTCCTTTATTATTTTTTCCCTTAATAATAATTTTTTTTCGAAAGAGTCGTTATTTAGAATAAATTTTATTAAAAAAAGTATCACTATAAAATAATTTTTATTCTAAACAATTTTTACATTGAGTATGTCGAGAATAATTTATATTTGGAACAAATTAAAATAATAATTATTCAGGATCAACTCTCATCCAAAAACAATCATCGACTTGCATTTCAATAAATGTTCTACAAAAAAAAGTTTTATGTGGTACCACTTCACCAAAGTAAAAGTTGAAGTAACCCTGTAATATGACAAAATTTTTAGATTATCTTCACTTTTTAAATGTTTCGTAAAGTTTTATTTAATGGATTAGATACTGAAATGGTTAAAAGTTCTTTTAATTTTTTTCTTGTAATGCTGAGTGTTTTTCTCTCTTTTAAAAAATATAGTGAATTCTTCTTAACTATTCATCATCACCAATAAAATCTTTATCATCCCTTTTTAATCATTAATGCTATTGTAATTGAAAATTAATTTCATTAATTATACTAATTACCTAGTTTTATAACTCCTAGCGATGGGACTTTTGGCATTTTAGATTTCTAATTCTTAAAAAGCTCTTTAAAATTCTCTCAACTTATTTTCTTAACTTAACCTTCTCGTCAATCACATTTTCCTCTCTCCACCTTACTAAACACCACTTATCACTTCGCTTAGTGTTATCGAATCTGCTTTAGTCTTTTTCTCTACCTACTTCAAATACATCTCATTCACTAGTTTACAATGTTTCATCTCTCCATCCAAAGAATCCTTTACACCACCAAATACCCCTTTATGTACACTTCTTGGGATTAGAACAAACGAGAGTTCTTCCTCTTTTCCATTCCCAGTATTTCTAATTACCATATACCATCTTTGGGCTCTTTTTTTTTTTTTTTTTTTTATTTATCATGGGAGCTCTTCATTACTTCCCCTCATTTCAATCATCGACCGCTTTCCACTCTACATGAGTGAATCACTCCAAGGGTTGAAAAACAAAGGGTAACAAGGATAGATTGGGAGACAAAGCACTAACTTTGACATAAAATGGTTCAACTAATCCCTACAACTTTTCTTCCTTTACTTTAACTCTATTTTTAAATTACATTATTATATTATGTTTAGTTCAGCTGTAGAAAAATAAAGAAAAACCTTGAAAATATTTGGTTAAAGAATTTAGAGATAATAAATTATTAGTTTTTTTGAGATAATGATATTTTAGATTATAATAAAGTATTTGATACTATGGTCTTGAAATCGGATTAAATAGGTGATTAAATATGTACATTAAGATTCACGGTTAGTATTGTCCTCAAATCAAGTCAGGGTTTTGTCTCTCAACTCTACAAAAAGCTTGAGTCCTTAAAAAGATCACCTAACACGTAAATTCCTAGAATGGGAACACCTTATTGTATCGAACCATGTGTGGTTCATAATCACCTATCCAAGAAAATAATGATCATATTTGCATATTGTAGGGTTTGAACGCTCAACCTATATAAGATGTAGGTCACTAGAGAGGAGGCAAGGTACACCAAGTGGTAGCATTTATGCCCACAAATGCTATGTAAGGGGCATGGGCTCAAATCTCAACATGTATGAGTACTCATGTCCTCTTGGTAGGTGGTCGTGCGCTACTAGGGATGTCAGTGGAGTGGATTTCGCAAGGCCCCGCCTCACTTCGCACCCAATTGAGTAGGGATGGGTATAGGCTTCGCGGGTGGTGGGACGAGAATGGGGACAAAAATTAAACCCACTAATAATTCTAAAGATATTTTTTTTTTTTACAACTTGACCCAAAAGTTGAGAGATTACGAAATTACTTCACTAATAATTTTGTGAATTTTTTTATTTGAAGCGAGCCCACACTTGACAGACGTGAGCTTAAGGATAATGGAAAAAGATTACTCGATCGTAGCATTCATACTTTTTTCATAAAAAAATTGGTTTATATTTATTTAACTAAAACTTATAAATATATTATATGAAATGGGTGCTGAGGTGGGTATAGCGAAGATTAAGTAGGTCTGCGGACCCACATGGGTGGTGGGGGCGAGGATGGTTTTAATCTTGCGAGTTGTGAGGTGGGGATGATTTTGAGTTTTGTAATCACAGTTGGTCGCGGGATAGCGATGGAGATGAAATTCTTGACGAGAATGGGTTCGGGGTAGCACTTGTCGCACCCACCCCACCCAATTGACATCCCTAATCATGCACCTTATTGCTTAACATAGTTCAAGGGACGTCTTGTGTATGTTTCGTGTGTTTGCTTGAGGACATGCAAAGACTTAAGTCTAGGGGAGTTTGATATATTGTATTTCGATATGACAAGTTAGCTCTTTTCATACCTAAAGAGCTTGTTTTTGGGCAATGTTTTGAGTCCTTTATTGCCTTTTCACATTTAGATTAGAATATATGTTAATTACACTTTTTAGTAGTTTTTATGTTATTTTCAGTACAAAAATAAATTATATGTCCAATTGAGCTTATTATGTGGCTAAGGCATTGTCAAGGACGTAACCGAGAAATAACTGAAGGGATCAAGCGAGTAGCTTTGGCATTGAAACCTTGGGATGTTGAGGTCACAACCTGGAGTCCTCTCACTCTCAATGTTGCAACATCACTCCTTGATTTCACGACATCAGCCTTTCCACCATGCCAAGGAAGTCATTGTGAGAAGTCTCGATGTCATAACAACGAACTTGTGGAGACACAACACTCAAGTCTCTGACTTGCAAAGTGGCGACAACAAGCTTGTGGTGTTGCGACATCAAACCTAAAGATGGACCAAGAAGATCAAGCTAAGTCGCAACATCGAACCTGTGATGTCACAACTTAGAGCCCCTCAATAGCAATGATGCGACCTCACTCTTTCTTTTATCATCTATCAAAAGTTCTTTTTCTTAAGCTTTATTTTTTTCTTTGGTGCAAGAGCTCAAGAAGCAAGAATGAGACTTTTAGGCAATGATCATGAGGGCAATGGATACAGGTTCCAAATTGGGTTGCCTTCGATGCAAATATGATGCTTTTAATAGGGAATAAGGTTGTTTCATTTTCTTTTGGAAACTTCTTTTTTACTATTGAGCTGTAATGTTATAAAGATTCTATACATCTATTGATTTTTCTCAATGTGAGAACAAGCCATATAATTGTCAATGCGTTGAGTGAGTTCAAGTGCCTGAGATCTACAAATGATCAAAAGTTCGAAATGGATTATGGCTTTAAGTGTGGCCTTGGCCCCTGATTTCCATAACCTAGATTCTTATGCTTTTAAGTGAGCAATGTAACCAAAAGGACGTGTTTTGTGTCTTTGTTCAGCTCAGCTGCAGGGAACAAAGGGTTAGTACTTAGAAAGCAGATAGTAGTTGAAACTCAGATTCCGAGCAGTAATATTAGACTATGCAGAACAATGGCTTCTCAATGCATGCCTATTCGAAAAGTGTAAAAGCACAAACAATTCCCATCCCTCATCAAGCCTCAAATGGGTGACAAAATTGCTTAATTTTATTTTCCATTGGTGTCTTAGAGAAAAACAACTGTATGCGACAAGAGAAAACGATCAGCACTATTAAGGCCTCAAGGGGAGGACATCTAAAGAGAGAGGGAGAACACAATAAGTTCATTTGGAACCAAATCAAAACATCACAAATACAAAAAGAGGAAATTAGCATCCAACGATCTTAAGTTAAGTTACCTTGTAGACTTTGTTTCCAACAAGCATCTTGATGCAGTCTTGATTTGTTGAGTAGAGTTCAATTTCCTTGGCCCAGATTTCAGAAAGATTAGTAAATGTCTCCCTCCCTGTTACATCATAAACTGTTAAGATCAAAGAAAATCTCATACTGTGAGTCTCAAAACAAATTAAGAGCAGAAATACATGCTAAGTCATAAAATTGACTAGAATGATAAAAGCTAAATGTGACATTACTGCACACTTAAAAGAGGTTAGAATTGAAGAGGCATCTAATCTTACTCATGTGAAGATGTTAACCACTTATACTGACTACAGGAAAATAAAGCTTTAGCAGAGTAAATTTTTTTTACAGATAAAAAGGACGAGAACACCTAATCATTTAATCCAGGCCAAGGCAATATGTAAACACAGTAGCTACAGCAAAAAAAAAAAAAAAAACAACCAAGACTCTAAGGGGGAGCAAAAACAAGAAAAAGATAAAAAGAATGTATTTTAAGTTGACATAAACATGATTTTACCCATATCATCTCGTCCCTTCCCGTATTTTTAATTATCCAAACATAAGGTTAAAGTTTAAAAAATGACATGAAAATTGTTTTACCATTACAATTCAACTCTAACAAAAATCTCATATGAAGAACCATAAAAAGCTTTCAAAATATTAACTTAGTTAACACTAATTAACATTTTTTAAACGATAAACGTTAACTCTATTGAAATTTAGATTTATCAGCTCAAATGAGAAATTAAAGTAATAATCTTCCCAATAGAATAAAGAATGAAGGGCACAAGTTTTGTAAATGGGGCAATTTTGTAATTTAAAACAGGGATGAAGTTACCCATAATGACCCCTTGTCTGCCTCTGGAGTGAGAACTTGTCGATGTTCTGAATCTATATTGCCCTGCTGCATGCAATATCAGCATAAATAAGTCGGGCTGATGGGTGGGACCGCTGCTTTGGATTTTGGTTTGGACTACCCGAATTTCATCCACCGGTTAGTGTTGGATGATACCTTCTGATTTAAAATAGTTGGCCTTTTTGGGCCTTTTTCTTTCAAAAAAATAATCAAAGAAAAACCAGAAATAACACGTTAGCAAATTTAGGTATTACCTGTATCCCAAATTGCAAGCTTCAGCATTTTATCCTCAGCATTTACATATTTCACTTTAAAATCAACACCTACACAACAAAACAAGTACTAAATCAGCACATAAAGATCATCAATACATTCTAGATTTCTGATAATCAGCTTAATGTGAATGCATTGAAGGCTAACAGAAATAGAATAGTTTAACCAATACCACATTTCAAGATCATCAATACATTCTAGATTTCTGATAAAATAAAATTTGCATTCCCCGTTTACAGTCTTTCTGTTCACTCATCATATTTCCTTTCTTTTTATCAAAAGACAAAACAAAACTATCCACAAAAAAGACCATGCAAACCTCATTTCTCAGAACCATAAAACAAAGAATTAATTTCGCACATCCAAAATTTGAGATCCAATCGAGTTAAAATTTACGATTTGGAAACTCTATTCTTAAGCATTTGGATCATTTCTAGTGTCCAAACTGGAAAAGTCAAGTAACAACAGCATCCATACATAAGTAAATTCATACATTTTTCCCCAAAAGAAAGTTATGTTTTCAATTTTTCTTCAAAAATATTTTTTGGATAACTTCATGCTCAACAGATCAAGACAATGCCATTATAAATTATAAAGGAATAAAAGTTGATGAGTACAGTTCAAAATGAATACTGACCAATAGTGGGAGAGAGTTCCTCAAAGGAATCGGAAGTGAAACTTAAAAGAAGACTACTCTTTCCAACTCCTGAATCTCCTATCATCAGCAACTTGAAAAAGTAATCAAACTCCGCTTGATTCGACGATTCCATTTTTCAATTAATTTACTTATTGAACTCTCTTTCTTTCAAATAACACCAAATTTCTACGATCGGATCTCCCAAATCCAGCCTTCTCTTTCTCTTTTTCACCTCATCAATGCATCTAAACCTGAAAAACAACATGGAAGCAAAATCATAGAGATAGATTTGGATTTCAACGAGATAAAAGATCGAATCTAAAAGACCCTTATCTTGCATCCCAAAAGAATTTATTAATTGAGGACAAAAACTCTTTACACAGGTTTAGATCATGGTTGTGTTAAGAAACTAAAAGAAACTAGATGAAGATTAAACAGATCTTTTCTTGAATTGTAATCTTGAACTTTTACTATACATAAGCTGACAATTTATAGCAGCTTAAACCACGTGCACTTCAACTGATATAACTGCTTTAACAGTAGTAACAGTGCTTAACTATACTAACTGACATTAACAGTGTATACTAACATACCCCTAGCTTTCTGCTTCTTTTTGACTTTTGATTGACAGCACATTCAACACATCTATGAAAAAGTTAAACTGTTTAGGTGTAATTGGTTTGGTCAACACATCTGCGATCTGTTTCTATGAAGGAACAAAATTGACCTGCACCAAACCTTCAAGTACCTTCTCCCTAACAAAATGATAGTCAATCTCCACATGCTTTACTCTAGCATGATGTGTGGGAGTTTGCAGCCATTGCCACTGTAGATGTATTATTACACCAAACTACCAGTGGATGAGGAACCAGCACACCAATCTTAGTCAGCATGTTTTTAATCCACATGAGCTCAGCTACACAATCTGCTAAGCTTCTATACTCTGCTTCAGCTGATGATCTAGACACCACTCTGCTTTTTGGATGCCCATGCTACTGGATTTGACCCAAGATAAATACAATATCCAGTCATTGACCTTCTATCCTCAACTGTAGAAGCCCAATCTGCATCAGAGTAGCCTGTGAGACTAATCTGACCTTTCTTGAACTTCAAGCCATGATCCACCGTCCCTTTCAAATATCTAAGAACCCTCTTGACTGCCCTCCAATGTGTACAACATGGAGAGTTCATGTATTGACTAAGTTTATTAACACAGAAAGCAATGTCAGGCCTTATAATACAAGCATACTGCAACTTCCCAAAAACACTCCTGTACTCATGAGAATCAACAAGTGGACTTTCATCTGCAACAGTCAACTTAGTTCCTGTCATTGGAGTAGGAGTTGAAGAAGCTTCCATCATCCCAGTACTATGCAACAACTCAAAAATGTACTTCTTTTGAGATAAGACCAGACCATCAACAGATATGTGAGCTTCAACCCCCAAGAAAAAACTTAACTCCCCCATGTCTTTGAGAGAGAATTTATCATGTAGTTGTGTAACCACTTGACTTATCTCATCTGAGCAATTCCCTGTCACCACTATATCATCCACATAAACCATCAAAAATACTTGTGAACCTGCTTTGCCTCGAAAAAACAATTATGGATTTGCTTTGGAGGCTTGAAACTTTAGGTGCTCTATTAAATGTTGCCTCAGGGTGTGAAACCAGGCTCTAGGTGCCTGTTTTAATCCATATAGGGCCTTGTTGAGTTTGCAAACAAGCCTCTCACCATTTTCTCCACAGACTTCAAAACCTGGAGGTTGTTCCATATAGATCTCCTCACTCAGTATGCCATTAAGAAAGACATTATTGACATCAATTTGGCTCAAAGTCCAGCCATTGATCACTGCCAAGGATAACACAGTTCTGATTGTGACTGCTCTTACTACAGGGCTGAATGTATCAGCAAAATCCAACCCTACATGCTGAGAAAATCCTTTTGCCACAAGTCTGGTTTTATATCTCTCCACAAAACCATCTGGCTTCTTCTTTACTCGAAATAACCATTTGCACCCCACTGCTCTCCTTGACTCTGGAAGAGGACAAAGGCTCCAGGTATGATTTTTAATGAAAGCATGAAGCTCATTGTGAACAGCTCCTTGCCAATGAGGTGAGAGCATTGCCTCATGAACAGTACCTGAAACTTCAGAGGATGAATCAGTAGTAATAGCAACATTTGATAAATCTGTTACCTTGGTGACATAGGCCTTAGGCTTGAAAATACCGAGTTTACTTCTTGTAACCATGGGATGGCAGTTTGTAGCTGGAAGAGGTTGACTTTGGTTATGACTAGGTGGTGAGACTGGAGGTGGGGCTGAAATAGTATCAGATAATTTATAGAATTCATTTTATACATCAAAACTAAATATAATAAGAGATTACCTCTCAGAAAAAAAATAGTGAGGAGAAAATGAAATAATGGAGGAGAGAGAGCGAGACAGAATTTTTGAATTAGCAGGGTTAATTGAAAAAAATAAAAAATAGAACTTTTTTTTTTTAATGTACTGGTGTGATTAATATCTGTTCATATTTTTTTAACATTTTGACAAGACACACACAGGTGCTTGAATCTAAGACCCCTAAGATGAATAACATCATCTTTTCCACTGAAACCACTTGTTAGTTTCATTAAATTAAAACTTAAAAGAACTGGTAAATGCAAAATGACAAAGTAAGGAATTACAAGAATAGTAGCGCGCGTGCGCACACTTGGCTCTTTTCATTCCTACACCAAAAAAAAAATTTGGCAATAATCGGGTCGGACCGGTTTGGGTAGCATAAATTTGGGTGATTTCTATTTTTTGACTTTTTCAGTAGTCGAACCAATTATTAGATATCTCTAATTTCATCTTAGATTTTCATTTTCGGAGCAAATAGCATTTTTTGTTTATCCAATACGCAATTAAACAAACTTAACATCGACTAGAGAATAAAAAGCAAATTTGAATCAATTAATAAATATTATTATAGGCATTTTTATATTTTTAAATTATTCTTTTATTATCTACATTACATCTATATAGTTTATATGAATGGAATAACACAATTGAGTATGTATTTGTACGCATTACCTTTATTTGTACGCATTACTTTTAGATTTGTTAGTTCTTTTAACTTAGTGTACTAAGTAGATTTACTTTGAAAGTATTTAAGTTAGCTAAATATCAATCCTAAGTTGCATGTGAGAAATATCTTATGCATATTCAACATTTGATTGTCATGCATAAGGATATCAGTGGGACGAGTTTCACGAGGCCCGTCCCGTTCCACTTCACACCTAATTGGGTAGGGATTGAAACAGGTTTTGCAAGTGGTGAGATGGGAATGAAGACAAAAATTAGACTTAGTGTGAGTGGTGGGGTGGTGGGGTAAACGTGAGTATGATCTTGTACCCGCCTAATTCCCACTCACTCTGCATTATCCCGCCCACCTCGCATAATATAATAAGTATATTTAGAAAATAAATATTTATAAAAATTTAATTTAATAATTATCTTAATAATTTTTTATTAATTTAATATTAAAGTGATTATCTTAATATTAAAGTTAATTTAATATTTATTTTGTAGATATATATTCTATTAATTTAATAATATTTTATATTTAATTTAATCTAATATTTATTTTGATAAGTATTATATTATTTTAATATTAAAGTGATTAAGTTTAATTATAGTTGAACTCTCTATATATAAATAGAGTCTTAAGTCATTATTTCACACGCTTGAATTGGAGAGAAAGTTCAAAAAAATTCTAGAGATATTTTTCTTACGTACAACTTGGCCCAAAAATTGAGAGAAATAGCGAAATTACTCCATTGGTAATTTTTGTGAAATTTTTTTGATTCGAAGCGAGCCCACACTCAACACACTCAGCAGACGTGAGCTTGAGGATAATGGAGAAAGAATACTCGGTCGAAGCATTCATACATTTTTCATAAAAAAATTTTGTTTATATTTATTTAACTAATACTTATAAATATATTATATGAAGTAGGTCGTGGGGCGAGTATAGCGGAGATTAGGTGGGTTTAGGGACCCATGTGAGTGGTGGGGTGGGGATGATTTTAATTTTACGGGTCGTGGGGTGGGGATGATTTTGGGTTTTGTACCTACATTGGGTCGCGAGACAAGGATGGAGATGAAAATTCTTGGTTACCCTCGCACCAGCCCCGCCCAATTGACATCCCTATGCGCTACATACAATTTTCTTCGATGAGGCACTTTTGTTCTGTGAATTTTGCATCCAACACGCAACCTCTCATCGTAGTTGGGAAACAAAAACCCGACCAGTTTCGAGAATAATATCAACCTAGTGAGGGATCCATCAACCTTGAAAGGACAATATCGTAGATTTTTTTGAAAAGAGTCGCCTTCCTTCAAGATTTTAATACAAAGATTATTACATTATTCAAATAAAAACAAAATTTAAGTAAAAAACTTAATTAATGTAAAAAAAATCTTGATATTAAAAACATTGGTGATGAAATTGAAAATTATTGAAAGTGGGTGAACAAAATAGAACCTACCCAAAAGTTGGGTGACCACTAAGATAGTTTACCAAAATTTTACATGGTAATAATAAAATATACATGGTAAGCTAATTGTTACATGGTGACAACTGTTGAGTTATAATTAATTATACTCCCTACCAACACATTTTAGCAGAAGCCTTGTGTACAATACTGGAAATGAAATCATAAGCAGGATAATACATACGATTTTCAAAGAAATTAAACCATCTTCTTCGCCAGTAAGGATTCAGATAGAGAATAATTATGGAAGTAAGAAAGAAAATGATGTATGTGGTGCTAAATGTTACGGAGAAGAACACAGGATCAATGCCATACAATTTCTCCTTACTTTGATCTACGAATTTAATCAGGGGATGCGGTGACACCGTGCCACAGTTCTGGTTCAAGGGCTGTCCACAAAGAAATTGGTTTCCTTCGTAGCTGCTTTCATCGAATGTCCCAAACTGAGCTTTCATATCTGGAATTCTACCTGATAAGTTGTTGTATGCCACACTGAACACTTCGAGGAAGTAGAGATTGATCAGTGATGAAGGGATTTCTCCACTCAACGTATTGTGTGAAAGGTCTAAGCTTTCAATTTGGGTGAGATTTGAGAAAGATTTCGGGATTGGTCCCGTTAAGTGATTGTAGGATAAGTTTAGTCCGTGAATCCAGGCTAGATTTCCAAGCTCGTACGGGATCCTACCGGATAGTTTATTGCATGACAAATCTAATCCCGACATGAAATTAAGAATGCCACCTTTATAGGTGTTGGATCTATGTTTTGTCAAGAAATCAACTTCCACATTTGTGACAGATTGTTCGGCAGTGCTGTGAAGCACATAATCCTTCTTCAAAGTTCCATATCTAAAATGTGTAGTGTAATCCCATTCATTAGAAATTTTTTCATGTGAAATATCCAAATCCAGATAGCGAGGTTCAATCTTTCCGAACCTGATACCCTGGAAACAGGGGGGAATTGACCCGGAGAAGGAGTTGAGGGAGAGATCCATCATGCTTATTTTTTTCAACTGACATAGTTCTTCTGGAATCAAACCACTTAGAAGATTTTGACTCAATAAAAGAACTTTCAAGCTAGTCAGCAAGCCAATAGTACCAGGGATGCTCCCTGAAAGATTGTTATCCCCGAGGTTTAATACCAAAAGCTGTGAGGTGTTGAGAAAAGCTTCTGATATTGATCCACTGAATTTGTTCCCCTGTAAGTGTAAGTGCTGTAAACGAGGGCATGAGGGGAGTGAAGCAGAAAGGAGATTATGAGAAAGGTCTAGATAATACACAGAACGCGAAATGGCGTCACATTGGAACTGACCCTCCAAATAATTGTTCCGCATCACGAGTATATCCAGATATGTCACATTACCTATCCAGCTACCAATATTCCCTGTCATGAAGTTGTAACCAATGTCCAATAGCGCCAGGTTGCCAAGTACCCTTCCTTTTGCTTTCACATTTGAAAGATTCCCACTGAAGTAATTGTTCCTTAATTGCAGCACACGTAGTTGAGTCAAGTTGTAGAGCATCGGAAAAATCTGTCCATGAAGTTTGTTACCGGATAACATTAGAACGTGTAAATCATTGCAGCCGACACTCAGTTCTTTGGGGATTTCTCCAGAGAAATTGTTGTAAGATAAATCCAGTACTTGCAAATTTTTCATGTCACCAATGGAGGGTAGCAGATCTTGCTCAAAAGCGTTTCTTGATAAATCTAAATACTCCATGTGTGGAAGGATTTTTCCAATATTCTCCGGAAGACTGTGAATTTGATTGCCTGATACATCCACCATAACTGCGTTGGTCATAGCGAATGGCGGTAACTGAAACTCCCCGAACAAAAAGTTGTTCCTTAGTTTTAGAATTTCAAGGTCGGCATTGTTTACAAGCAACCAACCAGGAAAACTTGCACGCAACTTGTTGTGAGAAAGATCAACTATCTGCAGGTGGAACTGGTGGCGAAGAAAAGTAGGAATGCTGTAGGTATGATTGTTGAGACTACAGTTAGACAGTACCAAAACCTTCAACTGGAACGAGGGAAACCACCCTGGAGGATTCTCAGTATCAATCTGCAATCTACCATTGTTGCTTGTGAACTGGAGTTCCTCAAGCTTGGAGTGAGTTCTGAAGGAGCTTAGTGAGAATGAACCCTCAAAATGGTTGTCGCTAAAATCAAGATACCAAGAAGATGTAAGGCTGTGTATCAAAGACGCTGAAAGGGTTCCACTAAAATTGTTATCTGAGAGATCCAGCAACCCAATAAACGTTAAGTTGGATAGACAAGGGGGAAGGATTCCTTCAAAGTAGTTTTGGCTAAGATCCAACTCTTGTAGTCTCTTCAGTTGGCACAAACCTGTGAAAAACATAAACTCATATATTCTCATTTATGAACTAGATTTCATGTATTTAATTTTTAATTACAAACGTATGAAGTCGTACCTGAGGGCAAGGCAGCAGCAAGTAAATTCCGAGCAATGGAGAATGCCTTAAGGGAGGATAGATTCCCTATATTTGGAGGGATGGAACCTTCGAAGTTATTGTAGCTCAAATCTAATATCTCCAAACTACTAAACCCCATCAACTCTGCCAATCAACGTAAATTCGCCTTCTTATTAAAAAAATATATGCATTCCGAAGACTCATTAGGCCATATAAAATAAACTAAACCAAAGAAATACCTTGGATTGGCAAAGTTCCATTGAGGTAATTAGAGTACAAATTAAGCACCTTCAAGTTTTTTAGATTCTCTAATTCTGCACCAGCATACACAAACCTTCACATATGCACGAAAGAGCTGAAACGAAAAACAAAAATATTCTCCTTTGACTTGTACTTTGTAGTAGTGTTGAGGGTCTAACCCTCAACTTGTCGGATATTGTTTTCTATAAAAATTCTGTTCTCGACTCCATGACCTACATGCTACTACTTGAGCTAAAGTCTGAGAGACATATGGGGGTGTACTCACGCTGAAGGACATTGTCAAGGAAAATTGGAACAATGAAAGAAATAAAGCCGATCAAGCATTTTCTTTTACTAATTAAAGTGTAAATGTATTTTGTACATATATAAATACTTACCTACGCTAGAAAGAGGACCTTCCAACGTGTTGAGTGATAGGTCGAGGTAGACGAGTGACGGAAGTGAGCCCAAGAACTTCATACCATCCTTACTCATGGCATTCCAGCTTAAATATAGGTACTTCAGCTGCTTAAGCTTAGACAGATTTCTAGAATCTATTTACACATAAAATGATAAAATCCCATTTTTGTTAGGAATCATCAACCTAAACCAAATGATGTAAAGAAAAATAGACTAGTCCTTTTGACCTCCTTTTTAATTTCTCCAATATATAAATATATATATATATATTTGATGAATTATAAAAGAAGACAGTCCTAACAATAAAGCAATTAGTTCGACTTGAACTTAGATCACACTTGAGACGGTGAATACCTTGATCATCAAACCAACACACGAAATTTAATTTATCCAAAATATTTTATTAAAGAAATCGAATTAAACTGAGATATAATTAGTATGCTAGACCATTTTGATAGTCATGATTTATTGCTAGATCGTGCTCTTTATATATTAATATAACTTATTTTTAACTCAATTAAAATATATTTACTGTCAACAAGTCAGGGTTTGATGGATCACACAAATTAAAAAAAAAAATAGAAGTAAGTAACACACAAGGCCTAAACTGCAAATATTTATAGCAAAATAACCTTTTAAAATTTATATTTAGAATGTATAATAAATAATAGTATATATTTATTTATAAAAAAAGGTTGATGTACTCTTTTGTGCATTGAGAAAAACAAAATGATATTATGATGTAAAAAGAGTTATAAATTATTTTCAGTGTCCCAAAAAATAATAATAGTAATAATAATAATAATAATAATAATAATAATAATAATGATGTTGCGACTACTCACTTTGTGCTGTGAATGAGCTACCTTGGAGTGCGTTTGAACTTAAATCCAAATATTCCAAGCTTGTGAAAACGGATAATTCTACATCCAAATAGAAAATGTCATATTTTAATTTAACTCTCTTCTACACCATAATGCAACCATCAAATAGTATTTTAGATTCTAATATTGTGGAGTTTTTTTGTATTTTACAAAAATTAAAAATTAGATGGCGTGATGACACAATGAGCAGGTGTAAGAAAAAGCAATTATAAAAAATAATTTAGGGGAGATTTGGATAGAATGTGCGATATAAATGGTACCTTTAATTTATTTTTTATTTCATGTTCAGTATCGTTATAATAATTAATATCATCTCATCGTTACTGTTGTTTTTACACTAACCGCATCCATCATCTAAACTCATCCTTATAACTTTTTCTCGGAAAGTAATTAAACATACCTTGAACGGGAATGGTTTCTTGCAATTCTCCTCCCATGTTATTGCCACTGAGATTAAGACTCTTAAGGGAAGTAAGTGCACTCAACTGTTTTAAACTGCTCTTATTTAAATTGTTCTCAGAAAGATCCAACGTCTCAAGCTTTTCAAGTCTTAAATAGCTTCCAAACCCTCCTGTCATGTAAGATGCCCAATCCAAACAAAAATTATATTTTTGTTTCTATTTAGTTATCTGGTTTAAGTTAATATAGATACGTACCCTGATTTTCTATCCATCCACGAATGGAATTGGAGGATAAATCTAGAGTGTTGAGGTGAACAAAGGGCTGAAACAAAGCGAGGTTCACATACCAAATACCATCGCAAGCATATTTCCTAGTGTTGTTGAGGGAGAGTTGGATGACACGACCGGTGGAAGAGTTGCAGGTGACTCTCTCCCAACTACAGCACTCGCTTAGTGGATCACCGCTCCATGAAGGGAAGAGATGGTCCGCATCATAGCCTTCCGATTCAATAAATTCCTTGAATTGTAACAGACCTACCCTCTCCTCTTCCACACAGCTTTTCAGCTCTTGGAATTGTAACGCAAGGATCGTAGCCAGTAGGAACAACTTCATGAACTTGGGACTCATTTTCATGGAGGAATCTGCTCATACTTGGCTTTATGCTTCTATACATATCTATATATATATTACATGGATTATCCAGTTTTCTGTGCATGCTCGACTTCAACCGCCCAAGGGAGACGACTTTACTGCTCCAAGTGGGGACTGACCTAACACCCAGTTTTTTTGTTTGTTTGATGCCGAAAATTTTGAATATTATATTGCGTATTTTGTCATGCTATATTTCTAACTTTCTATCCTCGAGAAATAAAGTAAGGTTCGATTTAAAATGAAGTTGCAAAATTTTAAATCTATCTTAATATGAGGCTTATCTTGGAAGTAAAATAGAACTTGTAATATAATCACACTCACTTTGAAGGTGGAGTGAGGCTTACCTTGAAACTTGGATTTCAGCTAGCTACAAATTTCACTTGGCGGCATATTTTACTATAGTACAAACAGATAAAATAGGATAGCCATGTAGACAGGAATATGCTTAAATTCAAGTCAATTAAATATTACATGCGAACGATCTTTCCATCTAATTGAGCCAGTTGATACGCCCCAAATCCTAACTTCTTAACGACTTTGTATGGCCCTTCCAATTAGGGACCATCTTTCCTCTTTGCCCACCAGGTACTTTCGCATCCGTCTTATGCATTACCAAATCTCCAACTTGAAGCTATCTGCCCTATACCCTTGAATTATAGTAGTTCGCCACTCTTTGGTTCTTGGTTGCGAGGTGAGTTTCGGATGATATTTAGTTTCCTCCAATAAATCAAGGTTCAACCTAAAAGATGATTCATTTTGGTTCGTGTCATCAGTGATGAATTTGACAATGGATTTCATCCCCGTGTCTCCCTCATTCAAACACAAACCTGCTGCAAAACGTTGCTGTAATGACCCGATTTTTTATCGAAATTTCAGGCGGGTCTTCATGCTTGGAAGGATAACCCATCCCACGAACAAATCTAGTATAGATTAACACTATATACGGTTGGAAAAATTGTCAGTAAATGTCAATAGAATATTTGGAATTTTGAACCTAAATCAACGGATGGTTTGTTAGTAAAGTTTTAACCTATACTGGAAGAGTAAAACCTTGGAAACATGATCGGAAATAATACATTTTGACGCTGCTTTTAGTGACGAGATATTCTTTAATATATGGTTAAATGTGCTTTACTGACGTTTCTGTCCATCAGTAAAAGACTATATAACAATAAATTTATCAACAGCTAAAATTGTCGGAATATCCTTTTCATTTGTATATGTATAAATCATGTGTGTTATATACCGATGGAAATTTTGGGTTTAACCCACTATTTTCTTAAAATAACATATTTGCAGTGATATTTGTATGTATAAAACAAACAATTTATTAATAAGATTTTCATATCACAATATTTGAAAAATAAAAATGTCTATAAACTCAAAATGATACAATGTAGTGATTGTTTATCTCATAACTTGATCATGCAGTTGAAAATCTAATCTCCACTCATAAAAATAAAGTACATTTTTTTATCAACCATTTATTTTTTTTAAAATACCCCTAATAAAAAATTAATTACTACTACCACTCGAATACTCATAGTACAAAAAAATGTCTAAAAATGAGAGACGTGTTGGCTTAGTAAGATATAACCAACCAACTAAACAGAGACGAATTGACAAGTAACAGCATCCGGAAATATAGACAAAATTAATAACACTTTAGATAATAAATTTAAGAAGCACAAAAGATAAAAAATGAAAAAGGAGGCCAAGAAATTAGCAATTTTGGAGTCAATGCGCACAATGACGAAAGTCATTCATCCATGCCGCTCATCACGCTAGTCAATAGCATGATTTTGAGGGAATTCGCCTAAATTTCAATATCTTTTTCAAAGTCAATGCTTTGAAAATTAAAATATATTTTAATTTAGATTTTTAGAACTGGATTGATGATCAAACTGATCAGATTATTAATTCGTACAATTTAATTAAATAAATTATTTAAATAAATCATAAAATAAAATAAAAATCAGTTCAATCGATTTTTAGTTTGGTTCAATCGACTTATACTAGTTCACGGATCAATTAGATTGATACCTCTCTTTGAATTAATATCCCGTTTGGTTCTCGGTTCGATCAACCAATCCGATTCAAACAACCATGACTCTAAATCTCTGCATTACGTACATATCCTTTCATTTTGAAGAATTATTCACCCCAAAACTTAACTTACAATCTTACATCAAATATAACCTCTGCAATAAAACCCTAACACAAGAGTGCAAAAAATACAAAGTAAAAGATGAACACGTAATCAACCAAAAGCACTCCAAAAAGCTCCTTCAAATGTGCAGCATAACAACCTATTTATATAGCCTTCACGGGTAGCAAAGATAAGCCACATATACTAAAAAATATTTATTAATGAAGTCCCAAGTTAAATAGAAGAAACTTCTTTAAAAGTAGTCTGAAAACACGTATTTGAGATTAATAGAGATTCTCACCATAAACTCAAAGTTGAACTCGATCTCTTCAACATGCTCAAACTCTTCATAAATACAACAACTTTAATTTCAACTTCGAATTCTGAAATGAGAATGTCTAAGAAGCTCATTTGCTTATTAAAACAACATCAAATAAGACCCTTGTCAAAAAGGCCAAACATATAAATATATCCAGACTGTCTCGTGTCTTGACTGACCAAATTTTTTACTAATCAAGTAACTAACCTTTAACTCTAACATGAATAAAGAATTAAGTTTGTTGTTTTCCAAACAAGATATCTTTTCAATGGAAGGTGGTTTAACTTCATATTTCCATTGAGCTAATGAGCCACTCGAGGTGACTCAGCGAAGACCTTGAGGCTTTGTGTACCTGAGGTTTTCTTTTGCGAGCTCTAAACCAATTAATTGGGGAAGGACAAAAACGAGAAATATTTTCATTTCTGGTCCTAGTTCTTTACTGATACCTCTTTGTTAACGTTGTGGCCTGTCTTTTGTTATAGCCGCGCATAACTTCATTTGTTTTATTCCATCTGTGTCCACTTCAGGTTCTGGGTTGTGCGACTTGTTGCCTATCTTGGGCTTTTTACATTTTTGCTAGGTGGTATAGCAAATGTCCATACTACCCTTTTTTTTCTTTTTTCTTTCTAACTCAAGATGTATACTCCTATGAAAATAAGTTTTCATGACTTTTTTAAATTACAATAATAGGCAAAAATCAAAACAATATAAACATAAATATCACAATTCGAACTCAGATCATATTTAGAGCGGTGAATATTGTGATAGTTAGACTTTCCACAATCTTTCTTTAATATATATATTTAAATAAATTAAATTTAAAAAAAAAGGGTTTTGAAATGCATTAGATTAGATTCTCTTTGATTGTCTTCCACTTCAGAAAAAGTGATGAAAAATGAATGATGCCTCATGACTGTCTTCTTATCATTACGGAAAAGGGGCAACAAGTGGTGTCCGAAAAGGAAACGAGAAAATATGACAGAAAATTAGATGCTACGTACTTTGGTATATTTATGTTTTGTTCTTATTATTTTAGGTTAAAATCTGTCTATAGTCCCTATACTTTTTTAAAATTAGGAATATAGTCCCTATAGAATTTAATCTCTTTATTTTTTAGATTTTAAGATTCAAGTTCAACTGTTAATATTGTTAATATTTTTGTTAAATCCTGGTTAATTACAACATCTCTTTTCAATTGCATGACTATTAAGTGAGCAGTTTTTTTATTTTAAAATGTCACAATAACAAATTTAGCAAAAAAAAAATTAACAGTGTTAATAATTTGACTTGAATTTTGAAATTTAAAAAATAGATGAACTAAATTCTTGAAAGTATAAGGATTAATTCTTAATTTTGAAAAGTTAAGGGACTATAGGCACATTTTAACCAATGTATTACTATGTTATAATAGTTTTTAAAATATTTTATTTTTATAAATTTTGGCATGTTAATAAAATAAATTATATAAACTTTAGTATATGTATATATTTATATTTTATTTGTATTATTTTCATGATATATTAAATATTTTCGTGTCGTGTATAAAAGAAATAACGCAGAATTTATTCTCCAATGATGGTGACAAACAGAAAATGACAATTATACTCTTTTTGAATTGTACCTTTTATGAATATAGGTGATCATTGTTGTCCCTTATTTTGAGATT
The DNA here is from genome assembly GCA_039519145.1 of Kokia cookei. Classification (NCBI taxonomy): domain Eukaryota; kingdom Viridiplantae; phylum Streptophyta; class Magnoliopsida; order Malvales; family Malvaceae; genus Kokia; species Kokia cookei. The sequence goes on from CM076903.1 coordinate 59,686,018, forward strand.
TTGTTTGATTTTTTGTGTTTAGTATTATTTTTAAGAAATATTTTTGAGACATAAGTATTTTTAAAAAAGTTATTTTTTAGAAAAAAAATATTTTTTTCAAGTTAGAATTTGATTAAAAATAATTTTTTTGGAAGTGAAATTTTTAATTTCTCTCAAAAGTATTTTTTTTGTTAAAATTATTTTTGAAAAATATTCTTGAACTAAGCCTCAAACGAATTCAATAAATTATGAAATAGTGAAAATTGTGTTTATAATATTTATATATTTTTTATAATTAAATAAAAAAATAATATTATTTTACTATGAAAATGAGTATTTGGATCATTATCCCGAATTTTATAAAAAAAACTTATTTAAATCCCGACAGGATTTTACACCGAATCCAACAAGTAAATCCTATTCAATCACACTGATTACCTAACTTATTTTTATTTAAATAATTCTAAAGTGTGGAAAATATTATATAATTTAAAAGTCGTTTTCAGCTTTAAATTTTAAAGAATCGGATGCCACTTTATACTTCAACAATCAATTTGAATAAATCAATTTATTTATATATATTTTTTTTATATATATAATATTAGAAGTGGGAATAAATGATACGATTCTAATCCATATCAAGCGAAAGTTTGATAAAAATTTTAAACATCGCTCTGCCATGTTTTTTTCTTTATACTATTGTGCTATTAATTCAATTAATTTTAAGTGATCAATAATAATATGATTGGACAAATTCATATTTTAAGTTAGGATTGGATATTTATAGTTTTTATCTAATAGAGACTAGAAATGCAATGATGCTAAAATTTTATTTTGCAGTTTCATTTTGAATTTGTTTTAAATTTGTAGAAAAGTATGACAAATATTTGCTATGCCCATGTCCACACTAGTTAAAAAGATCAAGATAGTCCAGAAGAAGGTACTGTTTATGCCAATTCTTACAAAGATTTATTTTTCCTGAAGAAAATATGATTGTGGATTGTGAACCTGCAGCTAAAGACAATGTTCATTATTGTTTTCTGTAGGCAAAATTTATAAAATAAAGGAAAGGTTTTGGAAAGAAAGGTTAATTTATCAAAATAACCTAAAATTTTTTATTATTTATGAAAATTACTCAAGTTCAAAAATATACACTAAAATGATTTGAAATGAACTGTAAAAATTGATATTGGTCATCTAATGGCCGACATCACCTGGCCAATGATTGGTGTCAGACATAAAAATTTGTGTGTTTTGGTATTGGTCATGCAATGGCCGACACTTATGTATTTTTTTTTAAATACGATATTTTATTGATATACGAAAATAAGAAAATTTGAAAAAAAAAATTTGGGGTGTTGGCCATGCAATGGCCGACACTCTTTTTTGTCAGATAAATTTTTTTTTTTTGTTTGCCATCAAATGGTAGACACCCCCTTTTCTCGAAAAAAAATTACATTTTTGTGTGTTGGTCATTGCATGGCCGACACCCTCTTTTTGATAAAAAAATTTCAAAATTTTTTTTGTGTTGGCCATCAAATGGTCGACACCCCCTTTTCTCGAAAAAAAATTACATTTTTGGTTGTTGGCCATTACATGGTCGACACCCTCTTTTCTCGAGAAAAAAATTTCAAAATTTTTTTGTGTTGGCCATCAAATGGTTGACACCCCCTTTTCTCGAAAAAAATTTGTATTTTTGGGTGTTGGCCATGCCTCTTTTCTCGAGAAAAAAATTTCAAATTTTTTTGGTGTTGTCCATCAAATGGCCGACATCCCCTTTTCTCGAGAAAAAAATTTAAATTTTTTTTTGTGTTGGCTATCAAATGGTTGACACCCCCTTTTCTCGAAAAAAAATTGTATTTTTGGGTGTCGGCCATTGCTCGAGAAAAAAAATTCAAAATTTTTTTATGTTGTCCATCAAATGGCCGACACCCTCTTTTCTCGAAAAAAAATTGCATTTTTGGGTGTCGGCCATGCTCGAGAAAAAAATTTTAAAATTTTTTGGTGTTGTCCATCAAATGGTCGACACCCCTTGTTCTCAAAAAAAAATGCAAATTTTTTTGGTGTTGGCCATGCAATGGTCGACACTCCCTTTTCTCGAGAAAAAAATTTCAAAATTTTTTGGTGTTGGCCATCAAATGGCCGACACCCCCTTTTTTTGAAAAAATTGCAAATTTTTTTGGTGTAGGCCATGCAATGGCCGACACTCTCTTTTTGAGAAAAAAAATTCAAAATTTTTTAGTGTAGGCCATGTAATGGCCGACACCCCTTGTTCTCGGATAAAAAAATTGCAAATTTTTTTGGTGTTGGCCATGCAATGGTCGACACCCCTTTTTCTTGGATAAAAAAATTGCAAATTTTTTTGTGTTGGCCATGCAATTGTCGACACTCCCTTTTCTTGGATAAAAAAATTGCAAATTTTTTTGTGTTAACCATGTAATGGCCGACACTAACTTCCCTTCATTCTCTATAAATAGGGTTTAGTTTTTTTATTTTGAAGTTGTAAGTAAGAAATATTTCCCTCAAAATAACAAGAAAATGAGAGTGTTTTGTTTTGGAAGATAGTTGTGAAGTGTACAATCGAATTTCGGGGTTGAACTATATACTGTCATGTGAAGCGGCAAAGACATGTCTTCGGTGGTTTGACGGTTTTCTGTGCCATTGAAGACTATCCGAGATACCCAATGCAGATGGACATTATCTACGTTGGAATAATTTGTTATCAAAGAAAATACTGTCGAATAGCTATTCCAACGTAGATATATTGTTGCTCTATGTAGGAGTTGTGGTAAGGCCGTAAAGGTTATGCTGTCAAAGGTCGGATGACTTTGTCCGTCATTTAACAGGTAACCGAGAACGACTGCATTGTGTCTTACGAATTGAAAAATGTTATGTTTAACTGCAACCCGAGCAAGTTTCTCAGTACTAATGTTTGCAGCTCAATTTTCAAGCAGACGGACATTATCTATGTTTGTATTTTTTTATATCTGTAAATTTATTTTTTTTAATTTTGTGTATTAATATTAACAAATAATTGTAACTTATTGTATTTGTAAATTTAATTTGTTGCTTATTAATATTCAAACACAATATTTGTATTTTATTGTATTAAAATAATTTCGAATTATATATAAAAATATTAAATATGTTGTCAAAATGTGGGGAAATAAATATTATTGATAAAGATGAGATAAATTTTAAAAAAATAATAATTAGAATATACAGGAAATTGGAAAGAAAAATTAAGATATACAAGATATTAGAAATTAAATTTAAAATAAAAACGAAATTACAAATTAAATTTAAAAAGTAAACGGAAAAAATCAAAATTAAGTAGATCTCGGTGACGTCCCCGACACTGGTGTGTAATAGTTTGGCTTCCTTCGGGCTCGGTGAGGCCAAGGCTGTAGTACAGTTTGTTTAGGAGGCGTTACATTGGTGTTCGTCGGCTCATCCTCGGTGGTGTCAACGTTGGGTGTCTCGATTGGTGTACGTAAAAAAGCGGTAAAATCGTACGTATCATCAACGTAATCGGGAGTAGGTTGAGTGACTTGAGGTGCCGAGCCAAAAATATCCTCCATTGTTGGAGTACGTTCTTCCGGATGGATCTCCGATTGATATGAGGAAGAACTAGAGTAACATGTACGTTGAAGGTCGAGGTTGACGCCAAAAATGTCCTCAATGGAAAGATGATAATAATCGTGTAGCAAAAAAGACGAAGAGCCGGATGTTTGATACTGGGGATCGGGTTGGTGCTTCGGCTGGTACTTGGGTTGGTCTTGAGGCTCGTAATCGGGCTGGTAATCGACCTTATCCGCGGGCTCGTCCACAGGCTCATTCTCGGGCTCGAAATCTGAACCGGTGATCTGTCAACGACATCCATATGCGTTATTCGCTGGACCCCATCGGTTGCCTTTCGGAATAAGTCTCCTTGGTGTACACTCTTGGGGATCAAGCATCGACATCCCGTATGCCGTATACCATTGCTTGTAATATGAGGTACCGGAATAATCCCCGTTACACCAATACAAGGATGGACACCTATTTGCCCGGTCATTCCAAAGCACGATATATGCTTGAAGATCGTGAGCTCAATTTATTCGGTTTTTACCATGTCCCTTTTTGTCGAGCTGATGGACCTCACCGAGTTGGAAGGGAGGGTTCGGGATATGTTGTATACCACCAAATTGTCGCAAAACCTGATCCCCAACGTGCCATTCCACCATATGAAAATTGAATACCGGTACATTACACGAGAATAGTTGGTAATTGTGCTGATAAACAAATGGTGGGATGAAAGGCGTAATTTCGTCTAAAAGATAAGGCTGCCACACGAACTGCACAGTATAAAAACATGAATTTAGTTAACAAAAATATCAAAAATCTAAAAAATATCAGATTTTTTTGTAAAATAATATTTCGAAAATGTAAAAATATATTTGTAAAAAAATATCAGATATTTATTTTTTTTAAAATTCAAAAATATAAAACACATTTCGAAAAAAAAATATTATAAAAAATTCGAAAATATATCTTACATCATCTCCTCCATGTTTGTCTAACCAGCGACGTATATGGGGACATTTTTCGTGTCACCCAAGTCCCGGAACTGAACGTCATCTGAAAAATTGAAAAATAATTAGAAAAAAAAAATAATTAATAAAATTTAAAAAATATAAAATCGAGACATCGAGTCACCTATTAACTAGTGGCATCGAATATGGCATGTGTTTGAGGTTGGCGATGGAAGGCAGTCGGCATAATATCTATGATTGGAGCAGATATGTACAGCCGCCCATGGCATTAACTGCGAGATTTGCCACTCGACAAAGCTCCCGATACAATGTCGCCAACACTGCCGAGCCCCAACTTAATTTCCCGGCTGCCTTGAAATCATCCAACAATGGAAGGTAGATGATGCTTATTCTATTTTGGCTAGTATCCAAAATAAGGATACCGCCTAGTAATTGCAAAAGAAAAGCGCGAGCATGGTAGATAATCTCCAACTGCGTTGGATTTTGCGGGAGATGTTTAAAGTTTTCGTATAGCCACGTAAACTTTAAAAACGGTAATTTTTCGTTTTCAGTATCCGGGGGCACCTTGCCAAGTAACCGGTAGCAAGTGCCACAAGGATCGTCTAGTATACCCGGACCTGTTACTGCTTCACCTTCAACGGGTAGCCCGAGCTGGATTGCAACGTCTTCTAATGTTATTGTTGCCTCTCTACACGGGAGGTGAAACGTGTGAGTCTCGGGACGCCATCTTTCGACTAAGACCGTTATTAAATCGACTCGAATATTCATGTTTTTAATGCAGGCAACAATCCCGAACCCCGCATCTTCGATATATTGTTCAACCAATCTATGGGGCTTATAACCCGGATAATAATGTCGGGATCTAACCATCCTATAGAATTTCAAATTTGCTCGAATTGCGCCCATACGGTGTTCGTCATGACTACGAAGAATGACGTTGGGATCTATAATATGATGGACGAAACTCAGTCAACGGTGGACAAAGTCGATCAACAACGGTTTCGAGGTGTTGGTGAGTTGGAATTTCGATTTTGCTGAGTTGGAATATTGGTTTAAGTGAGGTGGAAAGTGGGTGGTCCACTGTTATTTATAGTAGGGGAGACCATTGATGGTATTTTTGTCATTTTTGGGTGATTTAAGGTTATTTTGGTTAATAAATTTAAAATATGATAAAAATTGTAATATAATAATAATAATTTTTATTTAAATATATAAAATTAATAAATAATGTATTGTCAAATCAACATATTATTTGATAAAAATTGTAATATTATAATAATAAATTTTATTTAAATATTTAAAATTAATAAATAATGTACTGTCAAATCAACACATTATTTGATAAAAATTGTAATATAATAATAATAATTTTTATTTAAATATTTAAAATTAATAAATAATATATTGTCAAATCAACACATTATTTGATAAAAATTGTAATATAATAATAATAATTTTTATTTAAATATTTAAAATTAATAAATAATTTATTCTCAAATCAACATATTATTTAATAAAAATTGTAATATAATAATAATTTTTATTTAAATATATAAAATTAATAAATAAGTAATAATTTTTATTTAAATATATAAAATTAATAAATAATCTATTATCAAATCAACATATTATATGATAAAAATTTTAATATAATAATAATAATTTTTATTTAAATATATAAAATTAATAAATAATGTATTGTCAAATCAACATATTATTTGATAAAAATTGTAATATAATAATAGTTTGTACTTTAAATATGAAAATTTGATAAATAATGTATTGTCAAATTAACACAATATTTGATATAAATTGTAATATAATAATAATTTTTTATTTAAATAATGTTAAATTAATTTTAAATGTAATTTAAATTTCAACTTCAAATTTAAAGTAGAATTTTAAATTCAAACTTATATAATTATTAAGTTTAAATTATTTAAATTTAAACATGTTCATTAATTTCCAAATTAATTTTAACTTAAATTAATTTTCAAATTAATTTTTACACAAATATTCATCGTGTATACTAGTGGACATGCGCTCATTCTTCGTCGGACAATCCAGCATTACGAGAGGATTGACCAGAAATATAGACATGATGTCGGCAAGTGGATCGGTTATGGCCAGGCCTTCAGCAAACATTGCACAATTTCGGTTCCTCCATCTCCTTAATATCCATATCAGAGCGAATCCTCGTCGAAGGTGGTTGACCTCTAAGCTTTCTACGGAGACTATGAACCGGTAGCATCTCAAAAGCGACCGATGGAACTTCTCAGTTCGATACATCGGGCATTACGGGAAATTCATTCTCCTATATACGCAATGTGCGTTGCAGCGTGTACACCTCGTCTATGAGTTGGTCGACATTTAAATTTGCAGTCGCACAAGTTGCATGAACATGAGCACAAGTATATCGGAGAGCTTGAAATCTAAAGCACTCGCATCGCCTGTTTGCCAGATTAACTGCGTAGGACCTCGGTGGAACACCCGAGCGACGATCGGTGTACTCTGAAACCCGAAAGATCTCCAACTCCCGCAAATAAATTTTTGCATTCATCGTTCGAGCTCTCTGACTGTTTGTCACCATGACCCTTCGAATGTCCTCAACGTACACGTGTCTGGCCTCCATCTACGCCACTTATTGCTGCCCCATCGTAGGCATAAATGTGGCCAACCTATAGAAGGTTGCCGAGAAAACAGCAGCAATTGCTAGATGTCGTGTTCGCCTCAAGACAGAGTTAACTGACTCGACCAGGTTGGTCGTCATCTGGCTATTCCGAGACCCCTCATCGTAACTTTGTGCCCCTTGATACCTCTGAACGCTACCCAACCACCCACAAAGATTTTTGTCATTTGGTAAATGTTTCATCTTAGCTTCAAGCTTTACGAACTTTTGTCTGAATCTTCGCGATTCAAATTGATGAGCTGCATATGCATATGAAATTTCGAATAAGTATTTTTTATATTTCACAAACTGATAAAATTTAAAATTAAACTGAATGAAAAAGTAAAAATAATAATTATTACCCATTTCCATGAATTCTACTTTCCATTCTTTATTTTTATAATCACTATGAAAGTTTGTCAACATGTGCCGGATGTAATAAACGGACCTCCACGGAACCTCCGATCTCCTTATTGCAGCAAGTAGTCCCTTCGATTTGTCCGATATAAGACAAATGTTGTCTTGCCTAACAACGTGCCTCCTCAGATTTTTAAGAAAAATTCCCATGACTCGAAGCACTCTTTCTCGACTATGGCGAATGCGATCGGAAGTACATTTCGATTGCCGTCTTGTGCAACAGCAATCAGTGTATTTACTGTACAGCCAGGTTCTATTAACTTGCACCATCGGTTTGCAGTGAGGGAAGGCCTTAAAACACGGGGTCGAAAATAATCGTTGAAAAAGTTTTTTTCTTGGATCAATCACCCCGTCCGGACCTTCATACGATAGTGTTTGTAAATCGGTTACAGTCCTCGGCACATACTCTCGCATCGCGGCTATCCACCATTGGAGCTCGTTGTATGACGCATCCCAATCACCATACAACTCCCGCATCGCCATTTGTTTCGCCCACTATGCTTTCCGGTACGAAACCTTATAATTGAAGTAAGCTTGCATGGCCGAAATATAGACCGATACCTTATTCAATGGAGACTCTTTCACCATAGGCATGATGTAGTTGCATATGGTCTTTGCATCTAACTTCCGATGGTATTGTGTCATACGAGCCATGGTGCATGTGTGCGGACCTTCCATTTTCCTTATTGTCCACAGCTGAGTCCGCTGCATTAACGCAGCTCGAATACGCCACTTACACCCACTCTCAGCTTTCAAACATTCTCCGATGTACAAAGACTGCGACGACTTCGTTACTTTATAATCCACAACTAACCTTAAGCTGTATTGTTTTATTGCATTTAAGCAGTCTTTCTTGTTCTCAAATTGTTGTCCTACGAACAACTCTTCTTCGTCGGTTTGTTCGTTGAGTAGGTGAGCAAAAACTATGTTTCTATATTCCGAAAACTCTCGAGCTCGACCCGCATCTGGGTCTACGTCGCTCATAAAGGCCCTCAGATTTTTCTTAATAACTATACTCGGGCTTATATTTCCTCCTGAATGGGTGTTAACATCATCACCCTCCACCGACCCCTCCTCATCTAAGTCTTTGGGGATATCAACCAAATCGGGGCCTTCCAAAGCTTCATTTTCTTCATCATCTTCGATTGGGGCTAGCACTTCCGGATGAAATTGTAGACAATGACACGTGTTTTGGATGTTATATGAACATCCACCGGTGTTTGGATTTTCTGGAGTGGACCCTCCATAACCCGATTAATCTTCTCAGCATACATTAAGATCAATATCTATTCCAAAACACTGGTTTATTGGATTTAAGACTTGAATTGGTTCGGGGTGTGATATCTTGCGAACAACTCAATGGGGCATGGATTTTCGATCTCAGATGGGCAATAAATTTATATCATTGTCCCTAGATCATCATTATCAACAAGCTTCATTTCGGAGAACTTTATCGGATCTGATGAAACCGAAAATTTGTAAAACAGTCTCAACATTTGCTTCCCGCAACGAGTATCTATCTTTGTACTGATCTTCCGTTTCAATTTATCAAACGAAACACGCTTGTTCAGTCTCATTTCGATTTTTTCTCTGCTTTCAAATACATAACCTTTATCGTCTATATTGATAATTTTTCCATAAAAAATGAACATAAACAAAGAAAATGTTGGAACTCATCTTGAAAAAACTTGAGATTATAAAAAAATGAACATAAACAAAGAAATTGTTGTACTGTTAATGAGAACAAAAAACTAAAATTTTTAGTACTAACGGTTATATATATCGGGTGCTGGAGTTAAAAGTCGATCTCAACCATTAACTATACTAGTGTTATTTTCTTTTGATTATTTTCGTTTATTTCGTAAATTTAATTGTAATTAATATTTTTTAATATATTTTTAATTTGTCGATAATATTTATTCCTTAACATTTTCACAACAAAATATTTAATAATTTTTAATAAATCAAAATTATATTAATACGATAAAATAATAAATCTTGTTGAATATTACAACAATACAAATTAAATTTACAAATAAAGTGCAATTATAAATAATTGTTAATATTAATACACGAAATTTTAAATATTGCACAACAATACAAAATAACCTATAATACCCTAAACTTGAGCAACTCGTCTCGGTTAGATAATGTCCATATGCCTGAAAACCTGACCAATTGCAATAAATTCTTCTAACCCTCAAGTAATACGGGTCCATATTGACTGAATACCAGGCCAAGTCATCTCGATCGGCCGTTCAATGGCAGAGTTCTGTCAACCGACCTTTGATAGCATAACCTTTACGGTTATACCACATGGTTAAATTTAGCGGTAATTATATCATATACATATAAGATTTTCCTCAATGACGCAGAAAACCGTCTAACCACTGAAGACTTATCTTTGTCGCTTCACATGACAGTATATAATTCAACTCCGGCAATACATGACAGTATATAGTTCAACCCCGAAATTCAATTGTACACTTCACAACTATCCTCCAAAACAAAACACTCATCTAATGATAAATAATAAAACACTCTCATTTTCTTGTTATTTTTAGAGAAATATTTCTTACTTACAACTTCAAAATTAAAAAAACTAAACCCTATTTATAGAGAATGAGGGGAAGTTGGTGTCGGCCATTACATGGCCAACACAAAAAAAATTTGCAATTTTTTTATTCGAGAACAGGGGGTGTCGGCCATTGCATGGCCAACACCAAAAAAATTTGAAATTTTTTTCTCTCAAAAAGAGGGTGTCGGCCATTTGATGGCCAACACCAAAAAAATTTGCAATTTTTTTCTAGAAAAGAGGGTGTCGACCATTTGATGGGCAATACCAAAAAATTTTAAAAATTTTTTCTCGAGAAAAGAGGGTGTCGGCCATGCAATGATCAACACCAAAAAATTTTGAAATTTTTTCTCGAGAAAAGGGGATGTCGGCCATGCAAAGCCAACACCCAAAAATGAAAAAAAAATTTCGAGAAAAAGGGGTGTCGACCATTTGATGGTCAACACCAAAAAATTTTGAAATTTTTTTCTCGAGAAAGGGGTGTCGGCCATGCAATCGCCTACACCCAAAATTGTAATTTTTTTCGAAAAAAAAGAGGTGTCGACCATTTGATGGCCAACACCAAAAAATTTTGAAAATTTTTCTCGAGATGGCCAACACCCAAAAATGCATTTTTTTTTGAGAAAAAAGGGTGTCGGCCATTTGATGGTCAACACAAAAAAAATTTTAAATTTTTTTGTCGAGAAAGGGATATCGGCCATTGCATGGCCAACATCAAAAATATAATTTTTTTTTCGAGAAAAGGGGGATGGTCGACACAAAAAAATTGTATTTTTTATCTAACAAAAAAGAAGTGTCGGCCACTGCATGGCCAACATCCCAAATTTTTTTTTTCAAATTCTCGTATTTTCGTATATCAATAAAATATTGTATTTAAAAAAATTTTATATAGGTATCGACCATTTCATGACCAACACAAAAAAACACAAATTTTTATGTCTGACACCAATCATTGGCCAGGTGGTGTCGGCCATTAGATGGCCAATATCAATTTTTACGGATTATTTCAAGTTATTTTGATGTATATTTTTAAACTTGAATCATTTTCGTAAATAATCAAAAATTTTAGATTATTTTGATAAATTAGCCGGAAAGAAAATATGGAAGATTCCTTTTCTGTCTTTAAGTGAAGGGATAAATATTTGGGAATAAAGTAATGATATATACTTTTTAGAGGCACAATAATTTAGAAGCTTTTAGACTTTAGTCACAAATCCCAACCTAACCTGCGATTAAAGTATTAAAGAAATGTTAACTACAGTAAAATGTCAGGAGAATTCAGGAAGAAAGAACATGGTTAAATGGATAGCCACGAACTCTAGTATATAAAAAAAATACTGCTTTAAATTTGTCAGTGACTAGCCATCTTCGACAGGCATTTCATTCCAGTGCTACCTACTTCCTAACAACTCTCAAACCCAGAAAGCTCAAAGGAAAAAAAGATGGCTTTGGAGATCTGTGTCAAGGCTGCTGTTGGTGCCCCTAATGTTCTTGGAGACTGTATGCTCACTCTCTCTCTTTTCACCTTTTCATTGTCAAATTCATCATTCTTGGGGTGATTCTGTTTGTGGGTTGGAGTTATTTTTGCATTTTCTTAATGGTTTCTTGTTCCAGGTCCATTCTCCCAGAGAGCTCTTCTTACTTTGGAGGAAAAGAAGATTCCTTACAAGATGCACCTTATCAATATCAGTGACAAACCGCAATGGTATTCTGTCTTAGATACTGAAAGATGTGAACTTTTTTATGTTAAAATGTGGAAGTTGATCTCTTGTTTTGGTGTTGATGGGTTATTCCAAGTGTTTAAGCAAATGGGTTGGTGTAAATTTATGATTTTGATTGCACGAGTGCTTCTTTTAGTGATGGGGTTATGAAAAGTGTGAAATGAATTCGGATAGGTTTTTGGAGATAAGTCCAGAAGGGAAAGTACCAGTGGTGAAGTTTGAGGACAAATGGGTGGCTGATTCTGATGTAATTGTTGGGATCCTTGAAGAAAAATACCCTCAGCCTTGTCTCAAAACCCCTCCTCAAATTGCCTCTGTGTAAGCTCTCTCTTGCCTTCTTTTAACTCCTTTTTACTCTCAAATCAATTGTTATATGTTATCTCCAACTCGCTCAGGTTGGATAGCAAACCAAAACAATGCTTTAGTTAACTTCTCAAATGAAACTGCAGTGGATCAAACATATTTGGAACTTTTGTCACATTTTTGAAGAGCAAAGATGCTAATGATGGATCGGAGCAGGCTTTGCTTAATGAACTCAAGGCCTTGGATGAACATCTCAAGGCACATGTAAGTGGTTACAAAATTGGGGTGGTATATAGTTGTTGTTGTTTTTTATTCACAATGCTTCGAGCATACCCTGATTTATTGGGGGTATATAACAGGGCCCATTCATTGCTGGGGAAAAGATAAGTGCAGTTGATTTGGCTTTGGGACCAAAACTTTACCATCTTGAGGTTGCTCTTGGCCATTTCAAGAAATGGACTGTTCCGGAAAGCTTGACTCATGTCCACAATTACATGAAGGTATTCAACAACTATAATCACCATTTTTTGCAAGAAAGTGGAAGCTGATTCTGTATCTTATACGTTGCAGTCGATATTCGCTCGTGAATCGTTCGTGAAAACACGGGCTGCTAAGGAATACGTGATCGCCGGGTGGGCACCTAAGGTGAATGCATGAACGAACTGGAAACAGTGAGGTGTTTGAAGAGTACGAGTTATGTAATAAAATGTGAGGGATGGTGATGAAATAAAATGTTTGAATCTATGAGTGTCCATGCTACTAAGAAATTGAGTCCAAAATCTGAATCCTGGTACCAAGCAATGCCTTGAAACAACCTGAAGCTGTTTAATGAATTTGAGCCATTAACGATCTATCTATCTAGGTTTGGTAATTTTGGACAAACAATTTTAAGAAGACATATTATGATAGAAATAACCATAGAAATTTGATACGAATGCACAAATGCATTAATATTATATATGACATGAATTATGAATCAAATTGTATTTTAAAAAATAGAGAAAATTAAAAAATAATTGGGTTGGTTCTGGACCAACATTGTAGCTCTGCTCATCGACTTTATACATAACATGATTATGTGATAATAAGATAAAGAAAGAAAATTATCTTGATTGAATGATAAAAGTACAAATTTTAAAAATTATAAAGGTTTGGATTCAAATTATATTGTGTATATATTTTTTTTATATAAAAGATATAAAATAACAAAGTCACCCTTGAAGTAATACAATTTACTATATAAAGTAAGGAGATTTTCATCATTATCTAACTGGGTTGATGGTATGAGTCAACCGAATAGAAATACAGTCAAGTGTTTAATATATATATACGGGAGCGAAGCGAAGAAAAAATTTTAGGGGGTCGAAATTAAACTGTCTATACTTTTATAGTTTTAAAAGGATTAATTCAAAAATTTTTCATTTTTAAGAGGGTCAAAGTGTAATTTTATATTTATTAATTTAAAAGATTAACATGACAAAATTTTCATTTTAAAAGGGTTGAGGCCTAACCAACCCCCTCCTAAATCCGCCTATATATATAATATTATAATATTAGACTGTGACACAAGATGTGGGTGCAAAATAAAATTATGCAATAAATATATTTGTAAAAAGTTAATAAAAATAATAAATATAGGGTTATAAATGAATTGAGTTTGAACGCATAGATTTATATTCATTTTTTTGTTTATTTTTAAGCTTGTCGTGTTCGTTAAAAATTTCACAATCTTTGTTTGTATTCGTTTATTTAAAATTATGTGTTCTTTTTCATTTGTTTAAGTTAAATGAACATGTTCGCGAACATGTATAATTGAAGATGTACGCGAACAATGTTCATGAATAATAAACAAACATATATGATTTTTTTAGATAAAAAATAGTCAAATATAATTATTAATAATTATATTTTAAATAAAAAATCACACAAACCATAATAATTTTATTAATATATACTAATGAAACAATAAACGAGCCTTAAATGATTTATTAAACGAGTTCCAAACGAATATAAGCAAGTTTGTTCTTGAACATAAATGAACTGAACAAGCTTTGTTCATGTTCATGTTCGGTTTGTTTAATAAACGAACCTTAAAATCTTATTCATATTCATTTATTTAGCTTACTAGACAAACATAAACGAATGAAAATTGAATTGTTCATTGAAAGTTATTGTTCATTTACCGCCCTAAGTAAAACTTTAATTAAATGGTAAAACATAAATGTGAAAAACTAAAGAAGCATGGGTTCAAGCTCTATTATCTGTGTATATTTTTCAATTATTCTATATAAAATATATAAAATAATAAAAATACATTCAAAATTATATAATTTACTTTGTAAAGCTGGGATATTTTTATTTTTTACAAGTTGGTATCCAGTTAATTCGTAACACTTATTAGTTAAAGACTTTATAATAAGTATAAATTTAAATATTAAGTTTATTTGTTATAAATATAAAATATCTTAAATATAATCATAACAAACTAAAATATATGAATATACAAATTGTCAAATTTAATTAGGAAAGTTTGGAACAACCATCGAGATTCCTCATTAGTTCTGGGCCCTAACTGCATTACCTTTTACAACAAGCAAACTTGTGCTTGCAACGGAATCAATCAACCCTTTTTTTTTTTTTCCAACAAGTTAAAAATAAACAATCGACCTTTACAGCTAGAACGATTGAACAATAGGTCTAAATCAGAAATGGAATATAAGAAATAAAAATTGGTATTTTGCGTCGGCAAATTTCAAGGTTTTTGGTACAATAATGGCTCCGATAAAGGGTCACTGTGTTCCAAATCGGAAGGTTTGTTATTAGTACCTGATTCAAGCTCTGCAACTGATGAATCCTCTCCTCTTTGTTTCAGTAATGACTTGAAGATACTTGATTCTGTTTCTTCAGGTGATGAATCTGATCCAGATGCCATGTGATCTTCTTTTATGCTCTCAACATGTTGGAGGCAAACTTGGACTGCATCATGCATTCTCACAAAGTACCATTCCTTGCCTATCAACTCTACGACATCGGATTTCAATAACATCAACTGAACATTCCTATTCGGATTGGAGATGGCTATCTGGATGTGCCGTGATTTATATTCATGGTGTAATTTTTTCAGAGCTTGGACTGCACTAGTGTCTATGTATGTAACAGCTGCAGTGGAATCAAAGGCAACAATTTTCTTATAAGAAACTGCCCTCTCTCAACTCCAAAAGTAGTAATGAATCTTTGAACATGATGAATATTGTTGTTGGGATGAACTATAATTGCGTGAACCACAAAATATATTCGTCCGACTTGTGGTCCACGTCTTGTCAATTTATCGACCACAATTTCTTATTCTCGCAACCTGACAGACAATTATGTTTTCTCAAATTGAGAAATCACAAACGGAAAGTTTACAGATACAAGATACCAAAGGCTGTTTTATTTTAATGAAGAAAGCTTGAACCTTCACCTGTCTTTGATGTAACTTGTGTTTGCAAAATAGATAGGTGAATCAATCCGAACAATTACGATTCCGTTGTAAGTATATGCTTCTGGATACTGCTGAATGTTCCTGTAAACTGTGGTGCCAGGAAGACGCCCCAACACAGCTGCAGTGCCAGTGGAGAAATGATATATGTTACTCAGACTGGGATATGAATCTTGGAAACTAGTATGGATTAGGTGACATCCACTTACCGATATGAGGATTGGCTGATTCATGAATGACAAAGGCAAGTGAAAAACCTACCTGAAATGTCAATCTAGAATTAAAATTATCCTTGGAGGATCATGTTTGCTTGAACAACATGTTTTAAAGTAGTTACCCCAATAAGGACACCGATCTCAATTCCGAAAAACAATGTTGTAATAGCTGTAATGGTCCAAAGAAGAAAATCTTTCTTGCCTACACGCCATAAGAAAATTGCTTCTTCATAATCCACCTAAAATCATTAAAATGCAAAAAAGAAACAAATGTTCAACCAAATATCATGTCGTTTACTTTTTAACACTGGTTGATTTCATATGTTGCTAATCTGGTTTGAAAAATGTTCCAACACAGGCTTGTCTCTTACTTACCAGGCTTATCACTGCAGAGATTACTACAGCAGCCAGTGCACACTGCAGAGGAACCATAGTTAGCATTCATAGTAGTAACTCTTCTAGATGCTAACAGGAAATCTAGCCATACACAACAAACAATCAAATCCAACATTTGAGTCCACGGATCCCACAATAAACCTTTGTTGCTTCAACTCTTAATTTTTCTCAAAGTATCTGTCTTGGACACATTTTCTAACATGGGTATGGAAATATGACCCTCTAAATACTTGGAAAAAGGCGAAACAAATGGAATATACCCATTTCAAACACATACTCTTATCTGACTCGTATCCAAGTTCGAGTAACATAACAACAATAATGAGCAAATTCAGGTGGTGAGAAAGAAAAAAAAGGAATAATACAAGAAGCATGCAAATGGAAATGATAAGAATAACTACATCAAACATGCAAACTTAAGAACTTACCAGAGGTATGTACTCAAATAATGGGGTCAAGAATAAAAGTGCACAACACATTACGATTCCTGTTATAGCTCCAGCTAAGCCGGTTTTTGCGCAATTCTCATGATTCATAGCTGACCTCGAGAAAGAACCTACGTGAAATGCACAACAAAATATTCAACTAACTTGAGTTTCCAACGATTCGGTACACAACATTCTTAGGAATAGAGTTGAACAATCTAAGACTGAATCAAGAGATAACTTTTGAGTACATTGGGAAGAACTCTCACCTGTTGTGGGGTATGCTGAAAAGAATGACCCCAACACATTTGCAGCCCCAAGACCAAACAACTGTTGACAAAGAATCAATGTTAAGCACATGATTAAACCATATATGGACTAAGCAACAAGAAGATTTAAAGAAACTTAGTGTAGAGGAATGTGAATGATTGAAAATAGAGAAGAAAAAAGGTTAATCATTATAACAGCAAGTATAGAGGGAGTTGTACAACATTTTTACAGTATATACCTCTTGATTTGAATCCAGCTCGTACCCATTTTTTGCTGCCAATGCTTTGGCAATCCCAACGGATTCCTGAGATTCCAAAGATATCATTAGTAGTCACAATTCGAATAGTAAGCATGTATATATTTATATTCCTATTAGGAGAATGATTCAGGTAATTTGTTACCAAGATGGCTACACCAGTAATGACAAGTGTAGTTGGAATTAAGGACTTTGCATGCTTAAAACCTTTAGGGATGGAAAAGCTGGGAAGGCCTTGAGGTATGTCTCCAACCTAAATCAACAACATTACAACATTATTTATCATTTGACTAAGATATAGTGTTGTTGTGACTATGTTGCCTGATTTAACATCCAACAATAAGCAGCATGTTAGTTTACATCATTGTCACCAATGTAATAGACGATGGATGATATATCTTGGCACTACTTGTGCCAAGAATGAACGCTGTCAGGGGACCCATAGCTCGTAAGAACTTCAAATGCTTCCTTGATTTTCCCTACGCATGAAGCATAGAATTCATTACCAATTTAGGGGGAGTGTAGGAGGGAGAGAGACAAAGAGTTGGTACCAAATGCTTCATGGTCTGAAGTATCGCCAGAATTATAGATCCCATTACAAAAGGGGGCCATGAGAACTACAAAATCAGAACACCAGTTGTGGTTAAACAAATGAATGCAGAGCAAAACACTTGGCAAAGTTGAAGGAAAAATACATGGATGTTTCCTCCAATTACAATAAACAATGCAAAGGAATATGTCAATTATACATTTAAGAAATTGATGATTTTAAATTATAGTGCTAAGGATTATGCCTTCTTTAATGAACGTATCAATAACATACAAATATGATACTGTAAATTTAATACCATTTAGGCATGAAAAGACATACCTTATCAGCTCCAGATATTATGCTCTTGATTATTGGCACAATCTCACTGCTTTGATCAATTTCATACCCCAGAAAGTATTTTGCTTGAGACAAACCAATTACAATGGCTGAAGCTGTTGTGAACCCAGAAATCACAGAATGACTAATGAAACGAATAAGCCATCCAAGCCTGAACAAAGTGGGAAAAGTATATTAAAGTTTTCCTAAGAATGGAAGATATGACTGTAACATAATGCAGAAAAAAGTTCTAGATTATTAGATACACTTGTTCTTTTCTTTGTGTGATAGAAGTAGCATAAACTCATCGTATGTTACTCGGACTATGATGTGAGTGTCATATACAAGCATGTATCTAATCTTGGTATGTTTTAACTTTTAATGTTTTTCATGTATTTCAGAGTTCGTGGAGGATGATATCCCATATCTATGTCCAACAACGTCAGAGCAACATAACTTGTTGTACTTTGTTGCTAAGAAAAGAAAACTATTTGAGCTAGCTGAGACAAATATTCATGTTGCACCAACTACATCTATGACTGACACATATTCAAACATAGGTACAAAATATTAAGTCCCAAAGGCGCTATAAATGCATAGAAATCTTGGGAAAAAGTGAACATGCTCGTGCGCAATATCCGATACCCACACATGAATTTTATTAACTCAGACTTGCATGATTCATAAATTATTAACCACCAGCATATGAAAAAGCAAAATTTAGATGAGAAAAGGGATGATTACTACCTCAATAGCCCCATTATGCATTCCAAGATCCCAACCATCAAAGCCAACACTATAGCCAGTTCTGTGTATAATGCATCTGATGAATCAACAATTTTACCTAACACGTTGGAGACGAGGAGGGATGTCAATGCAGCGGGACCGATTGAAATCTGCCGAGATGACCCAAATATGGCATAGATAAAAATTGGCACAAATCCAGAGTCTGCATGCCCAAAACCACAATACATATTTTGGGAATAAGATTTAAAGCAAATGGACTGTCATCTAAGTTGCAATGTTTTAAAAGACAACAATCAAACGTTTAAACTCAAGTGTACGTGGTTCACATTATAATGTCATTAACTCCATTAATGTGTAGTTTTAGCTTTGTCTTTTAAGTATGTTTTTTTATAGGGAATATTGCATAAGGGAATTGTGAAGAGGTCCTACACTCAGTAATTTTGTAAAAATAAACCATATAAAGTGATTTGGAAGTAGGAATATGATTTGATTGTGGTTGGGAATACTTGTATGAAAAAGGATTGGTGAAGGTAGCTTTATGTTCTTAGCAAGTGCATAGCGTATATAAACAGAAATCCTGAAGAATATGAATTGATGGTAACTTACAGAGGCCATAGATCGGTTGAAGTCCAGCTAGTTTTGCATATGACATTGCCTGCTCACATCAACACTTTAATATATCTCAAAAACAATAACTCACTGCCTTATTTATTTATCATTAAGCATTTTAATGGACTTTCGGAAGGCATTAGACGAAGATCCCTACATGAAGCTTAGCTTCATGCTTCTCTCGCAAATATTAGTTCAGAGATGGTGGTCAAACAGAGCTAAACATACCAGTAGAAAAAAATCTTAAAAAAAAAAATAATAAAACCCATTAAAATTTTGGAATTTTTTAATAATTTTTATAATTCAACACTTTTTTTTTTTTAAATGTTTATAATCATTTTGTAACCATTTTTAATAAAATTTTGTAACAATTAAGTAATCTAAAAAATACTTTTTTAAGAATATGATAATTAATTTTATTTAAAAATTTGTGTTAATTTAAATTTAAAATAAATAATAATATAGATAATATGTAAATAAATAAATCAAATGGATAAATTATCTAATTATTTTTATTTAATTAAATATATATTTAATTTTTAAAAATTGTGATTATCTAAAAATGTTTATCTAATTTGCTTTAAACAAAATATTATCCAAATAATCTAATTTATTTAAGTTAAATATTTTAGTTTTCTAATTAACTATTATTTTTTTAATATATTAGTGTAATTACATGATAGTATATGTTCATACTAACTTTCTTAACCCTTTGACAATACACACACCTTACACTAAAAAAATTTAACTATTTTAAAAAAAAATATTGTCCACTTAATTTAACTTTTTCTTAAGTGTTAATAGATTAAAGTCTCAATATTATAATTAATACTAAGTTGTTTTTTTTTTAAAAGCATAATGATTTATTTATTCATCTAATATAAAAAAAAAATCGTTTCAATCTTCTATTTAATTATTTTTGTTTTTTAATCTTTAAATTTATATTTTTTTTTATCAAATTACACCAAACTATATGGAAAAATTAATGCTTTTAATTTCACTGCCATGACATACATGTGGAAGAACATCAACATTTAATTATTTTTTAAAATTGTATAAATTCAAAATTTTTTAAAATAAGATCATAAATTTATTTAAAAAAGTATAAAAATTATAAAAATATTTTTAAAATTAAATTTTTTTTTTGACATGGCATATATGTAGCAATCCACATGTATGTCATATCAGTAAAATTAACAAATGTTAATTTATTACATTTATTTTGAAGTGACTTGATAAAAACACTCAAATTTAAAGACTAAAAAAAGCTAAAAATTAAATAGAAAATTAAAATAATTTTTTTGTAAAGTTAGAAGACGAAAACAATCATTATGCCTTTTTTTTAAATCTGTACTTTGTTATATATAATATGTAGTCTTAACTCACAAATTAATACCTAAGTTATACTATTTTTTTCATCTTGGTACTTAAACATTTTTTTATCACAAGTGATATTTAAACTATTTTTTTCTCAAGTTGTTTAGTCAAACTATTAAGTTTATTTTATATTAAAAAAAAACTTAATCCATAAATTGATACTTAAACTATGCATTTTTCTATTTTGGTATCTAAATTATTTTCCCACCTCTATTAATTCAATCATTAATTAAATTGTTAAGTCTTAAAAAAAAAAAAACAAAAGTTGTCATAGCAACGTAACTTGTTGCACTTTGTTGCTAAGAAGTAATGTTAGTTTAGTATTGCTTTTAAGAAGTGCTTTTAAAAAGTACTTTTAAAAAATATTTTTGAAAAATTTGATTTAAAATTTAAGTATTTAGTATAGCTGTCAAAAAATGCTTTTGAGAAATAAAATGTCTATTTTAAACATTTGTTATAAAATAATAAATAAATATTTAAATAATGTTTAAATTAGTTAATATAATAATATTTTAATAAGAATATAAAAAATAATTTATTATATTTTGTTATTAATATTTTAATATATGAAATATAAATTTTAAATATTTTTTAAATAATTATTCAAAAAAGGGAAAATAGCATGTGTTTTGAAAGGGTGAAAACGCAATTGAACTGTCAAAAGTACTTTTGAGATGGAAAAGTTAAATATTTTAACTTCTCCATACGAAGAAAACTGCTTTTGAAAAGTCAATTTTTTTTTTCAAAAGTTGCTTGTTTAGCATTGTTTTTGATTCAAAAGTGCTTTTATTTAAAAAACACAACTAAACGAAGCTTTTAAGTAAAAAGATTTAAGTGGTTGATAAGTATTTTAGTTAACTGAGACAAATATTCAAACACAGGTATAGAATATAAAGTCCCAAAGGCTCTCTAAACGCATAGAAACCTTGGGAAAAAGTGAACATGCTCGTGCATAGGAGTGCAAATGAACAGAACGTTCGATGAACTGTTCGTGAACCATTCGTATAACGTTTGTTTATGTTCGTTTATGTTCGTTTATTAAGCTAAACAAACGAATATGAACAAAATTTTTATGTTCGTTTAATAAATGAACGAACACGAACAGAGGTATGTTCGATTCATTTATGTTCACGAACAAGCTCGTTTATTAGCTCGTTTATTAACTCCTTTATAGCTCGTTTATTTATTAATGATGTTTTCTTATAAAAATATTAAAATAATATCTATGTGTATGTTTTGTTTGTTTGTTTGTTTATTATTCATTAACATTGTTCATGAACGTATTCAATTATATGTTCATGAACATTTTCGTTTAATATTCGTGAATATGTTCGATTAATATTCGATTAAGTTAAATGAACATGTTCATGAACATTAAACAAACGAACATAAACACACATAATTTTAAATAAACGAATATGAACAAAAATTTAAAATTCTTAACGAACACGAACCGAACATGAATAACTTCAAAAATAAATAAACGAACACGAACAAATGTTCGTTCGTTCAAGTATACTCGTGCACAATATCCGATACCCACACCTGAATTTTATTAACTCAGACTTGCATGATTCATAAATTATTAATCACCAGCATATGCAAAAGCAATATTTTCACAGCAACCAAAGAAACACAGAAAGAAAAGGAATCACCTGCGGTACGAGCATAATACCGACGGTAGTACCAGCCATGAGATCAAGCTGCAGATACTCCCGCCGTTTGTACGTTCGAATCCAACGGCAACAAGGAAGAAACATCTCGACCCAACCAAAAAAGGTCATGTCTTTGATCTTTTCCCGCCATCTGGAAAACGAAGATGAGGAATAACCAGCAGCGGAGGACGTCGTGTCGGGGTGCTGGAGCTGGATAATTTTAACGGATCGGGTAGGCATGGTGGAAGAAGAAGAAGATCGAGGAATAGGTTATGTGGGGGATGCGTATATATAAGCAGCGGAAGGGCGTTGTTGAGATTTGTGGAGCTGAGTCCATAGCCATAGGGACGTGGGGGCCAGGTTTCAGTTGATTATGAGGGAGAAACGAAGGCAGTGATAGGAGGTCATCAAAACAACCAAAAGACGGGCGTGATCCATTTGTCCATGCCAGGGTCTCATTTAAAACCTCATTGTCGGTCCCAATTACAAATTTTCTTCGTCAGGATGTATTTCAGTGATTAATCCCATCATTGAATAAAATTTCATATTTATCAAGTTTTAATCTCTGTAACAATAGGTATAGTTTAGTGTATGCAATTACTACAGCAGCTCCAATGTTTTAAAGACGAAAATTAAGTAATAAAATAGGCTATGAACAATCATATTTAAAACAATTAAAATCCCAATTCTTTTTAAGTCTCTAGACAGATCATAGATCATTTAAAGGTTTTTAACCGTTATGTTTCAAGATTAACTTCTCCATTTTTCCTATTTTTACTTGTATGTTTGATGGTCTCAAAATAAAGGATTCCAGAAAATTTTTACTTAGCTTTGATGTTCTTTTATCTCATGAAACCTGCATTTATTTTAGTCTTTCCATAATTAATGCATTTATTTATTTCGTTAGATTTTGGTTTGACTATTATTAATAAAGAACAAGAATAAATAAATAATTAAATCTCTATTAAGAATAAATAGAGTTGGAAATAGTAAAAAATTGAATTAATCATACATGGAACACATTGAAACCCTCATGGAAGAATTGAAAAACAACTAATCATAGAAAAAAGATAACAAGAAAAAAAATTGATGGAGAAACTTAGTCGTCTCAATGAAATCCATGGATTCTGAATGCCAGCTAGATCTCTTTTTCTCTTATATATTCCTCAAAAATCGTAACTCAAGAAATTTGTTCAAGTATTAACGCCACTCCAATTAACAAATTTTTCGCTTTTGTCTGCCTTCATTCATTAAGGTGGAGAACTGTCTTAATTGCATCATATTATGTCAAACCCACATTAGACAAAAAACACCATAAATGAATCTAATTTTTAAAAAATAATACATAATTAATTAAAATCATAAATAAAATGAAATTTTTTAAAATCTTCTAGAACTTATCTATAAAATAAACTAAAATAAATGACAAATAATTGGTACGATCCATCCCTCGATACGTTTTTAAGAATAGAGATTTAGTTATTTTATTTATATAACATAGTTAATTAAATTAATTTATAATTTAATTTTTATTGAATCCAATAAGTGATTTCAATGAAAAAAAAAATATTGTTCATTTTAAGAATTTCAAGTTCGAGTGTGTAATGTATACGTGTTTTTATTCCATTTATTAAAAGAGAGAGAGAGAGTCTTAGAGATGCCCATTTTATGGAGTTAGTTTGCTTAGAGACAAATTTACTTTTGAGTTAGTAACTTAGAATCTAAACTAATAATATTATTAGGGTAAATGATTAAAATAGTCACTTTTGTGTGTTTCAAGCTACATTCACTTATGTTTGAAATGTTACGTTTTAGTTATTTACGTTATCGTGTTGTAACATTTTAGTTACTGAGCGTTACTTATCGTTAATAGTGTAACGGTAAGCTGACATGTCACGTTAAACCATCATTTCAAACGAAAAATTTATATTAAATTATATAATTAATCATTATATTTTTTTCATTTTGAGCAATTTAATTTTTTTTTATGTTCTTTCAATTTTTTTTTTTCATTCTCTTCTCCTCCTCTCTCTATTTTTCTCCGTTCTCCATTTCTCTTAATATAGTTTTTCCATGTTTTCCATTTTAATCATTGAATTATTAATTATCGTTTGTATTTTAGTCACTAAGCATGAAACCAAACTAGTTTGAGTAAAGTTGAGGAAAAGTTTCGTATGGAAGCAAATTGGTTTGGGTAAAGTTGAGGATAGATTACGTATTGTGTAAATTATATCTCCTTCTTCCTCTGTTTTCCTCTGTTCTTCATTTCTTTTAATGTAATTTTTTTATGCTTTTTATTTTAGTCACTGAATCATTAATTGTCGTAAACATAATTTCTTTTAAAGTTGAAGGTAAGTTTCGTATGATGGTCGTTAACGTTAATTAACGGCTCAGTGACTAAAATGTTATAATATATTAACATAAGTGATTAAAACGTAATATTTCAAACATAAATAACTGAAATGTAATATGAAAGAAACAAAATTAACTATTTTGTTAGTTTACCCATATTATGAAGGCCTCAACTATAGTTTGAGGACATATAATTGGTTAAAATAATGATCATCTGGCAAGCATTGAAATCAAAATAAAGAAATAAATAAATAAATAAAATTATTCTCTCTAATGTCTGAAGGCATCAACTACGAAGTAACTGAAGGGGAAAAAAAATGAAAACTCCACTTGCACTTCACTCCGCAGTTTAGAATAAAATGTCCCCAACCTTTATCTACAACACCAACCCCTTCCAACTCCATTTTCTCCCAAAAAGTATCAAAATGCTACCATTTTCTCAAAATTCTCACTATAAACTGAGTTTCTTGGTATTATTATTATGGGTTTCTCACCTTGTTGATTCAAAGTCTGGATTTGAGTTAGATGAGTCGTTGACTTATCTTTGGCCTTTGCCATCTGAGTTCACTTCTGGCAACCAAACCTTGACTGTTGACCCAACTTTATCTTTCTCTGCCTTAGGAAAGGGAGGGAACTCCAAGATTTTGATTGAAGGATTTGAGAGATATAAGAAGATTATATTCAAACATGTTTCTGGGATTTCACTTTTTGATAAATTGAGAGGGATAAGATCTGTTTATGATATTAGTGAATTGAGATTCATTGTGAATTCCGACAGTGAAGAGGTATGTTGGAAACTTGCTTTTTGCCATTTAAAATTATTTAAACATTATATAAATATACATATATATCGGTGACTTTTTTGGGTTTGATTATGGCAGCTTCAATTGGGTGTGGATGAAAGTTATACTTTGTTTGTGGCAAAGAAAGATGGGAAATCTATTGTTGGAGAAGCCACAATTGAGGTAAAGTTTGAGACAGTTTTTTAAGGTTTATCATATTGATGATCATGATCATATGTTTGCCGTTTTGTTTCCAGATGTTTCTAGCTTTGATCATTGGTTTCTATCTGTGTCCTACGCATAGTCAGACTTGGGTACCGGAAAAATATCTGCATATAGCATTGACTATCAAGTCCTGATAACATAGGTGCCTAGTAGTGTCTTTCGCGATTGTTTAGTGTATGTAATAAGTCCAACACTTGCTTCCAACATATATTCGGACATAGGTATGAAGTATGATTCTCCAAATATATAGAAAAAACTTAGAAAACTTTCAATATAATTGTGTAGGAAACATACCCGAATCCAAAATTGATTACATAGGTGCTTAGAATTGTCTTTGGTGGTGTTTAGTGTATTGGCACATGTTCTGACATGGGTATAGGGTACAATCCTCCAAATATAGGAGAAAGGAAAAAATTGAGTATAATTGTGTCAGATAAATACCCACATTTGACACTCACCACTAAATCCGGTATAACTTGTCTTCTTAGTAGTGTCTTTGATGGTGTTTTTAGTGCAATAAGTGTATGGCATTCCTAGGTGTGAATACACTGTGGAGATGCACTTTTTTACTGGTAATCATCCTCAGTAGGCAAGGATAATGTATGCTTAGTTTTGAATTTTCTAATTTTCAAGTTTAAAATTCATTTCTGTTCAACGCAACTATTTCTGAAGATGAGTCAACTTGAAATCTTGAAGTAAATGTGTGATGACTGCTGATATTCACTCCTCTGTCTCTCTTTGTATTTTTGGCAGGCAAACACTGTTTATGGTGCCTTAAGAGGGTTGGAGGTATGCGATCAATCTGCTACTTATATGCTGTTTATCGTGTGCAGATAATCTTTTGTGTTTGTTTCCCAATTTTAAGTGACGGTTATAAATGTCGATCAAAGGGATACCAATAAATGGGTGAAATATACTCCTCCCTAATGCATCTCTGCACCACCATATGTAGTATAATGACAACTACCTCGTATTCGGAAAATTTCTGGGAATTATTTGCTCCTTAAGGCACATGCTTGTGATACATTACATTGAAGTTTTATTTATGTCTCTTCTTGCATCCTTCTCTTTTACAATGTTGCAGACATTCAGCCAATTGTGTGATTTTGATTACGAGACTAAGTTGGTGCAAATATACAAAGCACCATGGTACATAAAAGATAAGCCAAGGTTTCCGTTTCGTGGGCTTTTGCTTGGTAAGCCTCACTTCCATTATTTTTCTTTTAGATAACAATTTCTGAAATAGTACTTGATTCAGTTGTATATGCTTATCTGTTACAGATACATCAAGGCACTATATACCGATTGATGTCATTATGCAGATAATTGAATCTATGTCTTATGCTAAACTTGTAAGAAATGCTACTAGCTGTTATTTTTTGTTCAGTCCTATATTTTCATGGTCAGAATTCATTTGAGCGCTCACAAAATTATTGCTCAATCTTTTATTTTACATGTCATTCTGATTTTGCGGATTGTATTCTGTAGAATGTCCTTCATTGGCACATCATAGATGAAGAGTCATTTCCTCTAGAAGTACCTTCATATCCAAAATTGTGGAATGGTGCTTATACAAAATGGGAGCGCTATACGATTGAGGATGCGAGTGAAATTGTTAGGTATGATACATATAAGTCCTGGAATATGTTGAAACTTTTTCATCTGCATGTTGGGTACAATGATAGATGCTTGTGCAGCCTAGCTCAAAGAGCAGGATTTGGTTCCCTCCCTCCCCCAGAATTGTAAAAACTGAACTTTAAGCAGATTAAACTAAATGCTCTAAAATCTGGAATTATGTCTGAAAAATATAGAGAAGTGATATGTTGTCAGCTCGGGTTAAAGTTGTTAAACTTTGAATTAAAGGCTTTCAATGGATAAAGTTGTCGTCTTTTCTACTGTGGTTATTCAAGATTCTCAGTTAGTTTTCAGATTTATTGGCTATCCAGATTTATGACTGAATATATATCTCTGATTCACCATTTTCTTTCTTTTGGTATTTCATGTGCCTTGCTCAAACATACACTAATTATATGCTTTTTTTTCTTGACATATTTTCATGCATAAATGTGAAGCTTTGCCAAAATGAGAGGTGAGATTGATCTTTCAGTTTTGTTGGCAATTTAAGTAAAATATTCACCGATTTCTAGGGGTCTCTAGATTTCTCTTCCCTTATAATACACAGTATGAGTGTCAGATAAGAATATATGTCTAGCACGGGTATTTCTAATTTTTAAAAGTTCTTTCATGTATTTGGAGGATCTTAGGGGAGCCATATCTCCATATCCATGTCTTGATATACTTTAGACACAGGTGTTACAAGAAAAATGAAGAATCGGAGCAACATAGCTCTTCCCTTACCGTTTTCCTTTAATTAAATTCATAGTTATGTAATGCAATTTAGAAATAAAAGCATAGTGCAACTAATTAAAACAATTAATAAGACTGCTGGTCTCATGCTGTCTATACTAAGGATAAGTTTTCTTATTATTTCTTATGATGTATGGCAGGCATCCACATAATGGCAGAAGTAGATGTTCCTGGGCATGCAGAGTCATGGTAAGTTGCTTTGTAATGCCAGTATTATCTTAGGCTTATACGAGTACATAAAACTTTTTCTCTTTTGAGTATTTCCACTAGTAAATTCATCATGTGGCAGTTGAATCTTCTTGACTCTTCTCTTTCTTTTTTTCTCATAATCATGCAATAAGAAGGACATAGTTTCTCAGCTAAACCTATCCAACTGTAATGTATCTTGAAAGGCCGGTAATATGAAAGATGCCCGATTTCTACTCTTTAATTTCATTTCAATAAAAGAAATGGAAAAGTTTTATCTTAATTTGCATGCTGGCTTTATATTTCTTGTTCACTTATTTCTTAAACCCGGATTTAATCTTACTTTGTCTTCCGTAGGGGAGCTGGGTATCCTGATCTTTGGCCTTCTTCTACCTGCAGAGAACCACTTGACGTTTCAAAAACTTTTACTTTTGATTTGCTTTCTGGCATTCTATCAGGTTAAGATCCGCGAAAGCCTTTCCCTTGGTAGTATAAGTCATAGTCCACATCTGTGCTAGTTTTGTGGATCGACGATAATCTTTCTGATATGCTACTGATAAGAATAATAGTTTTGCACCTTATGTTATTCTGTAAATCCTATCAAAGCAGATTAGTTATCATCGAGTTGATTGGTTCACCTATAGGCATAGACGGCTAGTTTTCAGTAAAGTTGCAGTCAACTGTCAACACATCTAGTTAACCAAGTCAAATTACTCTACTGCAAAGAATTTTGGTAATATAAAATTTTGTCGAGCTTCAGTTTTAGGTCATGCATCCTATGTATTGGAATAATTTCATGCTGGTGTCTTGATAATCTGAAACATTTTATCCCTGATATAACTATTTACATCACTAATTCAGGTTAAGTATCTATCTTTTAAAAAAATTTATTAAAGAAGTAAACCTCGAATATGATGAAAACTGAAGGAAGCACATATTTCAGTTTTGCTGATCACTGTAGGTACTACCCTATTTGTTATGGACACATATCGCACACAGATGCTCTAATTAGTAACAGTTTCCTTTCCCATTTGCTATCTAGTTATGATTGAAGTTTTTGTTTTACAGATATGAGAAAAATTTTCCCATTTGAGCTTTTCCACTTGGGTGGAGATGAGGTTCATCCAGGTTGGTAGATTTGATTTCTTCTTGTTAACAGGCATTTCTGCTTTCTCTTTGTTAATAATGCGACTGTATTCTTCCCACTTTTTAGATTGAAAGCAAATTTTTTCACTGAACTTCTTTCGATTTTGAGTGCTGTCTGCTAAGATTCATTATGTATGTGCATGCACATGCATGCAAAGTTACTTGGGCTCAATTGTAAGTGTCAGGCACGGATATATGTCTGACACAGGTATTTTTAATTTTTCCTAAGTGTTTTTCATGTATTTGGAGAGTCATATCTCTATACCTATATTAAGATATCCATTGGCCACGAGTGTTGAACACAGATGATTTAAGAAAAAGAGTGGGAACAACATAGCACACTAGACCATGATACTATTATACAAACCATGTAATTTAAACTATAGGTGTGCTCGTAAAGTCTTTGAAATCTTTCAAATTTATCCTTTTCTTTAAAATTTTGGATTGATAATTCATCACTGTTTCACCCTAAATCTTGTATGTTTATCTTCTCACTAGCGACAAAGCATTTAAGGGATTATCAAGTGCAAGTCGATGAGTAAAGGCTGTTCATTGTCATCACCTTAATTTTATGTTTAAAAGCATGAAATGAACAGTTTGATTTTCTGATGCGGCTTTGTTTATATAAATGAGTGGACTTCTTTTTTCTACTTTGTTTGTTGTTATTTTGATGCTCGGTTATGCATTTTATTCTCCCTATATGAAGTTTATTAATATTGATAATAATTGTTTTGACAGACTGCTGGACCTCTACTCCACACATAAAGCAGTGGTACGTGCCCAACTCTTCTTGTTGATCAGTACTTCTTGTATGCCGATTCATGTTTGGAGTAACTTCTACATAAATTGAACATGATGATACTTTAGCCATTCAATGTTGTAATGCCGGGAGTAACTGTAACCTATTGCTTCAAGCTGTGCCATCTTGTAAACCATTAATCCGATGAAAACGAATTGCAGGCTCAATGACCAAAACATGACTGCTAAAGATGCTTATCAATATTTTGTACTCAAGGCTCAAGAAATCGCAATCTCAAAAGACTGGACGCCTGTCAACTGGTATGTCTGTATCCACACCCCACGATTGCTGTTTAATGTTCTAAGAATGACTTCCGGTTTGGGTTTTTCGTCCATGGAAAGCTATTCTGTCTAGTCTCACTTCTTCTCACTAAGTTCTCAATACGATAACTTAAAAGTTTTCGGATATAGCAAAATAAATATAAAATAAACTACCTAAAATCTTAAAAACATGCATGAGATGAAACCTATGTTGCTCTGACTCTTCACTTTTTTGTAAGTACCTGTTTCTAGCACCCATATCTGATGCATTGCCGGACATGGATATGGCCTTATGGGATAAGACCCTATAAATATATGGAAAAAATAACTTAGAAAAATGTGAACAAGACATTTATGTCTAACACTCACACCTAAGTCCAAGTAACTTAGGAAGAAACCAAGATGTTATTTCTATAAGCTTGCTTAAGTAAACATAAAGTTCACCCATCAAAAGATTATTTTTCTCATCTTTTCCTTGTATCTGAAGAATCTGACAATTCTTCATTGCAGGGAAGAAACCTTCAATTCTTTTCCGTCAAAGCTTAATCCACAAACTATTGTCCACAACTGGTGAGTTGTAGACCCTTTTTTTTCTTTTAATTTTGACTGAAAAGGTTCTCATCCAGGAGTTGTTACTTTAAATTTCACACCAGAATGATTTGATATAAAATGCTAGGTTGGGTCCCGGTGTTTGTCCAAAGGCTGTTGCGAAAGGATTCAGATGCATTTTCAGCAATCTAGGTGCTATGTATCTTGACCATCTAGATATTCCTTGGAATGAAGTCTATAGTGCTGAGCCACTAGAAGGAATAAATAATGTGTCCGAGCAAAACCTTGTTCTAGGAGGTGAAGTTTGCATGTGGAGTGAGACAGCTGATACATCAGATGTTCAGCAAACAATATGGCCTCGAGCTGCTGCTGCAGCAGGTACGTTATATGCTTCTAGAAAAAGTTACTAAAACCTGAGTATTTATTTGAAGTCATTATCATCTTAAAACATAAATGCTCGAGTCTTGCTTTTTCTTTTCTGTGATGAGTTCCTCTTGTTCTCCGCCAATACCGCATCTTGACCCAAAACACGAACAAGTAATTATCAAGCAAAGGATGTAAAAGATCTTAAAAGCATAGTTTTAATAGGTGCCATCCATAGGGTACAATAAAATTAGTGATTACTTATTTGGGAGTTTTTGGACCCACTGTCAATTTCGCTCTTCGATACACATGTTAAAGGATATGTCATAGGTAAAACATGTCTGATTTATAATGTTTGGACCAAAAGAAACTTATTTAAACTGTTTTGGAATGCAGAATGTATTTCTCTTATGTGTCCTAACCATTTCGAATTATGACTTTTGATTCTCTATCACTTCTTCTTTTGATGTTCATGCCATAAAAGTGAAACTAAATGCTCGGATTTCTGCCTGTTAACCTCATTCATTCATCCCTTGTAATGATTAAAGGCTTCCAAAATATGCATATTAGATAACTATAACTAAATCACTCCTTTTCGTACAGTGTATTTGGCTGCATTCAACATAGATTGGTTTAGATGCAATTAAGCATTTAGGCAAGCAACTAAATCGCGTATTTCCGCATATCATTTTGGACTCAATGGTTAAACTAACATGGACATGATTCGTTTACTTACTCTGCTTCTTCATTGTTTGGTTCTTATTTTGAATAATGCCATTTACTTCGAATTGTCTTCCTACAGAGCGATTGTGGAGCAAAAGGGAGGCTATATCTGCACGAAACATTACTTTAACCATATTGCCACGGCTTCATTACTTCAGATGCCTATTGAATAGGCGTGGGGTTCAAGCTGCTCCCGTCACAAACAAATACGCTCGACAACCTCCAATTGGTGCTGGATCGTGCTATGAGCAATAGTTCCACAGTTCGTTACTAGTTGGATTGCTCCAGAACTGCCTGTATCTGCTTTTGTATATGTTGAAAGTACATCTGGAACCTTAAATCGCCGCATTTTCTGCGTTTATAGACAGTCCATTGGTGTTTATCTCATCTGATATGCTCATGTATACGTCAAAAGTACATTCAAAAGCTTAAACCGCCACATATTCGGCGTTTTAGAACTACCAACTGGTGTTCATTTATCTTGTGCTATATTTTAGTTTGATGTTGTGATGATCACAGTTAATTTAAATTTATACCTGTTTGTGTTTGACTAGTTTATCTCCATGGTATAAACTTCATAGATAAAATATTTTCTGCAACTTGCCATCATTAACAGTGGCGCAGCCAAAAAAATTATTTATTGGAGCTAAATTAAATTGTATATTTTTATCATCATAAAAATATAATTTATTATTTTAATAGTTTATATTTTTTATAATTTTTAAAGGATTAAATCAAATTTTTATCGTTTTTTGGAGGTTAAAGTGTAATTTTATCATTATTAATTTAAAATTTTATAAATTATAAATGACTTAAATGAAAAAATTTTCATTTTAAGGAGGTCGAGGTCTTGCCAGCTCCCTTGACTTTGCCATTGTCAGTAAGCTATGTTATTCGGACATTGATCAGAGTTACGAGTGTAGTTATGTGTTTCACTTGGAAATTAAACATGTTGATTGATTATGGCACGAAATGTGATTTCTTAAAAGCTGACATTATGATTGCTGATCTTGCCTTTTAATTACGTGATCGGAAGTTTGGTTTCTTGTTTATGGAAATGAAGTACATTTCATGGTCAACACTAATATTTTAATTTTAAAAAAAACTCTCCTCAACAGTATATAATATAATTACCATGATAAATAAATAAATAAATAAAATATCAGTAAATTAAAATATATTATTAATATTTATACGAAATTTGAAATTTAATTTTTATATAAAAATTAAAATTTTAATTTTTTATTTTCTAATTTAAAAATTCTAGTGGAATCATTATGAAGGTCACTTAATATGAAAATAATCTAATAGAATTTCAAATTAATAAATTTTCACAAAAAAAAAAAAAAATTATAATTTTAATAATTATATTAAAAAATAAAAATACTTAAATTTAAAATTTTTTAGTATAAAAATTAAATTTTGTAAAAATAAAGGGACTGATGTCATAGTTTAACCCTGAAATTATTCACACTACATACAGAGAGTCAAATAAATAAAGAAAAGAAAATTATTGAAAAAGACTGCTATCATCGCTTCATCACTCTTCCTTTTCCTCTTTCCATTTTTATTATTTTTTCCCTCTTTCGCTCTCTCTCTCTCTTTCCAGGGCTTCTTCTCCATCTTCCATTCACTTCCATGTAAGTCTTGTGGCCTTCTTTCATACTTCTTTCTTTTAATTTTATTATTTTTATCTTTTTTTCTAAACATACCCAGCTAGATTTACAGATTGGGGTTTCCAGTTTCTGTTTATTTTTTGATTAATTTTCTTTATATTGATTCTTTTGCTTCTTTATCTTTTTTTCTGTACTTGTATTTTTTAAGATGGTATTTTGATTTACTCTATTTTTTTTTATTTTTTGTGTATTTGCAGTGACCTGTTCTTCATGGTTGATCTGATATGGGTTTTTGATTTCTTCACATATTGGGGTTAGTTCAACTTCTACTATCTCTACTCGTCCTTTCAAGTAAGGGTGTTTTAAAATAAAAATCGAAGTTGGATTTTTTCTATAGGGTTCCATATTTTGCCTTAGATTTATATTGAATTATTGAAAGTAGTCAAGATGAAAGTGGGTAAAATTTAGGGGTTTTATTAGGATTTAGGATTTGGGTCATATATGTTTGATGAGCTTATTGAAGTATTTATAATGGTCGCAGCATTGTGAATAAGGAGTAGGGCTTTGTTGCAATTTTGTGTTTCTTTCGAAATATTATTAAAGGGTCATATTGTAAAGTGGAAATGGTGGGCAAAGAGGATCCTCCTGCTAGTCCTAGGGCTCCATCGTGCCAGCTTTCAGGGTCGCGAAAAATGTTTTGGCGTTCAGCTTCGTGGTCCTCTTCCCGGACTAGTGGTCAAATTCCCTTAACTGAGGACAAAGAACTAGGAGCAGGTTCTAATGGTAATGATGGTATTAATAATGGGCAAAGTCGCCGGTTTCCTCCTCCTCCTTTAACTCCGCGTTCTCAACAGAATTGTAAGGCCAGGTCATGTTTGCCACCTTTGCAGCCACTGTCAATTGCACGAAGGAGTTTGGATGAGTGGCCGAAAGCCGGTTCTGATGACCTTGGTGAGTGGCCACAACCGCCAACCCCAAGTGGGAACAAGAGTGGGGAGAGGTTAAAGCTTGATTTATCATCAATTCAGCGGAATAATGATAAGAATGGTGGACTTGTAAAGAGGGATAAGATTGCTTTCTTTGATAAAGAATGCTCGAAAGTGGCAGAACATATTTATCTTGGTGGAGATGCTGTTGCAAAGGACAGGGAAATACTTAAAAAGAATGGTATTACTCATGTTTTAAATTGTGTTGGGTTTGTTTGTCCAGAGTATTTCAAGGCTGATTTTGTGTACAGAACTTTGTGGTTGCAAGATAGTCCGTCAGAGGATATTACTAGCATACTTTATGATGTTTTCGATTATTTTGAGGATGTTCGGGAACTGGGTGGAAGGGTTTTTGTTCATTGCTGCCAGGGGGTATCGAGGTCCACATCGTTGGTGATAGCATATCTTATGTGGAGAGAGGGACAGAGTTTCGATGATGCCTTTCAGTATGTAAAGGCTGCAAGAGGAATTGCTGATCCAAATATGGGTTTCGCTTGCCAGTTGTTACAGTGCCAAAAGAGGGTCCATGCATTCCCTTTGAGCCCTAGTTCCTTGTTGAGGATGTATAGAATTG
Source organism: Kokia cookei (assembly GCA_039519145.1). NCBI lineage: Eukaryota > Viridiplantae > Streptophyta > Magnoliopsida > Malvales > Malvaceae > Kokia > Kokia cookei. Next base: position 59,721,443 of record CM076903.1, read on the forward strand.
CACCTCATTCTCCTTATGATCCTTTGCACCTAGTCCCTAAAATGCTGAATGATCCATCTCCTTTGGGTCTAGACTCTCGAGGTGCATTTATTGTCCATATACCTTCCGCAATATATATTTGGATTGGTAAAAACTGTGAATCTATAATGGAAAGAGATGCGCGTGGTGCTGTTTGTCAGATTGTTCGATATGAGAAAGTGCAGGGACCGGTAATAGTGATAAAGGAAGGAGAAGAACCGGCTTATTTTTGGAATGCATTTTCGAACTTTCTACCATTGATGGATAAATCTGGAAACAAAGTTGAGGTAGGGGAGTCAGCAATTAAAATTTGCTTGGGTGAGAGGAAAGTGGATGCGTATAATGTTGATTTCGAGATTTTTGAGAAGGCTATAAAGGGTGGCTTTGTCCCTCCATTTGCTTCATCCGAGAATGAACATGAAACCCACCTTCCTGCAAGAGAAAGCAGTTGGAGCATGCTTCGACGTAAGTTTGCCTCTGGCATAATGAAGGAGTTTGTCTCGGCACCGAAGATATTACTTTCCAGGGTTTATTCAGATTCCATGATGGTAGTTCATGCATCATCACCGTCATCGGCATCATCCTCTTCGTCTTCGTCTTCATCTTCCTCACAACCTTATCTCTCTCCAGATTCCATCTCTTCCGATTCCAGTTCTTATTCAAAGTACTATTCTGAATCCTCTCCGGATTCACCTTCAGTTGTTTCGTATTCTCTTCCGGTTTCTTCAACTTTGTCTAACTTTTCTAATTTGTCTCTCATTTCATCCCGAAGTTCTTCGCACCCCAAAACTAATAGCTCAGAAATTGCCAGTGTCAATCTCACTTCCCAACCTTGTTCAAAATCCACATTTTCACCTCTAAAAAAGGTTTCACCTTCCCTTGCTGAACGTCGAGGTAGTTTGTCAAAGTCTCTCAAGCTGCCGGTGATGAGCGATAGTATAAGAGAAACAAATGATCAGTCGTGTTTTCTTGTTAAGCAAGATGGGGTTCGGATAGATAACAATACTAGCTCATCATGTGAATCAGATATCGAAATTGTCTTTGACTCCAAGTGTGGTGTTAGAAATGGTGGGGGTATTTTGGTTCAAGGTTCCGGTTTGAAGATATCCCCAGGTAGACTAGCTAATGTTGGCCAACATGATTCGGAATCTACTTTTGTTAATAGTTGTTGTGAAAGTCCAAGAAACCATCCTCCTCAGGATGGTCTCGTGTCTGCTGTTCCAAACAGGATGGAGGAAATTATTCCAGCTTGCACGGGTGTAGTTCAGCCTTTAGTATGCCGCTTGCCCAGTATAGAGAAGATGACAAGTTTTACTAGAAGTGATCTAGATTCAAAATCCGCTTTTGCAATTTTTTTGCCAACTTCAGCCGTAGAAGAAAACAAAAATAGGATTCTATATTTTTGGATAGGAAGATCCTATCATCTTGAAAAAAGATCAATTCAACTAGATAGCAGTAGAGTGGTAGGGGATAGAGAAGATATCAACTGGAACCAAGTTGCTTATGACGTACTCACAAAAGTGGGTCTTCCGAATGATACCCCTGTTAAGGTACGGAATGTTGAAGTTTTCTACATTATATTATTTGTGCCTTGTTCCCATGTTTATATACAGATTTATGTTATATATTATGACATGTTTGCTTCCGATTTTAGATTTTTAATAAGATTGAAGCACTAACAACCGTATATCTATGTTTAAAAATATCGTACCGTAAGATGTGTCTGAAATATCATGCCTTAATTCTTGTCATTTAAAAGTAGAAACTATATATATGTTTGATTTGGTGACTTTAACTAAATATGTTAAGCTTCCTGCTTGATTATTTTTAATCAAGCATTGGACCCATGTCATAGATTTTTTTTTACGGGAATGGATATATTCAGAATATCAATTTAAGGTTCTAGTTATGCTTATGCCAGTGTAAACGTTTTTGAGATTTTCACCAATGTCATGGTTGAACCAAGCGGCTTGATGTTTTCTTTATTTTTCAATGTTTAAATGCTTTTAACCTTTATTTAATGTAAAATAAATTATAACAATAATTAAGAATTAACAAAAAACACATTTAGCTTAATGTTAATATCTTTAATATAAAACTAAGAGATTAAACTTTAAAGTTGTAAATCTCATTGATTACAAATAGAATATTCAGGGAAAATGGATTTATAAAAAACCAGTTTTTTTACCTGTCCAATTCGTTTTTATCGGTGTTCGACTGGTTTGACGTGTAGCCACTGGTGGTTTCCCGTTCAAGTGGTCTGGTTTTTATTCCTCGATGTTCACTTGTCTTTCTCTGGATGCATCTGTCGATGTGGAAAGTTCATTTACCTCTATAAAAGAAATTTCTAAAAGTCATATATGAGCTCTGTTTTGTAACGTATTTCGTTTCATTTTGAGTTGGTCTGTTATATTTCCTTTTAACCTTTTATATATACCTTGATATTTACTATTTGCAGATTGTCAAAGAAGATGAAGAACCAATGGAATTTCTTGTGTTGCTGAGGACATTGTAGCTTTACTGCAATCTAGGATATATCTGCAGGCCAATGGTTCATAGATTATCTTTTGTCTCTTCAAATAGCTTATTTTTGCTGTGGAATTTCAGGCATCAGGCATAATTCCCATGGCAAAACAAATGAGGTAGGTAACCCTTTATATTACTGTTGTTTCTTATTGGCAATGTAAATTTCCAGCAAGATACCTATGTTGCTCTGAGTCTTCATTTTCCTTGAAGTTTTTGTGCCCATATTCATGTTCAATGCATGATTCTCCAAAAGAAACACTCTTAAGACATGGAAATCTTGGAAAACTTTCAACATATCTGTGCCAATACATCGGAGTCTGAGTACATAGCTAGGTGCTGTAGTTAGCGTAGCAGCTTTTTTGCAGATTATATGGTTCAATTATGCACCACTCTTCCAGCCATCTGCTGCATGCAGGGATTTTAAGACTATCATATTTCAACTAGGTTTAAATGTTTGCAGATATTCTACGACGTTGTTTTTCTTATGGCTTTGTCGGCCACAATTGATCATTAGAGCGATAGATCAACAGGAAAACTTGTTCTGTTTTTGCTTCTTTCCAATCATTTTTTATGTTTATTTGAGGGCTAAATTCTTGCGTGACCCTTCCATTGTTAACATAAAAACATGAATATGATCTATGCACAACTTTCGATTGTGATGGCATAGTCCTCTGCAGGTTTTTATCCATATTACTTGCTACTTTCAGATGTCATTCAGCTACAAGGGAAGTCCATGTGAAGATCGCATCCTGTTGGTTGTTTTTTGTTCATTTTAAGTAGAATGCAGTTATAGAGCATGAAGAGAATGCAAGCAAGATGTCAGTCGGCATGTGTTATCCAAGAAACTATGCTTTAGAGACTGGGGGAGGGAGGGGCAATTTGAAATCTGGTTAAAAATTCACCATGGATGCAAAGCATGTTATTTTGACAAATTGGGAGTTTCACGCCATATATGCTGAAGCTTAGTGCACGTAAGAGTCAGGACCTTGGTGATACCATAGTAATGTAATTTCCCTGGATATCCCATTACAGTGTCCTCTGGTTGCCATAATTTTCTTGTTTTGGCTCAATCCAGTGCTGGGTAAACACTTGCATACTTTTCGTATTTGAAGGTTGATTGTTCATTGTACTGATGTTGAAGTAGGGTGACCAAGAACCCGGGTTTCTGGAAAATTTTATAGAGTTGAGCTTCGTTATCATACAATCAGGTTGCAATAGGTGGAAAATTTTACTTGCATTGCATGCTGCCATTAGCAAATCTAGCTTTGCATGTTTTTCACATCATCAGTTTGTTTCACTGTTTGTTTGGATGTTTTGCAGGTAGCTACCATGTCGGAATTCGCCTGGTTGTACAGCACCATCGTAACTGATAATCATTTGTCTCGATAGGCAGTTATTGTATATTCAGTGTTACTAGAATCAAATTCTTAAAATCATAGTTCTCCATTCCGGCCTCAATAGATTCACTGTAATTTCCCTTGTGCCTGCAACTTCATTTCTTTTATCAAATTTGTTCAATTCAATACTCTCTAGCATGAACTTTCTATGGCAAATGTTGGATTCTGAAACTGGGTATCTCTTATTTCTCTTTCGCTTAATATTTATATGATAGTTCTGCAATTTTGATTATATATATAAAGAACCAAAGATGATAATCTGCAACATCTTGGGCATCATACTTTTCCATTAGGTTAAGGAATTGAACTTGTTCAAGTTTGATACAGATACTTGTTCAAGATCGCAATTGCTCGAGTAGTAGAAGGAAAGAGTGAGTAAAATTCGATTCAATTTAAAAATTTGATAAAAATTTTAAAATTTTGAATTAAATAGTATGAGTTATTCGGATCAATTTGAATAAAAAAAATTAAATTATTTGGTTTAACTCAAATATGAATTACATAATTAATGTTATCTAAAAATTTAAATAAATATTTATTCATTAAATTAAAACTAAAATTATTATATTGTTTACGTTTGAGTGTTTTGTTATTTTGATTTTTATCATTTTTTTAGTTCACTTTTATACATAATTTTTTTTTGGGTCAAATTGATCGTTTTTGACGGTCTTGTTGACGTGATCGTTAGTTGACTAACGATGTTGACGTGATAAATTTTTTTTCTACCTAAACAAATCCACATATGCAACTATTGACGTGACACTATTTTTTCTTATATGCTATGTCAGCAAATGATTTTAAAATTATTAAAATTATTTTTTTTAAATATAAAATTATTTTAAAATTATAATCATCATCATCCCGTTAAGTTTTTTTTTCCTTCCCCTTCCCCTTCCCCTTATTTTCCAATCTATTCTGGGCAAAACGGTTTGAGAAACAGATTTTGGGATGAACTATTTATGGGTTCATCAACAACATTTAACAAAATTGTTCATCTTCCTTCTTCTTCCCTCTCTTTTTCTTTCTCTCATTTTTTCTTTCATTTTCTGTCTTACCAAACATCATTTTTCTCTCAATTCTCCACTTTGTACAAAGGCTTCTGCAGAGCTTTCATAATGGATTTGGTCGAACTCATTATAGAACGTCTTTGGTTTCATATTTTCTGATGCTTCACTTTAGTTGCTCTCTCAAGTCTCAACCTCCGAATGGACTACAAAAAGGGGCAGTGCTTTGACACCCACCATTTATTCTTCGATGAACCCTTTATTTTCTCTTAAAAAAGGCACCCTAATTATTAGATTTGTCAAAGCAGATGAATTGCTTTTTGTCATACTTGAAAAATTCTTCTATACTAAGATTGAAAACCTATTTACCTCCTCCAAAACAATAACAACTACTAACAAACACTAAAATTTGAATCCAAATCTTAATTTCACCCAAAGATATTTGAGATTCAATTAGCCCAGATCAAAATTATTCACCAAAAGTTGAAACAAATCCAATTAAGTATCATGAATAGTCAGGGATTCCAAAAATTAATTGCTTTACCTAAAAAAAATAAAAAAAGAATCCCGACCTAAACAAAAAAACCCAAATCAAAATAAGTAAAGCTTGTCAAAATCTATGCAAAAAAGACAAATAAGAAGAAGGAAAATAGGAAGAAGGGAAAGGGAAACAAAAAAAAAAACCAAGAAAAAAACCCACTGGAAGGAAAATAAGAAAAAAGGGAAGGGGAAAGGGGGAAGAGGGGAAGGGAAATAGAAAAATAATGCAGAAAAACTTATGACAATGATTTTAATAATTTTCCATTTTAAAAAACAACTATAAATTAATTTTAAAATAATTTTAATAGTTTTATGTTTTAAAAAAATAATTTTAATAATTTTAAAATCATTTGCTGACGTGGCATATAAGATAAAATATGCCACATCAGCAACTGTATATGTGGATTTGCCTAAATGGGAAAAAAAATTGTCACGTCAACACCGTTAATCAACTAACGGCCACGTTAATAAAATAATTAAAAAATGATAAATTTGACCTAACAAAAAAAGGTTATCTATGAAAGTGAGTAAAAAAAACCATAAAGATTAAAGTGATCAAACACTCAAACGTTAAGGACTAATTTTGTCACTATACCTATTGTTTATGTAGTTAAATAATTTTGTACTTCGTCTGCTAATTAAATGTCCATATAAGGACATGATTTGTTAACTCGATTCGATTTGACTTGATCAAATACTCACCTTGATTTAACTTGCCAAAGGTTTCAATTTGATTTTTATTAAATCAGTTATGATAATAATAAAAAGTAATTAATTTGGTTTATAAAAATAAACTTTTTGTTATGAATATTATTAAATGGATGTTCAACCTTTCATCTCTCTTGACCTTTAACCTTTCATCTCTCTTGACCTTTAACCTTTCATATTCTTGTAACTAATTTTTTCTTTTTATGTATTAGAATATAAAGAGTTGAATCTCTCTATGTATAGAGAGGAGTATGCTACTTGTAAATGAGAGAAAGATATAGAATGCAATACAAATTCTCATATTCTCATATCCATATTTTATCTATTTTTTTTTGTTTCTAACACGTTATTAGCACGAGCTTGCTTGATAGTATTCAATATTTTGTTGGAGAACAAGTAATCTAGTTGTACAACCTTCTTGTTGAAGCAATAATGTTAAGGTATGTGAATTTCTCTGTGTGCTTGAAAATTTTTAAAATTTTAACATTCTTAATGAAAAAAAGTTAAAATGATGCTCATTATTTACCCGTATTTAAATATGAATTTATGTTTTATATATTCCATGATATGTTTGTTTATGATCTAAGACTTTGAATAAGATTGAAGTATCAATAATTTGAATATTTTTTACTTAAATATGTATATCTTTCATAACATATGTCATTAACATGATTAAAAATGAAGTAATCATTTTTAAAATATATATATATTTTATTGGGTGACTTTACCAAATGTACTACATTGCCTATTAGATTATTATTTTTTTATACTAGAAACTTATGTTTAATATTTGGATATGTCGTATGAAAAACTTAGAAAAAAAGTTAAATATACTTTTACTGAATATATATCCAGATACATATGACATAACTTATGGCTTGTTTATTTGCGGATGAAATTTTCTATGAAAACCTTGATTATAGTAAATAAAATAATGTGATGTCTCTAGCTAATATTCCATAAAACATTTTTTGGAGTATTCTATTGTTATGTTGATTAAATTGTAAGGTTGACCTTAGTTATCATAAGATTTTAATAGATCTAGATGATCATATTTCTATACTTAAATTTGAATAGACATGAATAATAATGCTTTCTCGCTTTAGTTGTTAGCTTAGAATATATAACTTGACACGAATAATTATGAGAAAGTTACCATTGTAAAAGTTCAATGATTATCATCTACATGAAGAATTAAAAGTGTAAAACATCTAACTGTGAAAGATTCTCTTGATTATTGAATGATGTAATAATTTGACAGAATAATTTTACCATTAAAAAACGATAATACTCTCTAAAGCTTGTTATGATTGAAATATCTTATGTGCTCCTGTAGTAGCAATATTATGAAAAAGGCTTTAAAAAATATTTTGGAACGATCTCATGCCTTTTAGTGAAAAAAACTTCATTCCCTAAACTGAATGTTACAACACATAACAACTATGAAAAATCAGAATATAGAAATCGTGATTGTCGTTGTAATCGAGGATGTGGATAATTGTTATCATGGTGGTTATAATAGTGGTACTTCTAACCACTAGAAAAATAATAATAAGAAAAATCAAGAAAATGACGGTTAAAAATATTTGAAGATTATTGAAAATTCATGATACCAATGTTGTATGAAAATGCATTGGTCACATACCTGTCGTATGTTTAAGCATATAGTAAAATTTTATCGAAGCATCCATTAAAAAAAGGGAAAACAATATTAAGACAAATTTTGTCCAAAATGATGAAATGGAGGATAATTTTTTCGGAAAAAGGTGAAATTTTTCAATATAATGCTAAAGTTGACCATGCATACAAGGATGATTAATATGTTTTTAGTTTGTGTCAAAAAATTTGTTGAGATCCAAGCATTGAAATTTAATGTTTGATTTAAGAATCATTAGAATCAATGTCTATTTGATATTTGCTTGGGGATGATCTCTTTCTCTTCATTACAAAAGATGCTTATAATCACTACTTTTCATCAATGGTAACCTAAATTAGTCTAATAAACTTCTTTTGAAATTTAATTTGATTTTTATTAAGAAGTTTAATTTATATATTTCTCTATCCTTAATTATATGAATTTTTAAATCTCTTCACGTATTTAGTTATTGGGATTTTTATGTGGAGATAAATGTTTTTATTTTTATTGGTTCATTTTAAATAGAATTGATTGGTTTAATTTTGATTTTGATTAAGATATATAATTATTGAGAGTAAAAGTAGTTGTCATGAATTTAGAGATATTCACATTGTTTGGATAGTTTCATAATTGAGGTGAAGATTATAAAATGTTTATGTTTAAACTTTTATAGTTGTAAAGTTACTTTAATACGACATTATAATATTTTTCATTTTGTTGTGTTATGGTATATATAAAAATATATATTATCTAACCATAGTGATTTATTAGTAATATGAATTTATTATTTATTATGTTTAATATATGTTTTATTTATACCTATTCATTTTATTTTTATATGAATAAATTAAGTATTCATTAATGATATATAATAAAATGATTGCATGCTCCTGAAGAGCTAATATTGAATCAAACTGTAAAAAGCTCTTGAAGAGCTAATATTTTACCTCCTTGAGATGTAAAATTTTGTAAAACATAAGATTTTTTTCTGATCAAGAAGATATATGTTGAAGGAAAATTTTTTATGTTTTACAAAATCATGGATATAAATGAGATGAGATACTCATGTTTTTGTATTATAAATATTCCCAGAAGAAATACATTACACTTATATGAATGACATATGAGATAGTGAAATGAAGTTAATAGTGTTAGTATGATCGGTTAGACCACCCCGAGTCAATGTTGATGCAAAATAATTTAATGAAATATTATATGAGTTTATTGAAGAATTAGAAGTTATATTTTAATAATTTTCATCAGACCAGTTATTTGGACAACATATTGATCTAACATCAGCTAAAGTTAAGAGGTCGGTTGCATTTTTCAATGATAACCAAATAATATATGAGCTCATGTATCACATGTGTGCAACCCGAAATTTGCGATATTATTTCTTAAAATAATTTGATTGTGCACAATCTCTATAAAATGCAATTTGTGCTAATAACGCTGGTGCATTATTATCCCTAACATGATTTTCGTAGTTTTAGCTGTGATAATTTTAAGTTTCTTATATTTTTAGATGGAATCCATATATTTGTCTCGTGAGAATTGACTTTCATTTATAAGTCAATGGATTCCATCTAAAAATATATAGATGTATAATATCTATTTCATATTCCCCCATAAAGCACTAAGATGGATCATTTAATATAAAGTTGAGAAATTTTAGAATTTTCATTAGATATTGAAGAGAGATATATTTATAATTTTGAAAAAAAAAAAGTATTGTCATGTTGTAAATTTTCTCGACATTAAGGGGAGACAAATTAATTAAATAATTATGTCATCATTTTTCTTTTGTTATCCTCACTAATATTATGTGCACAAAGTTTGAAGGATAAAAATTATTTGCTAGATATGTTTAGTGCTGACATTTAGAGATTCCATATACTAGCTGATACATATACCAGCTAAAATGCTCCAAATAATTATATGTCCCAAAAAGATAATGTGATAAAAAAATAAGTCTTGAGCATGCTAGAAGCATGACAAGCTAATCGACTCCATGAAACAAAAAATCATTGAAAGAAAGGAGAAAGAAATGAAGATGGTCGCATAGTAAAAATAGGCGAGTACTCCTGAAGAGGCCCAAGGCATAACTTTTGATAAAACCCTAAAAGAGGTTCAGGTACCTGAAATTATGAATATAATGACATATTTCAATTAGTTATGTCATAACTAAATATGATGGAGTTGAAAAAAATAAAATTTTTGTCAACAACGATAATATACATAGAACACTTCAATATTATGGAAAAGTGAGGATCTTGAATGAAAATATACTTGAAAGCATTGAGATGAGAACAAGTCACCAAAAATAAATAAGTGTTTCTATTATAACTTATGAAATGTATCTCGGACAAGAAGTCCAAACACCCGGAGGTGTAAAGCCAAGAGGAGTACATGTTAGCATAATAGCCGAAAAAAATACAAATTATAATATATAGAATTGACTTGTAACAAGAACGTTCACAAGACACCTGATACTGATTATGAAGAGACATACTCTCCTATGGTGGATGCAACTATTTTTAGGTTCTTGATTAGTCTGGCAATAAGAGAAGGGCTTGATTTACGCCTAATGGATGTAGTTACAGCCTATTTATATGGCCACTTGATAATAACATTTACATGAAACTCCTAGAAGGTTTTAATCTGTCAGAAGCAACTAATTCAGGTTCTTGAGAATATTACTCAATCAAATTAAACATATCCCTTTATGGATTGAAACAATTTGGGTGCATGTGGTATAATCGTCTTAGTGAATACTTATTGAGGGACGACTATAAGAATGATCCCATTTCTCCATGCATTTTTATAAAGATGTTTGGATTAGGATTTGTTATAATTGTTGTGTATGTTGATGATTTAAATATCATTGAAACTTCTGAAAAGAATTTAGTGATAATGGAGTGCTTAAAGAAATAATTTGAAATGAAAGACCTTGGAAAGACAAGATTTTGTTTAGGGTTAGGATTATAAATTGAGCACCTAAAGAATGGAATCCTTATGCATCAAACAACATATACAGAAAAAGTGCTAAGAAGATTTTACATGCATACCGCACATCCATTGAGCAACCCAATGCTTGTTAGGTCGCTTGAAGTAAATAAAGACCCTTTTTCTATCCTCGGGAAAATGATGAAGATTTTTTTGGTCCTGAAATACCATATTTAAGTGTTATTGGTGCATTGATGTATCTTGCTAGTCATACACGACTTGATATATCATTTGTTGTCAACTTATTAGCACGATTTAGCTCTTGTCCAACCCGAAGACATTGGAATGGGGTTAAGCATGTTTTCGTTATCTTCAAGGTACAAGAGATATGAGTTTATTTTCCCTAACCTACCCAAAACAGAATTAGTTGGTTTTACAGATGCAGGGTACTTATCTGATCCTCACAATGCTCGATCACAAATTGGTTATGTTTTCACATATAGTGGTACTACAATTTCTTAGCGTTTTATGAAACAAACAATTACTGCTACATTTAAGAAATTAATTTTTAACATTGGATTTCGTTGTTTCAAAGATCTTAAGTGATGGTTACATAATGGGGAGTAAATTCACACACTATATATATATGGTTGTGATATACTATATATCAAAGGATTATGTATTCTTTTTACCTTCACTAGGTTTTTTGTTCCACAGGGTTTTTCTTAATAAGGTTTTTAATGAGTCATATCCTGTATACAATAAACATCCAAGGGGGAGTGTTATGAATATTATTAAATGGATGTTCAACCTTTCATCTCCCTTGACTTTTAACCTTCCATCTTCTTTAACCTTTCATATTTTTGTAACTAATTTTTCCAATATATGTATTAGAATATGAAGAGTTGAATCTCCCTATATATATAGAGGAGTATGCTACTTGTAAATGAGAGGAAAACATAGAATGCAATAAAAATTCTCATATTCTCATATCCATCTTTTATCTATTATTTTTGTTTATAACACTTTTATTAATTTTGAAGTTTTATTATAAAAATTAAATTTTTTATTTTAAAAAATTAAAGTATTAAAGATTATAAATTTAAAATTTTAGAAAGACTGATGATCTAATGAATCAAAAGCAGTACTATTAGCATTAAATGGTGTTATTACAGAAGGTCATGTTTTTCTTAGTAGAGATCCCACTCCAAACTAATGCCAATACAAAGCTTCAAGAAGCTTTTTGAAAGAAGGCGGGCTGAAGTTTTTAACACAACAATCCCACATCATTAAGCGACAAGCAAGTGCATCCCAAGTGCCTTTATAAAGTAAAGTCCCAGTCTGCCTTGAAATCTCACGGAGCCGTATGGTGAGCACAGAGCAAATTATTCTTTCGTCTTTTATTAAAGAATACCGTGTGCTCGTCGCCTAAACCGGCATACGATTATTTTTGGAGGGCTGGTTTTCTGGAAATGGGTCTAACAATTTTAGGTTTAAAAGTTTTGGGCTTTAGTCTGCAGCAAGATATTTTTTTGTTCAAAAGGTATTTTATTAATTTGTACTTAACACGACAAAATGAAGTTAAAACAGAGCATAACGGTGGTGCACGCACTTAGAATTGTCCATGAGCTTTTAGGTCTGATAGGCTCCCCCCAGATTTGGATAAAAAAAAATCTAATTTTTTTACATAAATTGGATAAAAATATTAAAATTTAAGCTCATATTAAATTTTTATATAAAAAAATTAATTCAACAAATTAAAAATAAATTAAAAAAATTATACTTAAATAAAACTAAAATAATAATAATTTAACAAACAAATATATTTAAAATAATAATAAAATTAATTATAAAAAAATGTTATACATATCCAAACATTAACACAATAAAATAGTAACAACATAATAATCAAATGGTAGGAAAATAGTGGCAAAAAATGAGAAAATAACATAAGCTTTTTTATTGCAAATTTGAGCTGGGTCAAGATTAAAAAAATTTTATTCGAGACCTGACTCACTTTTTAAAATAAATTATTTTTATTCAAGTCTATTTTTTTTACTTATATTTATTTTTATCTAAATTCTCTTATTTTTCAAACAGATCCTTAGGTCAAACCAAATAACTCACTCATATATAACTCTAAACACACTTATGAGTTTGCAACCTTTTGAACGCAACACCAGTCTCAATGGAGGAGAATGGCTCCCAGGCTAATTTTTTTAATTTATTTTCAAATCTTACCGTCTAATTTGATTCATTTATTTTTATTAGAATGATTTTCAAGTTTTTATTATTTGGTTAACATTTTTAAAAGTATTAATATAAAAAACATTTTTAGAAGTATTAATACTATTTATTTTTAATAAATGGCTTATAAATTAAATAAATAGATTATAAAAATATATTAAATTATATAAAAATTAAAATTCTGTTTTAAAATATATAATAATAATTTTTTAATTTAATTATGTTGTGGCTTATACCATGAATACTTTTTTCATGTTCGGATTTTATTACGACATTATAGTATAAAATGTCATATTGTTTTGTTTTGGTTGGAATACTAAAATTGAAAATCATAATATCTACTTTGAAATTTTTATCGTGTGATTTTATTTAAGTTTTAAATAATTAATTACATATTTTATAGAACAATATAGGAAAATAAAAACACTCTTGTAGTTTTATTTGTTACTTTATAAATATAATAATTATTTTAGTTATTTTTTAATTGAGTTAGTATTTAATTAATTCGTGATATTAATATGATTATATTTTTCCGGGATAAATATGAAATTTATATACAAACTTAGATTCAATATGTAATTTGATATATGAACTTTAATTTAGTGTAATTAAATAAATGAAATTAGAATTGTGGTTTATATATATATATATATGAAATTTTAATTTTTATTAAATTGTAACATTTAAAGAAATAAATACATGTATTTATTTTTCATATTGGATAAATGTAATTGTTTGTGTATGCAAAGATCAACGGAAAATGGCGCTAATTTGATAATGTTACTAGTTATTTGTGAAAATGAAATCAAATTAAAATTGTGTATAAAATCACACAAAATTAAAGTTTACTATAACATTGAACATTGAATCAAAAGTCATTTATAATTTTGATATTTATCCTTATTTTAAAATATAGGATAGAATAAATATATAAATTAGTCAACTATGATTTACTTGTAGAAAGGTAGTTACGAACTTCGAATATATACCATAAAGTAGACATGAACAAACAAAAAAAAAATGTTATTTTTAAAATTCTATGAGAATTTTCATAACACTCCTATAATATAAAATCTTAAAAATTCAAAAGAAATTATATATATATTTTTATCTATACAGAAGTTTTGTGAATTAAAAATAACTAGAATGATATTATTTTTGAATTTTCAAAAGAATTCATAGTTTTTACTATTATTTTTTATAATGTATAAATTATATAATATTCCAAAAAGTTAAAATAGTTTATAATATATAACAATGATATAAAACTCAAATATATATAAGGTAATAGTTTTTTAAAAAAATTGAACTTTTTTATTACTATTTTTTTCCTTTTTAAAATCTTTTGAACTAATTTTTTTACCATATATATAATTAATTAATTAATTAATTAATTTGATTTACATATTTTTCCCCTTTTTGAATTATTTATTTTTAGTAATAACTAAAGCAAATTTGAGTGGAATTCTTATAACTGTCATGTCATATCATCATTGAATTAATAAATTTAAGTGTATGATTAAAATGTACACATTAATTTTATTTTAGTTTTGATTTAATTATAGAAATTTATTTATTTATTTATTTATTTATTTTCATATTGAACTATTATAATTGTTTGTGTAAAAAATATATAAACATAAAATGATGCTATTTTAATAATATTATTAGTGACTTGTAAAAATTGAATCAAAATAAAATTTTATGTTTTAAATTATACAAAATTAAACAACTTGAGTAGAATCTTCTAACATCTTGAGTTCAAAGCCTTCCATACGAAATAATTTGGCAATGTAATTTGCTACTCTATTATTCTCCCTCACAGTATATTGCACCTTGACAGTCCATTGCCCCCATACCATCCATCGAATACTGCAGCCATGTCCCTCTAACCCCTCACCAACCACCCACGTCACTCTCCAGAATTACCAACCGATCGCCTTTATCCCACGCAATCTTCACATCCTCGTAAGCAGCTTTCCAACTGGGTAGAAAGTAGAGGGGCCATGCCAATCCTCCTCCCAAAAAGCACAAATCGACGCTCTTTGGCTATCCTGTAGCGGCCTCGCCAGAACCCACATCAACAACAGTGTCTACTTTAATAGCCACCATCCTGCATGCTTCGACACTACACCAATGCCCACTCGTACCTGCTTGCCTCCACCCAACATTGCTGAACCACTTAAACAGCAGGCCGTATGACACTCTCAAAGACATAATCATTCCACTTCTTCCACAAGTGCCATACCACAGTCCCAAACATTTTTTCCCACTCAGGCCGAACCATTGACGCTAAATGCCCTATCATCCGCTTTGGAAAAAATCGTATAGCATTAATTTTAACAGTTGAGCAATTTAAATAATAATTATAATTTAAATGAAAACTTTCGAATAATTCAATAATCAAATTATAATTTTTTAATTAGGTGGCCAAAACAAAATTTTTAACTAATGTAATTTACCCTTTTATTAGTAGTTATTGAGGGTTTACAATATATAATGGGCTTCCCAGTGAGCCCAAAACCCCTTGAAGAAGCCATTTTCTAAATCCTGCTCCATTTTCGGCCCTTCAAAATTTGGATTTAGGGTTTAAATATTTGGTACTTCACTGTTTACTCCCAACAATATTTATAGTCATCTATTTATCAAAGATTTTTATTTTAAAAAATTTGTAATTTAAACATTCATGTTATTTAATTAGTTATTTTGATCATTCTTATTAAAATCATAAATGGAAAGTTGACGTGAAAATTAAAAAAATCAATATAATAATAAATTTAACTCTCAATTTTTATATATTATAACAATTTAATCATAGTTTTAAAAAATAACCTCAAAATTTACAAATGATCTCAATTTGATCCTAAATCTAAAAAAATAAAAAAAATAAAAAAATACATAAATATTTTAAAAAATATAATAATAAATTTAAAATTTATATTAATATTAAATAAAATAAAAATCATCCTTCCCCACTGGACCTCCTCCACCACCGTTCCCGTCCCTCCCCTCCCTCCCCCTCTTTGCTTTGAGGTTTCGATATGGTTACAATTAATTTCCTGAGAACCTCGAGTATCTGCGACAACACCATGGGGTTTTCTTATTCGCTTTCTCGTTTCAGGCCTATGAACTTTTCTGCTTATCTTTTTCTTTAGAAGCCATTGAGACAAACTCATTTAAGATGATACCAAGCAGTAGGAGTAAGCGTTCGATCGAATCGAATGAAAAATTTCGAGTTAATCGAGCTGACGAATCATATTTTATCATCTTAACTCGATTTGAAATTTTTTCGAATCGAGTCAAGTGTGATAGAATTCAAATTGAATCGAATCAAATCGAATATATTTGTTCGACTTAAATTTTTAAAAAATAATATTAGGTCTTTGTAATCACTATCACCCATCATAATCAAATTTGTTATTAACTTTCATCACTTCATAATTTATTTATTAATATTTTATACAGGGTTAGCTTCTTTGTTTGTTTTGTTGTTTCAATTATCTTATAATTCTTCTCACTATGTATTTTGAAATTAAAAAATATATTAAATGTAAAAATGTGATTTTTTTTAATAAAAAATATTTTAAAGATAAAATGTGAAATTATACCAACATAAAATTCTAACACGAATATTTTATGATAACATTAATAATTCAATTTTAATATAAATATTCACTGTTATTAAAAATTCAATAATATAAATAATATACAATGTGAATTTTAATTTAATAATATAAATAGTAGATATAAATAAAATTATTACTATTTAAGTTTGAGGATTTTTTTGGATGATTTTGATTTTTTATTTGGCGTAAAAGATGAGAAGTAAAAATTTAATAAAAAATAAAAAATTTTAGAAGTTTTGAAAAGTAAAATTTTGAAGGAAAAATATTAAAAAAAAATTGGAGGGGGAAGGGGGAATGGGTTTAGGGTAGATGAAGGTTGGGATGGAAAGGAGAGTAAAAGTTTTAAGGGGAAAGTGAGAGAGAGTAAAAGTTTTGAAAAAAAATAAAAAGTTTTGAGGGTTTTGAAGGGAAATAAATGGGAAGAGTAAAATTTTAGAAAGAAAATATTAAAAGAAAATGAGGGGAAATGAGTCTGGGGTAAATAGAGGTGAGATGAGAGGGAGGTAAAAGTTTTGAGAAAAAAATGGAAAGGTATAAAAGCTTTTGAGAAAAAGTAAAAAGATTTGGATTCAAAATGTAAAATATTATAGTTTAATATTCGGTTTATTTAAATTATTCGAGATATTCGAATTTGAAAACTCAACTCAATTCGAACTCAAAATTCAAAAAAAATTTAAGTTTACTTAAATAATTCGATTTGTTTAACTCAAAATTTAAATTTTTTTTCGATTTTTCGAGTTAAATCGAATTTTACTCACTTTTACTAAAGAGTGAAAAGTTGTGGGGGGCGAGGAGAGGAGAGGAGAGGATAGGGAGGGGATAGGGGATTTTTATTTGATTTAATATTAAGATGATTATATTTATTTAATATTAATATAAAATTTAGATTTATTGTTATATTTTTTGAAAATATTTATTTTTATATATTTTTAAAATTTATATATTATTATTTCTTGTCAAAAATATTTTTTATTTTATATATATTTTTAATTTTTTAGAATTATGATTAAATTAAGATTATTTGTAAATTTTGAGGGTTAATTTTTTAAAATTATGACTAAATTGATATAATATGTAAAAGTTGAAGGCTAAATTTTTGTTATATCTATTTTTTTAACTGTCACGTTAATTTTCCGTTTGTGATTTTAACGGGTGGCCAAAATGACTAAAACATGTAACGTGAGTGTTTAAATTGCAATTTTTTATTTTGGGTACCTAAAATGAAAGGTTTTTATAGCTGGATGACTATATGTGTATTTTACCCAAAAAACCAAAAAAGAGGGAAAAAATCATTTCACTGTGTCTTCGTTTCATTTCTCAATTCACTCTCTCAAAGCTTTGGATGTACCAAAAACCCTAACTGTAACCCTAACCAGCAATGTATCTCTACAACTTAACTCTTCAACAAGCCACCGGCATCGTCTCCGCCATAAACGGAAACTTCTCCGGTGGAAAAGTCCAAGAAATCGTCGTCGCCCGTGGCAAGATCCTTTCCCTTCTCCGTCCCGACGATCTCGGTAAGCTCCAAACACTTCACTCTGTCGAAATCTTTGGCTGCATACGTTCTTTAGCTCAATTCCGGCTAACCGGAGCCCATAAGGACTATATTGTAGTAGGGTCGGATTCTGGTCGGATCGTTATCCTTGAATACAATAAAGAAAAGAACGTTTTTGATAAAGTTCACCAAGAAACTTTTGGGAAATCTGGATGTCGACGGATCGTCCCGGGTCAGTACTTAGCTATTGACCCCAAAGGAAGAGCTGTAATGATTGGTGCTTGTGAGAAGCAGAAATTAGTTTATGTTTTGAATAGAGATACTGCCGCTAGGTTAACCATTTCGTCGCCTTTAGAAGCTCATAAGTCGCATACTATTGTTTATTCGATTTGTGGTGTTGATTGTGGCTTCGATAATCCTATTTTTGCTGCCATTGAATTGGATTACTCGGAGGCTGATCAGGATTCCACGGGACAGGCTGCTAACGAGGCACAGAAGCATTTGACGTTTTATGAACTTGATTTAGGGCTTAACCATGTGTCTAGGAAGTGGTCAGAACAAGTTGATAATGGGGCAAATATGTTGGTCACGGTGCCTGGCGGTGGTGATGGGCCGAGTGGGGTTTTGGTTTGTGCAGAAAACTTTGTTATTTATAAGAACCAGGGGCATCCAGATGTTAGGGCAGTTATTCCTAGACGGGCTGACTTGCCGGCAGAACGTGGTGTTTTGATTGTTTCTGCGGCTACTCATAAGCAGAAATCTATGTTCTTCTTTCTTTTGCAGACAGAATATGGAGACATTTTTAAGGTTACACTGGAACATGGAAATGAAGGAGTTACAGAATTAAAGATTAAATATTTTGATACAATTCCTGTTACAGCATCAATGTGTGTGTTGAAGACTGGTTTCCTATTTGCAGCTTCAGAGTTTGGAAATCATGCTTTATATCAGTTTCAGGCTATTGGAGATGACCCTGATGTTGAGTCATCGTCATCTACTTTGATGGAAACTGAAGAAGGTTTCCAACCAGTGTTTTTCCAGCCTAGAGGGCTTAAGAATCTAGTTAGAATTGACCAAGCTGAGAGCCTGATGCCAATAATGGATATGAAAATTGCTAATCTCTTTGAGGAAGAAACACCTCAGATATTTTCACTCTGTGGGCGTGGTCCTCGTTCATCTTTGAGGATATTAAGGCCCGGTTTGGCCATCAGCGAGATGGCTGTCTCACAGCTTCCTGGTGTCCCGAGTGCTGTGTGGACAGTGAAAAAGAATGTTAGTGATGCCTTTGATGCGTACATTGTAGTGTCATTTGCCAATGCTACTCTTGTTCTTTCCATTGGTGAAACAGTTGAAGAAGTTAGTGATAGTGGCTTTCTTGATACCACTCCTTCTCTTGCTGTTTCCTTGATTGGTGATGATTCTCTAATGCAAGTCCACCCTAATGGTATTAGGCATATAAGGGAAGATGGACGTATTAATGAGTGGAGAACTCCTGGGAAAAGGACAATTGTTAAGGTCGGCTCAAATGGGCTTCAAGTGGTTATTGCATTGAGTGGAGGGGAGCTTATATACTTTGAGGTGGATATGACCGGGCAATTAATGGAAGTGGAGAAGCATGAAATGTCTGGAGATGTGGCTTGTCTTGACATTGCCCCTGTTCCTGAAGGAAGACAGAGATCCTGTTTTCTTGCAGTTGGTTCATATGATAATACAATTCGTATATTGTCTTTGGATCCTGATGATTGTATGAAGATTCTGAGTGTTCAGAGTGTGTCCTCGCCTCCTGAGTCTCTCCTTTTCCTTGAAGTTAAGGCATCAGTTGGTGGGGAGGATGGTGCTGATCACCCTGCCAATCTTTTCCTTAATGCTGGTTTGCAGAACGGAGTGTTGTTCCGAACGGTAGTAGATATGGTTACAGGGCAGCTCTCTGATTCCCGTTCACGGTTCTTAGGGCTGAGAGCCCCAAAGTTGTTCTCTGTTAAAGTGAGAGGCCGCCCTGCAATGCTTTGCTTGTCCAGTCGGCCATGGCTTGGTTATATTCATCAAGGACATTTCCTGCTAACTCCCCTTTCTTATGAGACACTTGAATTTGCTGCCTCATTTTCATCTGATCAGTGCGCTGAAGGTGTTGTTGCTGTTGCTGGGGATGCATTGAGGGTTTTCACCATTGAGCGTCTTGGAGAAACCTTTAACGAGACTGCTATTCCCTTGAGGTATACTCCTAGGAGGTTTGTTATGCAACCAAAGAGGAAATTATTGGTAATTATTGAGAGTGACCAAGGATCATATACTGCAGAAGAGCGTGAAGCTGCGAGAAAGGAGTGTTTTGAGGCCGCTGGAATGGGTGAAAATGGTAATGGTAATGTGAATGAAATGGAAAATGGTGGTGATGACGAGGACAAAGATGATCCCCTCTCTGATGAGCAGTATGGTTATCCAAAGGCAGAGTCGAACAAGTGGGTTTCTTGCATTAGAATTCTTGATCCAAGGACTGCTACCACAACTTTTCTTCTGGAACTTCAGGATAGTGAAGCTGCTTTCAGTGTATGCACCGTGAATTTCCATGATAAAGAGTATGGAGCTCTCTTGGCTGTTGGAACTGCCAAGGGTCTTCAGTTTTGGCCCAAAAGAAGCTTAGTTGCGGGATTTATTCATATTTATAGGTTTCTCGAAGATGGCAGGTCACTTGAACTTTTGCACAAGACACAAGTGGAAGGTGTTCCTCTTGCTTTATGCCAGTTTCAGGGAAGGTTACTTGCTGGAATAGGATCTGTGCTCCGATTATATGAGTTGGGGAAAAAGAGATTGCTTAGAAAGTGTGAAAATAAGCTTTTCCCTAACACTATTGTCTCTATCCAAACTTACCGTGATCGAATATATGTTGGGGACATCCAAGAGGTATGATTTCTGAATTCTCACTTCTTTAGCAGTTTCTTTTAAAAATTACTTTACATCTTGTATGCATGTCTCGTCTTATAAATGGGTTTTGAAAAATTGATGAACCAATCCTCTCTCATATGGCTGAAAACAAGAAAAGGCGAGGTTGAGGTTTAATGCTTCCTTTGTTCTGAAACTGTACTCCACTCCGATTATGTGTTCCTCTGTTTGCTTTCTTTGTCGATGATTCTAGATCAATAACAAATTTGATCCTTTATTGCAGTCATTCCATTTTTGCAAGTACAGAAGGGATGAAAATCAACTGTATATTTTTGCTGATGGTGTTGTTCCAAGATGGCTTACTGCATCATACCATATAGATTTCGACACCATGGCTGGAGCAGACAAGTTTGGGAATGTCTATTTTGTGCGGCTACCACAAGATGTGTCAGATGAGATAGAAGAAGACCCAACCGGTGGAAAGATAAAATGGGAACAGGGAAGGCTCAATGGAGCTCCTAACAAGGTAGAGGAGACCGTTCAGTTCCATATTGGAGATGTGGTAACTTGCTTGCAGAAGGCATCTCTGATACCAGGTGGTGGAGAGTGTGTTCTTTATGGTACAATAATGGGGAGCTTGGGGGCATTGCTTCCATTCGCTTCCCGTGATGATGTTGACTTCTTTTCTCACCTAGAGATGCATATGAGACAGGAGCACCCGCCCTTGTGTGGACGAGATCATATGGCTTATCGATCTGCATATTTCCCTGTCAAGGTGAACCTCAAATGAAATGTTTATTTTCAGATCATCATGTTCTCAGATGTAGTTAATTTTATTAGTTCTGGTTTTCAAAGTTTGAAATGATTTTGTAGGACGTTATTGATGGGGATTTGTGTGAGCAGTTTCCTACCCTACCTTTGGATTTGCAGAGAAAAATTGCAGACGAGTTGGATCGGACTCCAGGGGAGATATTGAAGAAACTTGAAGAAATCCGAAACAAGATAATCTGAGATAGCTAACAGCATTGAGTTTAAGGTGCTTTTCCCTTCCCCCTCCTTTTTTGGCTTTCTGTACCATTTTTGGTTTATATCGACGTAATTATGTTTAAAGTAGGCTAAAATAACAAAGAAAAGACCCTAAGCCTTACTACATTATCCAGATAAGCCCCTGTGGTTTTATTACACACAAATTATTAATTAGCCTTTGATTTGCTTCCAAATAAGCCTTTGAACAAGTCCCTAACTTTCAATTTATACTTCAATAAACTCTTGAAACAAATTAACCTCTTGTCTGGATAAAAAATGGAGTATAAGGTTTCTTTTTGTACAATAAAAGTTTAGGAGGTTATTTAAGAATGTGATATGGTTCAGGGGCTTCTTTCCCTTATTGCTTGAACTGTAATTAGGCGGTTTAATCAGCATTTCGAGTAATATAACCGCATATTGAAGAGTAGTTTGTGCTTTGTGTATCAGTTTACCTGGAGTTGTCAGCAGGGGTTGCCGGCAGTCAGAGTTGTGAGGAGCAATTGCATGTGGCAACTCAAGTCAAGTCGAAAAGACTAGGCAACTGAGGGGGATAATTTTATATAATGAAGACAGAGTAGTTGGCGTTAGAGGCAAAAACTTAGTGTTAGTATTCGTAGAGATGACATTTGTTGTTGTTGTTGTAATTAGTGTGAATTGATAGATATATTTTGAAGTTTGATGTTCAGGCTTCGGTTTTGTTTTAAAAAGAAAATATTTATAATCAATATGCAGTCATCGTTGATAGTCGAATTGACTCGTTAAATTTCTCCCATGCACATTGGTTCAATTTTTTTTTTTAAATGTTTTTTTTTTATAGTGTTTTATTTCATTTTTGGTTAACTGGAGTATTATAGAAAAAAGAAACAACTAAAAATTAAAATATTAAGAAAAAAGAACTTGGTTCGTTTGTATAATTGGAGTTGTTTTTAATATAATTTTGCTGAGGACTCGAATAGGCAAGGGTTTTTTATTATTATATAAAATTAACTTTAAAATATTAATTAATTACGAAAATGATCTAGAGGAAAAATTATATACGAAAATAATTTGTTTATTATAGAAAAAATCGGTGTCGTATGATCAATTAACTGCATAATCTCTTTTTTTGGTTTAATCATTAGTCAATCATCTTTAAAAAAAATTTAATGTCGTCACTGTCAGGTAACACCCGTATGTATTTTTTGAAATATTCGTGAAAAATTTGGGTATTCATGGTGGAGAAAAAAAATTAATGGATAACGTCAGTTTGTCAAGTGGCACCAGATAAATTTTTTAAAAAATTCCCATCAATGAGAAAAAGAAAAAAAAAAAAATTTTGATGCTGTTGATCTATTAGACGACACTGGTGGTTGTCAGGAATTTTTTTTGTGTGCCGCCGATGTGTTAGACGGCACCACCCACTATATATACCTCATCTTGATGCAAAATCTATATGCATTGAAGTTTTTTGTTGAATTCTTTTTTCGATTGAAGAGAAGAAAAAAAGGAAAAAAGATTTGTGTTTAGCAGTAGTGAAAAAAATTAGTGTTCAATAGAAGGGGAGAAAACATGAAATTTTTTTTTTGTGTTCGGTGTTTGAAATTAGGGGAGAAAGATTTATTTGTATTGGTGCTTTAGAGAGAAATTGTGATAGTTTTAAAATATATTTAAGTTTACGGTGATGTGGTGACGCTCAGAGATCCACACATTTTATTTGTTGTATGAGAAGTGCATCGTCACTTTAAAATATACCATATTACAATTCGGGTTCACAGTTGACGGTGGTTATGCGGTCATGGGTTCAAGTATAGTGTTCAAATTTGCGCAGGTAAAGTCTCACCAATTGATGATGATATGCGATCAAGTTTAATGCCACCAAAAGATTATGTTTTATAAATCCTATACATAAGTTTGAAATTATAATCATAGAAAAGAAAAGAAGTTTAATTAACCTATTCCTTTTTTTTCATCAAAGTAATATCTTTAATCTTATTGTCTAAAATCTGTGTCAGAGTTGGGGGTAAGAAAACTTTCAAAAGAGAGTGATAGTGACAATGGAGAAAAGCTGAAACTTAATTCAAGGCGACAACAGTTATAGTTATTAAAGTGGTAAATGAAAAGAAAGATAGAGTGAGAAAAAATTTGATAAAAACACACACACACAAAAAAAGAAGAAGAAGAAAATATGAAGAGCCCGTGATCGCCACTATGTCATGTGATTATTCCAACTATAGTTAGATGCTTAATATGTTAGAATTGGCGTCTCTAATGAAAAATATAGATAAACAAGACCGAGAGGAAAGCTTATTATTAGATAGTTCGATATAATTGTGCTGAATAATGAGACCGAAAGGAGATCTATATGCCTATGTGAGACCGAAAGGAGATTCTTAGTTGAGAGTGACAAACAATATAATCGATATAGGTTTATTAGCTTATCTAGCAATTAACAAATCAACCAACCATTGTTTTATCATTTACATTGTTTAAAGCAATAGAGAAGAAAAATAAATTAAATTTAGTTTATAAACAATTTATTTTGGCATTTGCGCTAATAATTTCTGACTCGATTAAATTAGTAATTGCTTAACTTGTAATTTACTTGATAAAAAAATTTACTGATAATCCCTTTGGCTCAATCCTTGGAATACTCTAGTGTTCCATTGACACTATAAATATTACAATTGAAATTGTCCACTTGCAGTTAACACCATACTTTTAAATTGTTTGTTTTCTGCACATGGTATCAACAGGAATGGTTGACATATCTTTAACTAGTGGCATGATTCAATTACAGACTGTTTTCGCATCAAGTTTGTGATGGTCTTGCGTCATACGTGCAACAATGCATGTGTGAGGCCCTTCAAATCTTTGAATTTTCCACAGTTGCAACCTTTAGATAAATGCATCTTGTACTCGTTAGTTGCACCCATATGCAAACCTCCAACACTCTCCAACATATAATTTCGGTGTAGATTTAACGATTTCGTAGTCCATTGATACCTTCATGTTATACCGCTTGATGACAAATACACAGTCCTCCTTATTCACGAATTGTTGGCCTACGAACAATTCCTCCGATTCAGAATCTATGGACAATTGGTAAGGAAGTATTATATCTAGGTATTCAGGTGCATGCGTCACATCGGCATCGGCATCTACACTCAACATGTGGATCAAGGGTTATTGCGTATGACAATGCTATGATTCAGGTTCCTGAACGAAGGGGTGGGTACATTTTCACCCTCATCCGCGCCTTCATCATCAATATCATCTGAGATCTCATCCAAATCGAGGTCACTAAAATCTTCAACTTCGTGATGAGAATGACCATCATTATTAGATCCTTTTTCACCATTTGCATCGGTACCAATCACCACCGGATGTATCTGTATACGGGGACCCAAATTAGAGTTGTTATACGCAGTTAGACCATGATGTGGATTTTCGACCCATGTCGATGTCCCTCCAAAACCACATTGTTCTGCAATCCAACATTCAGATCAAAATCAAACATGTGTACAAATGATCACTTATCAATAGACGCTTTCGGAATCTCCATACATGGGTCTTCAACTTTATATTGTTGACTTAATGGAGTGACATTTTGAACGGGCTCCACATCCGCTAACTCCGCAAACAACTGAATTGACTCAACTTTCATGTTCTCAATCGACTAATAAAGTGAAATAATTGTCTCCAAGTTTTCATCATCTACAAGTTCTATCTTGGTAAATTTGATAAGATTTGACAAAACTAAAAATTTGTAGAATAGTTTAGACATCCTCCTCTTACAACGTCGAGCTTCTTTTGAACTAATTTTTTTGTTTCATATCTTCGAGTTTTACATTCTTATTAAACATCATTTTTATTTACTAGAGAAATTCAAATATATAACCTATTGTTGTTTGTAAAATTACCCCTTGAAATAAATGTGTACGAAGAATTAATTATTCATCTTCAATACAATACCTATAAAATGAATTAAAAATAAAAAATAACTTTTATTTAAAAAATTAGTACCTCCTACTAAAAAAATTAATTACATACAAATAAATTCGAACTTGATTTTTAAAATTTAAAATACAAATAAAGACGAAAGCAGCAAGAAGGAGGGCTCAGCTCAAGGAGTTCTTGTTGGCCCTGCGAGTTCAAGCGGTTCAGTTATTGCTAAGATGCACAAGGTTTCAAAGGATCATATGCCTTTTCTTTTTAATTAGGATTGCATTGTGCATCAAATTGTGTTAAATGTGTGATAATCTTCTGATTCTTGTGTTGAGACTAAGAGGAATTCGTTTTCATTTTGGCAAATTGTGCAATTCAAATGCTAAGTAGTATGTTCTCAACTTGGATTGAAATATTATGTTATTCGAACTAGGTTGCGAGTTTCTGGACATGGGTATTTTCAAACCTTTTTCAGGATTTTCATGTATTAGGAGGATTCTTAGAGGCTTATGTCTCCATACTAATGTCTGGGTTTATCACTTAGGACTTAGGAGCTGTGCGAGATGAAAGTTATGCATGGTTTTGACATGGTGTTGGACAGCCAATTCAAGGAATACAAAATTATCATTAGAAGTTTCTGTATCAGATGCTTCAAAAAGCACATGAAACCCGCGTTTGAAACAGTTCTATCACACTATAATCAAATTGCCAAAACAATGTGTTAAAACTGTTAATCTGTGAGATAAACATTGAAATGAAGGATTGTATCCACCCCATCAGTTATATGCTGATCCACCTGCTGAAGAGTTTCTACAGTGGCATACCCTCTGCATTTGCCTACTTGGCCTGTTCCACCTACCACGATGGTGATCTGCAACTCTGGTGGCACAGTCTGATGAACTAGCCAAAGCAATGGTGGGAGTCGAAGCAATGGTTTGGCTGGTACCATCCAAAGAACCAGCCAAGTAAAAGCCCTTGTGCTTTGACTTAAACAGCTGACCCAACTCGTGAGCTTGGGTTAGTTCATCATTGATGACAGTCGTGGAACCAAACATGAGCCTTTGAAGGGACCCTGGTGGGAGCTGTCCTGCAGTGACAAAAGGTTGGTTGTCTCCATTTAGAACATTGTCGTTGTTGCCTATGTTTTGTAGGATTGCATTGGTTTGGGAACCAGTTCACCCTGCTAGAACACTGTTGGGGTTAATAAGGTTGTTAAAGTCGTTTCCATTTAGAAGTGGGCCTGCTCTTGGCAGTGGGAAAATGTCATTGTTGGTCTTGGGGAAAGGGATGCCATTAGTTTCCTTGTTGGCAATGATACCAGTGACCACCCTGGCAAGATGTCATGTATGAAAAAAGATATTACAGGGTCATGTAGGCCAGGTTTTTCCCTGTGGCTGGCCCGGTTGACGCTGGTGTGTCTCCAGGACCTGCAATTGGTGCCACACCGGCAACAGGGGCTGCTGCAGTGACTTGCCCTTCAAGGTGTGGTAAATCAGCATCGTTACTGCCATCATCTAGGCACTAGGGTTGACAGCAGGGATTTGACCATTATGCAAAGTGTTAGTCGTCGAAGTGGGGATCAATGGTTGAGCCTTGCCATCAACAGATTGCGGTTGTGGTTCCACCTCATCAGGATTCGTGCTAACTTGGCACAAGTTAAGATGATGGCCAGGAATAAGAGGTAGGTGGTCGCCTTTAATGTTTTGCATGTGAATTTGGGTGTGGGCGCTGTTTTGATGGTTTGGAGTAGTTTCAGCCCTTTTTTCTTATGAGGTGTTTATGCACTCGATTTGAGTGGCAAATATGTTTGTATTTAGAGGATTTTTGGAGGAACATTACCACAGAAATCTTGCATTATTTAGGAAGAAGTGATATTGATATTAAATCTTTACACTATTGGTAATATAAAATAATTTTTAAAATCCGAACAAGATAATATAATTATGAGTTTAATTTAATATATTTATTTGTAGAAAATTATTTAGTATTTTACTAGCAAGGTTCAAAGGTGAAATAAAGAAAGGATTGTACGAAACTGTGATTCCATATCATCATCATTTTTTAATAAGAGAATGACAAATCAGATTTTTTTTGCTCTTGATTTTTAACATTTTTAATTGAATTTAAAAAATTTTTTGGAGGAAAAAGCTGGGTGATAAGGATGACGTGAAATCACAATTTCATACAATTCCTCCTCAATGAAACATGTGTGGTAAAAAGAAATTAAAATATGAAATATTAAAAAATGAAATATATGATGAACTAAAATATTCTCAAGGTTAACTAATTATGTAGTTGGGTCATAAATAAAAATGGTGTGGCTGATCTGTTTTACTATTTATGAACAGTATCTGATAAAGTTCCATTTTTATGTTGTGTTTTTCTGTTAAGAAAGACATGAATATCGGTCCTATGGGTGAAGTCATTTTCATTTAGATATGTTGGGACAATATCACTCATAGTGGGTCCCTACAGGTTGGGATTTTATTTATTTTGGCCAAAAAGGTTGGATTTTTATTTAGATTAAGATTTTTTAAATATAAATTATGTAAAAAAGGCTTTTTTCTTTTTATATATTTCAATGCTTGTTGAATAAAACACCAAATTATGTATGAAATGGGAAGGAACATACTTGTCGTAACGTGGATTTGGATGGGTACTACAGTTAGTGTAAAAACAGCAATAGCGGTGAGATTAGATATTATAACAATACTGTAGCGTAAGATAAAAAATAAGTTAAACGTATCGCACCGCACTATATTGCCCATTCAAACTCACATGTAATCTCTTTATTTGAAGAAAATTATTCTAACCCGCTTAGATTTGATAAAAAATCATTTATCTTTTAAAAATTATTCACTTACCCTTCATTTAAAATTTACTAACCTCTTAGAGATTTATTTAAAGGAAACTATTTTTAAGTTGAAGTTGACGTATATTTTCCATTTACCATTCCGCTTTTTAACTATCACGACATTTGGTCGATTGAGTCTTAATTCGATTAGTATCAATATTATTTTCAGTGCAGGAGAACGTGGGTTCAAGTGTGCCGAAGCACATTATCTTCTTATTTAAGAGTTAGGAAAGGACTATGGATAATTCTAAGCATTGTATCAAAAAGAGCAGATATGATAAAAACTTGACCCACAAGGTGATCATGTGTATCACGCCCTGTACAAGTTATTTGCCCTTAACCTTACCTTGCCTGCCAAGATTTGAAGAACTAGGTAGACTTTCCCCTGTTGCGAGGGTCTTGAGCCACAAACCACTTAAGCCCTATTGCCTCATCTATAGAACTTTTTTAATGAAATACAATCCTTCATTTCGTGGTTTACATCTCTATGAAATATAAACCTCATTGAAGACCTGCTTCTAAAGCGACTTGCTTTCATTGGCGGAGGAATCCCTTAATCATAAACTTGACCCAGGATATAAGCTCACGAGCTATTTAGCGGTGTGTAACTACCGATCTTACCATCATGGCGGGTCAAACTATTTCATGGCGAGTTCACAGAGTAAGAGTTGTGTCGCCCCCTAAGCTCACACGTATGCTAGGATGTGTTCTTTACTGGTCTCTTTCGGACGATTAGCCTCGACTTAGGCAATTTGATCTCTGACTATACAAACCTGAATACCCCGCATCAACTTCTATATTAAACAAATTCATGTCTTCCATTTTGACATATTTATGAGCTTTATTGTATTGGTTGGACAAATGATGGGATTTATTCTCTATAGAGGTCTACTTATATGTTTGTGATTGACATCGACTACGAAAGCATCCACCATCCACCGGCTTGTCGGATCATTAGTTTGCATGGTTACTGTGTTGAAGCTGTAACACCTTTTACCCATCTCGATGACTAGATTAGATACAAGTAGCTACCACACGAATTCACACACAAGTGACATATGGTTTTCCAAAAATTAAACCTTTAAATTAATTTTAAAAATTCATTAAAGCAAGTTTAGAGCAATTAAGAGACTTTGAATTATTTTTAAAATCATTTTGGATCATTCCAAACGAGTTTGGACATACCCAAATCATAAAACTAAGTTTGAGGGCTTAAAACGATCAAAACGTAAATTGTGCTGGAGCAAGAGTTACAAGTCTTGAGACTTGGCCAGTAAATCTCAAGACTTAGTCTCTAAGTCTTGAGACTTGACCATTTTTTTTTGTAACTTTTTAGCTGTCTTCCTAATATCGATACTTAATCTTTAGGTATTGAGATTGGGGACTCCTAAAGCAAAAATTTAGCATAAAAACTTGCAAACCTCAAGACTTAAATGCCATGTCTTGAGACTTGAAGTGGGGGACCCAAAAATTCAAGTTTGAAACACCTTAAAATCATCCCAAAACACCTTTTAGCAAGTCAATCATCAAGCACACAAAGATCACTTGAAAGCAAGCAAATTCAGCCTAGAAAACAAGCTCTAACTTAACTTACAAGTACATATCATTAAATCAAGCCTTCAAACGTTTTAGGACTTCATTAACAAATGCAAAATAAATCAAATATTCATTGAATTCTTAACTCACATCAAAGGGTGATATGCTTGCATGCTTGACAAATTGTTCATACATTTACCAAAGATAAAGTCAATCAAATGAGTCTCCAACTTTAACAACTCAAAATTTAATATCTCAAATACTTAATGACATATGGAACTAGTATATAGACAAATGATTGACACCCTAAATACATGCCACGGATTACATATACGTTAATTTCATACTCTCAAAAATCTTGTTGATAGTGTGATGATCAGAAGGTTAAGTTAGGCTTTAAGAATCCAAAAGCAAGATCTATGCGCAAAGACAATGACGCGTAAACATAAATTCTCAGTAAATCCACATGAAAATCACTGTACTTATCTTTCTTGAGGTGAGCACATCATTATATATATCAATATTAGTTAAGCAAAAGTAATATAATGGCATGGTTAATCTATAGTAAACAAGTCTAAGCATAACGAAATTTACATTGTTCTAATGAACAACTATAACATTTTTATTTTAGCTTCATATCATAAGGCTCGTGACATAGCTTACATTCAATTTACATGGTGGCATACTTGGAATAGTCACAATGGACACATACATCATAGTCATATTTCAATCTTACATTAGACTTACGGATTTTAGCCAAATGAATATTAATATAATTAATCTAATAAAGCTCTATACTTAGATATTTATTAAGTAAGAATTCTTGTTGTACTTGCAACTAAAGGCTTGGAATTAAGCTTTCTTCTTCTTCTTCTTATTTTACTTTTTAGTTATCTCTTTGCCTTTGTCCCCAACTTGTTGATCACTTCTCTTCTCTTTTTTTTTTCATTTTCATATCAAAATATACAAGATTTTCTATCAAAATTATAACCAAATAACATATCTATGTTCCATAAATAAAACTAACATGAAATCTATGGAAAAACTATTCACACTGACCTTAATTTCTTATGATCAAACCCTAATTATTATTTTCTCTCTCCTTTAAGGTAATTATGGATGCAATTCACATTAAACTAAGATAAGTGCTAGACTTCTCTATTGATTTCACTAAATATCCAAGAAAGGAATTGGAGGAATTAAACTTGGAAAGCTTTGAAATGGTGAAAAGGACCTATTTGTAATAAAAATAAAAGTTGTAAAGATGGAGAAAAGACAGTGGCATCAGAATGGGGGAAAGATGAAAGAATTTCATCATCTTTCTAAACTACTCTGAAATAACATCTATTAATTTAATAATTAAATATAATACATATTAAAATATTTCCACCAATCATACTTTTACACCAATTCAGTACTTAATCGTTATTCTTTACACGATTATCTAAATTGAGTATTGACCATTTAATCCCTCAACTTTCTCTACAATACCATTCGTGACTGATATTCTCTTTTGGTAAATTTTTAACTCTAGTCCCTCCTCCTTTTTCCTTCGATTCAATCTAATCGTTTCAACTCTTAATTTTCGCACTTTTTTCACAACATTTTTCACTCTCTTACAATTTAGTCAATACCCCAAATTTGTTTCTCATAATATACAAGTCTTTTCAATTATCTTTATTATCTATCTTCTCCCTCTACTAACATTGATAATTCGTATTTTATGACCTCAAATTCTAACATATGTACTCTAGATTTAATATTGTTTTTGACTCAGAGGGTATTGGGGATGTTACATTCCTCCCCCTTAGAATCAAATTTCATCCTCGAAATTTGCCTAACTCGAATAGCTATTGTTTAACACCCCTATCTCGTCTCCATCACCAAATTAGAGTTAAGGAGTATTACATCACAAATCAAAAAACAATTTACATCATTTATTTAATAAATAAGATAACATCATTCAATAAAACACCTTAATTATAACAAAATCATATTTACAACCTTAAATCGAGCTTACGAGACTATAAAAATGGTTTGGGAACAATCCGAGACCAATTTGAATCAAAACAGAAAATTTGACAAAAAAACTTGAAAATGTTGGAAACATAGGTCACACGTGACACGACCATGTGACAAAGGCCAGCCTGTGTGAACTTTAACATGGTTGTGTGACTACCCCACATGTCCATGTGGTTACACCACACGCCCGTGTACCTAAACCGTATAGCATATTGTGTTCGTGTTTAAAAGGGTCACACGATCGTGTCTTAGCCTGTGTGCTCACTCGTGTGACTCACTGACTTATCATGAAGAGGGTCATTGTCTTATCACTGACTCATACGATTCTTTTACGAGATTACGAACTCGTTTAGATTATCTACTGAAGTAAATTATCTTTCTCACAATGTGGACGTTTACAGTGCCACTTATCATCAACTTGAACTTAGGCAATCAATGAGCTAATATTTGCTTGTCACAATTTCGCTATGTATGCAAAACATGAAAGACAAAAACACGAAAGATATAATAGTGAAATGTGAAATTAACTTTATTTATTTATCCATCATTCAAATACATAGAAAAAAGTTACATGTTTATTATAATATATGTACACATTTTCGAACAGAAGCAACTACTAAGTTTGCTTCTACTTTTTGGACCGGTTAATGGTCATTCAACATAAACTCATAGGATTGTAACTCTTTCATAAGTTGTGTAAGTGTCAGATTCTTGTTTCTAAGATTATATGCTGCCTTAAAGCCTACAAAATCCTTGAACAAACTTTTGAACACCATCTCTATTTGCATGTTCTGGTCCAGATTGGCTTCATTATCTGCGACCTTGGCAAAGTAACATATAAGAGTGATCAAATGGTCTTTGACCAAAGTGTCGGGCTTTACTGAGCATTCATCAAACTAGTTATAGCTAACTATCAAATCAAGGCAGCTTGGCCTCCGTACATGTCATCTAGTTTGTCTAGAACTGTTTTGGTATTCTTACAACTTTCCAGTTGCTTATAAAGGGTGTTGGTCACGCTTGTCAGTATATAGAAACGAGCTATCTCATCAGACTCCTCCCAAAATTTTTTTAGCCTCAGCTTGAGTGGTCGGTGGGCATTTAGTATTAAGGATTGTTTTGAGTTTCTCACAAGTCAAAACAAATCATAAGGAATTCTTTTTCCATTCCTTATAGTTATTTTCGTTTAGTTTGTTCTCATTAAGTATGTTTAGTAAGGGAGTAGGTGTCATTTTTCGAATTGAAAAATAAAATATCTATTCATTAATATCTTTGTATTTAAAAAATATTAGGAAAACATTTTGCAACATACATTATGCATTAAGATGATGCATGTGTCTTACATTAAACCTTGAAAATATTTTTAAGTTGTTGCAACGATAATTCTTACACCCATTGAATTAAGTCACCTTGGGGAATCTTAACAAACTAGTAAGAACGTGAATTTTCATTCAAATAATACGTGAACCTATTTCCTTGGGGATTCACACGTACTAATAATCTCCTCACTTTTAGCCATCATTCTAACTTAAGCATTGCTTCTTGAGAAGTTACTTAACTAGAATGATCTTGAGTAAATAACCATCAATTCAACATCTATCTTTCCATGCACCATGATTGAGTCATCTTGAGACAATCTCAACGAGTAACATGTATGATTAGTTGTCCTTTATAAAAGAAAATTATCTTGTTATATTGCATGATAATACCTACAATGTGACCGAGCAACTATCATGTAATTACAATATAATTTTTCTTTCTTTTAGAAAATCTCCTCAGTGAAATCCACATGGTAGTGCCTACCTTGGGGCAAGTCTATTTCATGCTATCACAAGAGATTATTGATGGAAGTTGTAAGTTTTGTTTAGGGACCTTCTCTAACTCAATGTTTTAAAAACATGTAAGATTTATTATATCCAATTTCAATCATGAATGATTAATAAATGCATGACAAGTACGTGTGACATTTTTTTCCTAAATTATATGGCATGCTTATCATATATATACATGAACATACTTAACTATCAATTTAAATATCATCATGCGATTGCAAGGGCATGCATTTGGTTGAGGTTGACTACTTTAACCATCTCAAAAGCTTTGTGTAATAAGGTTACTAACAACATCTTTACTTTTAAGGATATTCTCATTGGGATCATTCGTGTCAATCCATATTCACCACACTAATTGTTGAACTAAAAAAACCGTAATAGAAAGAATAACGATTCACACAATGGACAGTTTTTTATGCATTGATAAAGGGCATGGTAGTTATAGGTGGGCATGAGTTCTAGTTTTGAACACATATGTCTATAGGTGTAGGTAGCATGATGGATTTCTCCTTAGGCCGACGACGTCTTCATTGCTAAATCAACGATGTGAATTAATGGGATTAGCGCATAGAGTATGTGAGTGAGGAATAAAAACTATTGGCTTCTGTGGAGGTGACCAAAGTTCTCCTCCAAAACAATGGGCATGCACTGTAGTGGTTTACTACTTCAGCTTAGATGGCAACAGGTTTAAGGCTTTTCAACCACTGTCTTAATATCCTCAAAACCTGTGCTTTCTTCCTATATTCCATTATAAAGTTGTTACCTTAGTATTATCAACGGCACCAATATCTAGGCCTTCATATACAGCTACCATGTCTGCATTTCTTTTTTCTCCCATCATTTTTTATCTTATTATCACATCCTACTTTTTCCTTTATTTTTCTATGAATTTTTTGTAGCAAGCAATGTGATTGGCACAATTGTTAGGTCAGAAAAATGAATAAAGACAAGAATTGTGAATTAATGGCTGTGGAATCATTCTGATATAGACAGGCCAGAAATTATAGATTTTAATATTGAATAAAAATGGAGCCATTGGTTGTGTTAGGCTTGATCTGAGTCTTGAAGTAAATTCCTTTCTTTTTCTTGGAAATTGATAATTTAATTACACCCAACTAAAATCTAAAAAAACGAGGTTAATTAGAAAATTACGGAGAACCAACATTTATAACCGATGGACCTCACATCAAATTATTATGAGTATAAAAGTGAATTTGATGTATTTATACATGTGAAATTTTAATTGTGGTTCAAATATATATTTAAAATTTTAATTTCGAGAAATAAATACGTCATTCTATTTTTATGTTCGATAAATATAATTATTCATGTATGCAATATATAAATATAAAATGATGTTATATCAATAACCGTGTTAATAATTTACAAAAATTTGATCAAATTACAATTTCATGTATAAAATTACATAAATTTAAAGTTTATATATACAATTACATATTAAATTATAATTTATATATTTATCCGGAAAAATAATAATGAAAGGGTTATAAGCGAAATGGTCTCTTTCATGACAACTATGCTACATTTAATGTCTAAGGGGAAAAAAAAAATAGAAGAAGACAAGGGATGGTTTTAACCTTCCCACACACAGCTTGACCTTTGCCCTACGATATATTAATTAACAGCTGAAACCACTATAAAGGAGTTGTTGAGAAATTTATTGCATTAAATCATTCCAATAATCCTTTTTTATTTAATTTTTAAAAATAATCCAAGATGTATAATTATTATTTTTTTTTGAAAAAAAAAAGTAAGAAATATTAATATAAATATCCATGCATACAGATTTACACAGACAAAGCTCACTGATAATAATATTCTCTTTCACTCTTTTCCTCAACCAATGGAGTTGTTGATAACAGTATGGTTTTTAGTTCTTTTCTGCATTATTTCCTATTTTTACAAAAGGGTTTCCCAAATGAGAAGTCATAGCTGTTACATGTTAGCTTATGAGTGTTTCAAAGCAACCGACGACAGGAAACTCGACACTGAATCCTGTGTAAAAATTGTTTTGAGGAACAAGAATCTTGGTCTGGACCAGTACAGGTTTCTGTTACAAACAATGGTGAACTCTGGTCTTGGTGAAGAAACTTATGGGCCAAGAAATGTGCTTGCAGGCCGAGAGGAAACTCCAACACTAATGGAAGCTCATGATGAAATGGATGAAATCATATTTGGGACACTCGACAACCTGTTTTCCAACACAGATGTTTCACCGTCCGACATCGATATACTTGTCGTCGATGTGTCGCTGTTCTCCCCGGCCCCGTCGTTGACTGCTCGAATAGTGAACCGATACAAGATGAGGGACAACATTAAAACTTTCAGCTTGTCGGGTATGGGGTGCAGTGCGAGCATGGTGGCCATTGACCTCGTCCAAAACTTGTTCAAGAGTTACATGAACGCATTCGCGGTGGTTGTGAGCTCCGAAACGATCGGTCCCCATTGGTATTGCGGCAAGGAGAATTCGATGATGTTGTCGAATTGCCTGTTCCGATCAGGCGGATGTTCGGTTCTTTTAACAAACAAACCGTGTTCGAAATATAAAGCATTGATGAAATTAAAGCATTCGGTCCGAACCAACATCGGATCGAACGACGAAGCGTACGGATGTTGCATCCAAATCGAAGACCAACAAGGTTACAACGGTTTTCTCCTTACAAGGAACCTAACAAAAGCTGCAGCCAAAGCTTTTACCATGAATCTCAAAGTGTTAGTCCCCAAAATCTTACCAATTCGAGAACTAATCCGATCCGCCGTCGTTTCCATCTGTAAAACCAACAATAAAACCGCAAAGCGAAGCTTGAATTTGAAAACCGGGATTCAACATTTCTGCATTCACCCAGGAGGAAAAGCGGTGATCGATGGACTGGGAAACAGCTTAGGGCTGAACGAATACGACATGGAACCGGCTCGAATGGCGCTCCATCGGTTTGGGAACACATCGGCTGGGGGACTGTGGTATGTGCTAGGGTACATGGAAGCGAAAAAGAGGCTAAAGAAAGGAGACAAAATCCTAATGATAAGCCTGGGAGCTGGGTTTATGTGCAATAACTGTGTTTGGGAGGTGATGAAAGATCTTGGAAATGGGAATGTGTGGGAGCATTACAAGGATCGTTATCCAATACCAAGAAAGAACATGATAAACCCTTTTGCAGACAAGTATAGTTGGATCAATGACGAGTGTCTCAACTTTGTTAGGATGGATTTATCAAATATCATTCTTTCCTGATTCGACATTTTCTTACCATTATTATTATGATTAGGGTTTTATTCTTCAGCCATTGTTTCTTGGTGTTTACTGCAAATCCGTAATGTTTTTGTTGTTTCTTGGAATTCAGACCATTGTTTTATTTTGATAGTAATTATAATCTATTATTGGGTTGGGTTATATTTATACATTGTTTTTCTTTCAATTTATGTTTTCTTTCGTATTTCCCAAAGTCATTAACGCAATCTGATGCAGGATGACTAACAGCATGTTCCAACTTATATATAGTTCCACATTTTATTGTGGCAAAATTAATGCTGTTTTTAAAATAAAATTATAGAAATGGAAAGCTTATTTCGAAATTTAAAGAAATAGATTAATTTTGGGTATAGTGGCAAAAACATTTTTTGTAGGAAGGATTTTTGTTGATGTGGTAAGGAGAGAGAGGGAAAAGTGCGTCCTAAGCATGCTTTCTCTCTCTCTTTTGTCATGTTAGCAAATACATTACTTCAAAATAAAAGAGTTGTCTAATTAAAACTTGGAAGAAAATAAAAAAAAAAAATTTATTAGATTGAAATTTATAAATATAAAAAAAATATTAATTATTTTTTGAAAACTCAAAAATCTCGAGATAAAATTTATAGTTCGTCTCGTCTTTTCCGTGGCAAAATTTTGGTTACAAGAATACAAATCTTGGGAAAGAAAAATTTTCAAAAAAACTCTTGTTCCAACATTTTGAAAAATGTTTCACATTTAGTGGTAGAGTTTCCTATAAAACGAAGATTGATATGGAGATGTTTTCACGGTTAAATTTCGGGCAAAAGATTTGCTTGTTGAGGAGAAAATTGTTGATGTTAAAAACTTGAAGCTAAAAATCGACTCAACAAAGTAAATTAGTTCAAGTAAGTAACTTTGGTGTTGTTGTTTGAATTTGGTTAATGAGTATTTATTTATTTTATAATGTTTTCGTTTTAATTTTATTTTAAAAATGTGAAATAAGTATTTTTGGCGAAGATGAGTAGATGAATTAGAGCCGTTATTTATTACAACGATCAAATTTGTGAAAACGAGATTGAAGTTGTTTTTGTGTCGATCCAATCTACAGAATTAACATTCAATTGGAGCATCAAATGAACGAGCTTTTGTCAAGAGTTTGAAGAAAAATATCGATTTCAAGCCGGATGAGAATTTTGAGCTTGAAATATAGATATCTAACGTCATTGAACCTTGTTAGATATTCTACATTTGAGTTCAAAGGAGACAAGAATGTCGAGTTAATGCTTGATACGCATTGCTCAACTGGAAATGCTATACTAGAGTTATATGCCCAATTTGTCGATGTAGAGGAAGGTGGTCCGAGTTCGAAAACAGTTCCAATTAATTTGTTTCAAGAACAGGAAGCAGAAAGTCTAAGCACACGGTTGTGTGGTGATTTCACAACGTTGTTGCAAAGCTCGTATCAAGGAATGTTGGAATCATTAATGGAAAGGCATTCCTCAATTTCAACCCTCGATTTCAACTTTGGCGTACAATCGGGATTAGTTGGTAACCTAAACGCGAAGACCTTGACACGACATTATGCGAGTGCCTTTAATTTCAACTTCAGAACGCTAATGTCCTATGCTGGAAACACTTATGTGGGTATGCCATTAAGTTACACGAGAGGTCAATCCGTAAGTAATATTGGTTTTAATGTAGTGTTGACGATAGTGAATGATATTCTCCCTACAACCTGCACCGACGAAGGGACATCCAATTTGGTACAATTAGGTTGATAATGAAGAGGAAGTTGAAATCAACGATGATCGAATCTGGGAGTCTGGGCTCGATGGTTTAGAAATTGCATTATTTTTTGAATCAAAGGTCGTTCCTACTGAACCAAAGGGGAGTGATTCTGACAGTGAAGGTTCAGACAATGCTAGAGGAACCTAACCAATTTTACAGCGTATGAACCTCCTCCCCACATGCTTAATGTCGACATTGATGCATGAGATGGGTTAGAATTTCCAAAACTTTCTCCTAGATGAAACATGGGAGCTCTTCTACAAATTTCGACGGTTTACAAGTTGGAATGGAGTCTTCCTTCAAAGATGTTGTTGTTGTTGTTGTAGGAAACGACATAGCATAAAGCATGGGGTCAATTTCCATGTTGCAAAATCACGAGCGAAAAAAATTAGGCGAAGCGTGCAATGCGTTGCAGTAGATGTCCTTGGAAAATCATGAAATCAGTGAGAAAGAAGACGGGATTCTAGACGATAAAGAAATATGGCACTCCATGTACTTGTGTTGTTCCAAGTATCTCACAGATCATCTGAAATTGGATTCTGAATTTAGCTCTGACATTGTCTTACTTATGATGAAAGTGAATCCTAGGGTTCCCATGCAAGTTTTTATTACTAATATCCATAGTGAGTATGATGATGAATTTGATGTATGTACTCTAGATCGTGGCCTCATATGGGGTCTTGCTAACCTTCTACGATGAATTTGTCTGCTCAGTTCCTTTTTTGGTAACATATATGGCTTACCATTAAGTTTAAACCATGTCATGTCATGTAATCTGAAGATGTCGTCAAATCCGATCTGACAATCTATTCACATATAGGTATAAAATTCATACCTGTATTCCCACAAGTTGATATAGTTGGCATGCAATTTAGGTCAATTTTCATTGGTTCTCCCCCGTAAGTCAATCTTGTGAAGTTCATTGAGGTTCTAAACTGAGGGTGGAATATTTTGCACAAAGTCAAATTGGAGCATCACTCGATCAGATTCATGCATTTCAACCGTTGCAAAAACTATTAATGACATTTTGAGGTTCTAGATATTACGATTCGTCAAAAATTAGGATGGGATGCATTCTTCAAATCTCATATCAAAGTATGACATTCATTCAAACTACAATACAAAATTATAAATTTCATTATGTACCTAACATTAAATTTCAAATCCTTGCGTAATTATTATGTAATGGAAAAATTCAAAAGCTAAAATTGGGTTCTAACTGTTGATCTAACAATAACCAAATATCTTCAAGCTCATTTAGTATACTCACATGACTCACATAATTTTTCCACCTGTTCAAATAATATGTTAAGCGGTACCATGCCTATGACTAAAAGAGTATACAACTACCGATTTTAATATTTTCTTACCATTTGTTATTGGACGCCATAAATGTGTTTGTGATAGGAACGAATTAAAGGCATTGACATTTTTAAAATATGTTACGTTTATTAAAATATGAAAACCTAAAAAAATATAATATTATTAAATTAACGATTTATTTAACAAAAAATATATTGTTAAACATATTAAAATTAAACAAATTTAAAAAATAAATTATCTTATTTTACTTGAAATCTTTAAGGTCATAAAAATCGAATAAAAATCAAGAAATTACTAACCGTTAGGATAGAAAATTGAGAGAAAAAAAATCTGAGCGAAAATTGAAAGATTAGTAAAGAAAATTAAGAGAAAAGGAGTTGAGAGAAAAGATGAATGGAATTAAATGAAAAAAAATGATATGTGGAGGAGTTTATTTAGGAAAAAAATTTTCCTCCAACTTAATCAATTTTTTATTTATTAAATTAAAACTGGAGAAATAACAAAGCCAAAAAAGAAGCATGTTAAAATTTTAATATAATAATTATTTTTTATCCTAAACTTTTGACTTAACTAAAATTTTATCTCATCATTATTATTTGATACTAGAAAATATAAATTTCACTTCAAAGTGTTAAAATAGTGACAAATCTCTCATTTATTTAATTTTTTAACTTTTAAATATGAAAAAAATACTTGATGTGTTGTTAGTGTTTAAGTCTCATGCACTATCGATAAATAATAACATGATATTTCATCATTAAAAAAACAAAAAATAATTAGAGACTTGTAAAAAAATACTAATAATTTTATTTAATTTAAATTAAATAATAATTAATTATAAATAAGTGCTAATATTAAAATAGTGACAAATATCTCATTTATTTAATTTTTTTAACTTTTAAATATGAGAAAATATTTGATGCACGGTTGGTTTATAAGTCTCACACATCATCGATGAATAATAACATGACATCTAATCATTAAATAAAACAAAAAAAAAAAATAGTGGGAGACTTATAAATAAACACTAACAACTTTATTTAAATATAGTTAATTAGAAATAAATGCTAAAACCGAAATCCTAAATCTCAAACCTTAAAACCTAACACCTTCAACTTTTAAACCCAAAATGTTAAATCCAAGAGTTATTAGTACTTATTTATAATAGTTACAATTAATGTTTAATTACATTTAAATAAAATTATTAGTATTTATTTATAAGTCCATATTTTTTTTTATTTAATTTAATGATGATGTGTCATGTTATTATTCATCGATGTTGTATGAAACTTATGCACTGATGGTGGATCAAATATTAATCCTTAAAATATACCTTTAAAGAAATTTATCTTGGTTATAATATTATTTGTAAAAATAAATAATTTTCTTTATTAATGTACCAAATAATAGCCCGTATATAATCAATACTCTTTATAACAATCACTTTAGGTAACAACATTTCATTATAAAAATAAAGTTTGTTGTAAAATCGATGTTTTATGTTTTTTTTTGGTGAATTACAAACAGCGATTAGTGCGACTCGAATTCAGGTCACACCTGGAACAATGAACATCTTTAACCATTAAGTCAATACATGGAATTCTCGATGTTTTATGTTTTAATTTTACCGTTTACAACAAATTTTTATCTATAACAACAACTATAAAGTATGAAGTACACTTATTACTAAACGAATTCTCTATAATAATCTCGTACCTCAAATTTTAGTTAAATAACTAGTTCTATTCCTAAATGAAATAAAAATAAATAAATTTTAATTGAAATATTATTTCAATAAATTATTTAAATTTCATATAAAATATAATAATAATATTTTATTAAATTAAAATATTTTTTAATAAATAAAATTATAGTAGTAAATGTTATTAACTATACCATTCCAATATCACTAATTAATATTATTAATATATTATAATTTTTAATTTAAAAAACTCAAATATAATATGCATCTTAAATGTTGTTATAAGTATCTTAATTATTAAATATATAAGATCCAGAATTTTAATTAATAAATAAATGGAAATAGAAAAGTCGACAAATTTTTATTTTTATTTTTTTATGAAATACAAGAACAAAATAAAATTTAAACAATAAATATGATATGACTTGAATTTAAATTATATTTAAAAAATCAAATATTTATTCGATCTTTATCGTATATTTCGATTTATGTGTCAATTCATAAACCATTTATTTAATTTGATATCCACGTATTAAGTTTTGAATATAATAAATGAAAAAGGCATTTTATGTAATATAATGATGACATGGACATTTCTCAATGTGAGGGAAAAAAGGAGAAAAAGCAGAATTTGGAAGTGGAAAGAAGCATTAAATAATTGTGATTTGGTCACAGTAAAGACACAAGGATAACTCTATCCAACTTGGCCACTTGTAGAATTCCTCATTTCAAAGTATTGTAACTCCCAACCAACTCCACAGACTTTTCAATATTAATTGCATTCTTAGTTTTACAATTTATTGAGTTGGAAAAAATAATTTAGTGTAATGTCAATATGAAGTACACGTGAACCGTTACGTAGGTTATTGTGTTAAAGATTGTAAGGCACATTGTAATCTCAAGGGAAGAACGTGAGTTCGAATTTTGGAGACAACATTGTTGAGAAATGTAACCACAAACTTCGAACATAGATCATAAAATAGACATGCATAATATAAAAAAAAAAAGTGATTTAGCTACTTTTTAAAAGATTAAATGCCAAATTTAATTATAATATTGTGTTACGTTGAGAAAAAGATTGTATGCAATTATGATTTCAAGTCACCCCAATCGTTTTTCGATAAAAATGAGATATCTGATTTTTCTTTTTAATTTTCGGCTTTTTTCTCTTAAAAGATTCAAATCCAACTAAAAATACTAAGAATCAAGAAGAAAATTTTGATTTTATCATTCCCCTATAAAGATAACGTCCCATCTCTTCTCGTGTTACATTTGACTTAATTGCTCTTATTTATATCTATA
This sequence comes from Kokia cookei, assembly GCA_039519145.1. Classification (NCBI taxonomy): domain Eukaryota; kingdom Viridiplantae; phylum Streptophyta; class Magnoliopsida; order Malvales; family Malvaceae; genus Kokia; species Kokia cookei. The sequence goes on from CM076903.1 coordinate 59,764,998, forward strand.
TAATTTAAATAAATAAAAGAGAAACCGTATAACATAAATCCATGCCATCCACTAAAACAGAATTCATTAATTCAAGAGAGTACTTCTGGTGCACAATAAATCCTCAACATTAAAGTGAAGCACCTACCACTCCATCATTCTTTTAATTTCCTCTGCCAATAGGCTTAAAATAACACTCACGTTGCCTATACTGACGAAATATTAGTCTGAATTAACTCTTTGTCAGTAGTTTTGCAGTCCTAGACTAGACGTGAACATCTGCAACTCCACAAATATATTTCCCATCACAAGCACCTCATTAAATGTTTAATTTTATTTTTCATTCCTCCTAATAATTTTTTTATTTAATATAACTTTTTTAGTTTTTTCATTTGTTGAATAGAGTTGGTACACGCCGAGAAACGGAAGGATTAGAATATAGCTGTTGTTTTTTCGGTTTTTGTCCTTATTTTGCTACCATTCTATTGTTATGTTGTTTGTTGTTAATGTTTAGATATTGTATAACATTTATTTTATTGTTAATTTTACTACTATTTTAGAGGTGTTTGTTTGTTAGGTTGTATTTATCTTAATGTTATTTAAGTATAACGACTTTTTAAATTTATTTCAATTTGTTGAGAAATATTTATTTTAATATTTTTACTGTATTTGATATATTATATTTGTTGATTTTTTTTTACATAAAAAGATAAATTTTAAAAAATTAATACAGCTCGAACCAAGTCAAATTTGAGTAAAAATTTAAACTCATTTTTCAAATCGGACCGAACCCAATCCTAATAATTAAGCCTAACATTTTATTAAGGCCCAACCCAAATCAGAATCATAAACAACTCTAATATTAAGCAACTTTTGTGGTTAGACTTGTGCCAACATAAAAGATTACAATATTTGACATAACATGAAGCCTTTAGTTTGCAATTTTTAATGTTATATTTCAGAATATTTTATTTTGTAAATCGCGACAAGAAAAAAAAAATGTAGTTAAACTTGGGTGCAAGAGAGTTGCGTCTCTTGGGAATATAATCTAATCTCTTGGTATAACAATAAGCAAAATTCGATCTCTTTATCAACCTCAAACAACAGTGGTTACGATTGAGAAGGGGAATGCACGTTTTGCTAAATAAAACCTACAGGAATAGGACGAACACCCTGCAATCGAGATAGCAAAACTTTTTATTCGTGGTTTACAAGTTAATTTCTTAAGAATGAGAATTTTATGGCGAGAGATTTAATTTTTTTAGTACAAAGTATGATAGAACTAAAACCACTTGTTATATTGGGTTCAAATATAACAGATTTATCTTTCTGAGTCAAGTTTCACAAACGTAGATCAAACCGAATTACGTAAACAGTTTCTTATCCCTTGTTCATCACGATATCATTAGGAATATCCACTTTCTCTGTCACTCCCTATTTCTTATATAAATAGTAAGCTTGAATATATATATACATGATTGCCATCTCCCGGCATGCAAATATATATATATATATAATGGAACAAAAAAGGAAACTTCCATTAGAGTAACATAAAGTAGTGGTAGTAGGCCTTTGTATTTCATGTATAGTCAACATTAATCAACGACATGATAGTCAACTCACTCTTGCCTATGTCTCCCCATAGTAAATCCTCCAACTACTACTCTACCCTGCACTTCCTCTTCCTAACTATTCCATCTCTTATCACTTCAAAATCTGTTTAACAATTATTTCCTACTGATTTTAATTTGGGTTAATGGCATATTTGTTCCCTATAATTTAGCAAAACATTCAACGTGGTACTTCAAATTTCTAAATGTCCAATGTGCTCTTTGTATTTTGCTTTTGTCTTCCAAAATGATACTTGATTCTAGCGGCATTAAAGTTTGACGTGGAAGTACACGTAGACCACTGAAATATTGACGCATGGCATTTTTGCAAGAAAAATGTCCACCAAGTCAAACCTAGAGGCATGATAGCAGTTTTACCATTTTATTACGAAAATTTTTTTACAAACAAAATAAAAAAGCAAACCCAAAAATTCAATATAATCATCAAGTTAATTGAACAAAACCCTAAAAATACAAGATTGAATAGAATAACTGAACAAGAACAAAACAAAATGTCCTGAGAAACCCAAGCTTCTCATCGACTCCTGCAAGATCACAAGTGTCCTTCAGGAATGCAGGGTGCTCAATTCCGGTGAACACATAGAGAGCTTCCAATTACTCTCTGTTCTACCGTCGACATCCATGAAAAAAACGAAAAACTTGATTTGCTAAAAAAAAATTGACATTTTCCTGTCAATGCCCAAAGATCTGACACCATCGGTTGCCCCAACAACACCCAAATAACACCATCACCACAAGCACCCTGAGGCACCCGTCAGATTTAAATGTGAGATGTAGCGTTATGCTGTTGAAATAACTCAAATTATTTCAAGTAATTTAATCAAATAAATTGACATTAATTCATAATGATCACATAAAACCACAATTATCAACATAAACTTGATGATTTAATGTTATATGATTCTATAAATAGAATTATAGGTTCACAGTCAATCAAATATAAAGTTAAGATTCAAATCCAAACCCTATTAATAAACTTTCAACATAATGTCTAGATATAGTGATCTCCATGTCCTTAGACATACTACAATTTATTTTTAGAAATTTAGCTTTGATGATTACACGTCTTGAGATATTGAAATCCATGTCTTGAGACATGACTTTTCAAGTCTCGAGACTAGGTCTAGAAAATAGGTCTCCCCTGGTTCGCCATTTTAGCTTTAATGTTTGGATGTCTCAGTTGTCTCGAGACTTGAGATAGGAAAAAGCTAGCTTAGCTTCAATGTACTCTTATCTCGAAATAAAAATCACTTTGTCTTGAGACTAACGTGGATTGTCTTGAAACATTAAGACTTTGCACGAACAATAAGGTATTCTGACAGTCTCGAGACATGATCTTACTGTCTCGAGATTGAATAACAAAAAGACCAAAAATGACTATTTTCGAGCATTCCAGCCATAGCAAATTATACTTAAAACATGCCTAAACAAAACACCAATGCAATAACCATCAATTTGACACATGCAATTACAATCAAATATCATCCAAGCATACAATCCGATACAACTAGACAAAACTTATCAACTAACACAATCAAACTTGTACAATCATGCATGATTAGCTGTTAACCAAAGCTTGAAAATTAACCTTGGAAACCTTAGGTCACCTTACCAAGTACACCAAAACATGAGCATATATTATATATATATATATATAAACAAAATATCATAAGAACTCCAAAATACTCTCTAATGACTTTGTAACACCCCAAACACAATTTACACGTTACAACCACGGTATAAAATTTACATCGATACATAAAATCTTGACCGTTGATTTTCGAGTAAACTTAAATTCAAATCAAGAGTAAATTAAATTAATTTAACGAAAAGCATAAATACCAGAAATTCGTGTGCTTTGAAAAAAACCTTATCTTATTAATTATTTAAAAGCAAATCCGTTCACTATAACTACTTGATTCGTAAATCATCATTTTTTTATTTAAAAACTTTGTAGCAGAAGAATACCTTAGAGTTCTTAATTTTTGAAAAAAAAAAAAAACCATAGAGTTTCATCGATTATGTCGTCCTGTTAAAAATACCAATTAAAATTATATGTTTACAAAATAAAAATCCAAAACCAAAATAATTACCCTAAAAACAAATTAAAAAGTTCAAAAGTCTGTAAAACCCATAATAAATCCAAACATACTTAAAAATAAAATGTTTGAACCGAGCTCCAAAATCACCGCCAAATCTTAAATTTGAAGATAACTGAAAAGTATCAAAACAAACGGATTGAGCTAGAAGCTCAACGTGTGACCTGGCCCACATTCAGAATTTAATATTAACATGCTCAACAAATCTCCAACAACAGACCCACTAACAGCCTTCTTCGAAGAAAACCCAGCACCACTATTGTTGGGCTTTAAGACCCTCCCACTAGCCTTAGGCCCAAGGCTCACACTAACAACTCTTTTTCTAACCCCAAAATCCCCATCAACCGCGATACCCTCCTTTCCTTGCAAAAGATCCCGCAAGTTTCCTTCCATCCAAATTCACTTTCCTAGTTGAAATCACTGTCGTACTTGCATCCAAACCAACAGCCCCATCAAGACTGACACTCTCCGTGTGATTGTCGGCCCTTGTCTCAGCCCCATCGACCTCTAACACGATGAATCCGGATCCACCCAAACAACTATTACTACCGATGCTCATCACCTCCGATAAACCTCGTGATCTTCCCCTCTGTCGTCATTCAACCAGCACCCAAGGACAAAACAACTCTTCCTCCACCCTAGCCTGTAATCCTGATTTCTCAATCTCTCAACTGCCTTGAATAGTCGCATCCCCGTCGTGGTCGGTTTTCTCCTGAAACACAATGCCAAGCTATGACTATAAAGCCCGCACGTTGAACATTAAGTAACCCTTCATACTCAACTGTTTGTAATCTACCATTGATTCTAATTTTTGAAATCTAAATGTTTTTTCAAATCCACACTGACGGCCAATCTAACAAACCCGTCCCTTAACTGTCGCATCAATACAAGCATCGATATGAATCACAGGTTCAATTATTCTTCCAAGAGCTCGAAGCAGAAAATCAAAGTAAAAACACCGAGACAACCCAGGTAAACGAATCCAAACTACCTGAGTATCCACTTCTCTATTTGGTTGTCGAGAAATCGGCTTAATATCCAAAGACAACACATGGACGACCACCCAATAAAACATTGTCAAAATCATCCTTATCTTGGAACCAAACCGGACAAGATAGAAATCGTTTTCCAAATCCATTAACTGAACTCGGCCCCTGATGTTCCACAATAAAGACACCTTATTGAGTAAGGTGTTGAATCCTATTGTCCTCCCTAATAATTTGATCACAACTGACCGAGCCATCTTCCTCTCAGTAAACCGATGAACACAATCGAAAAACGTGATTGAAGGGATTCCATTCACCATCTCTGTAGCCACACCCTCATCCTGTAATACAAACTCCTCTTCCATGCTAACATTCACACCAACCTTCAATTTCGCCTTATTCCTTTCACACACTTCACATCAACCATCAGTAAATATTTTTTTATGAAATTAAAATTAAAATTACAAAATTCAACAACACCACTTCAAACTTGAAATTACAACTAATCACAAAATATCCAGATTAATCTTAAAAATAAATTGTGGGACTTCACTCCGGTTGTCAATAACACCGTACAACTTGCAAGCCACCCAGGAGTTGACATTGGTAGCCACAACCAGCATAACTCGTAATACCACACTATTCTGGTAGCCTCAACCAGATATTTCGGGTGATAATTTTAGTTGCAGCAATTCAAACTAGTTTAACGAGGACAAACAGGTCTAGCCTAGGGGTGGCCAACCAAACCAGACACCATCCTATGCTGTTTCGGGTTTATTTGGTGGTGTCAAATAGTTGAAGCTAATTACATAAAACAAACCCGAAACAGCATTGGATTACTATCATTCTACAACTTGACCTTCATCCAAATTACATAAATCCGCATCCAACAAGTCCATTAGGTAAGGCATTAACTTGAATAAAAGATAAAATTGCAGTACTAACATATATCCAATAGCTCTTCTCTACCTCAACTAAACAGCCCTAGATCCAACTGTTATGATGTTTGAACACTAATCCTTAGGACAAAATAAAATCCTTCCAAACCGAAAGAAGACAGACTGTGTTGTATTAATGTTCCCACAATAGATTTATTAAAAAAGTAAGAAATAGAAGTAACTAAGTTACTTTGGGTGGGAATCAAGATCCATCTCCTGAAGGTTCAGCAATAGATCCTTTGAGTTCAAGAAAACTTTGTTGGCTGAATTTGCAATGGTCTGTGCAATTTCTCTAGAAGCTTCGATTTTCCTCAACGTTATGAATGCTGGGTTCTTTGCAATTGCTTGACCAATGAGTTGGGCACTCTTGGCTTCTCCCTGTAAACCAGAAAAAATAAATAACTTACTTTAGCAGAGAAAAAAGAACAATCAATTTTATCATATTAAGCCAAATATCAGAATTTTCTTAGAAAATTCCTGAGAAAAGCAGAAAACTGACATCCAAATATGCTTCAGATTATCTTCAACGCTGTAAAGATATCAGATCTACCTAATACTCCCATTGAGCTGTATTTATCATAAAATTTTATAGAAAAACTACCAAGGCCAGATTGTTTGGTTCCATTTTATGTATCTCACCTGTGCTCGGATAACAGCACTTTTCTTGTCCTGTTCAGCTTTTTCCACAATAAATTTAGCTCTCTCAGCTTCTTGTGCAGCCACCTGTTTCGCCTCAATTGCAGCAGTGAATTCTTTCCCAAAAGTCAGACTTGTAATGGACACATCATCAAGTTGAATGTTGAAGTAAGCTGCCCTTTCAGTCAGAATCTTCCTGATTTCCTTACTGACATTCTAAAAGCACAATAATTCAACTTCACACAATTAATATAAATCATCTATGCTATTCTTCGGGCATCAAAAATGTATGACAGGATATCTACCTCTCTCTGAGTAATGAGTTGGCTAGCATTGTATTGAGCAACAACAGCTTTTAAAGTTTCATGAATGATTGAAGGCAGGACCCTCTCATTATAGTTCTCACCAAGGGTTCGATAAATTTCAGTTAACTGAGTTGACTTGGGGCGAGTGAGAACACGAAGCCCAATCTTGACCTGCAGAGGATACGGTTCAGAAGCAGGCTTAGTGTCAAATTAAGGCATTACTTAACATTTTTCTATTTAAATTTTCACCTAATATAACTGTGCAAATGCATGTATGTTATAGCATCAACAAGAAATTTCACCCTCTCATTATAGAGCCTTTTCATATGATTGAATGAAACATTTCGCAGGTAAAAAGAATGTAAATTTCAAATATTATATTCATAGTTCATATGACCATATCAGAGACTGAATAGACACTATAAATACTTTTACAATTAAAAACTCGATAGGAGGTATGACATAGAAGGAAAAGAAAAGATTACATTTACAATTAATACTTTGTGCAAAATATAGCAAGTAATATACATATTCTTTTAATTAATTTTCTTCCTTTAGTAAGCTCTGATATAGCAATTAGTAATAATATATTTATCTGATTGATTGAGAATGTAAATTCAAATTTTAAGGATTTAAACACTATGCTTAGATTGCGTTTGGGAATTTACATTTCAAAATATGGAATGCATCTAAAAAATAGAGTTGTGTGATAAAACACATAAACGTGAAGTTCATGATTATTTTTCAAATTCATGGATTTGTTGGATACATAATTAGTGGTGAATTTGAAATTCTTATAGATATCTGTAAATTTGAAATACATGCTTTTACGTGTAACAAACATATAATCATATTGAATCTAACTAATTTATAAATAACGCATGCATTCTACTTCAACAATTTTAATAAAAAAGAATCCAAATTTTCAAGATCATGTTGCCAAACATAACATTGCAGGACTTTCCCTGCAAAAACTACCTTCATCTCACCAGCATTAAAGCATGACGTCTGGTAAAGCACAAAAATAAAATAGGGCAAGATTTTATTTTATTTTTTAAGCCCCAGATAGTATCTTTTTAGATTTCAAAAACTAAAAAGCAACGAGGTAATGATAGGAAAAAGTCTATGTGAAAGTTGAAAATCAGCATTTACCATCTGGAGATCACGACTACCGGAAGTACTCTCAACTAAATGAGGTCTTGCACGGACATCATAGATGATAGGCCTCTCAAACCATGGTATCATAAGGTGTGTCCCCTCTGAATAAACCTGCAGAACCAAGAATTAAACTTCATGACATACTGCTAGACAGAGGCTAAGTCAAAAGAAAAAAAATGTACATTAGAATGTCAATGGGACAGCAGAAAAAAATCTGGTCATTCAAGAAAGGATAGCACAAGGCTGCTAGTTAATCAATTCCATATAGAAGAAATAGCCATTCTTAATACGCAAGTTCCACAAAGCACTATAATATCCGCAAACAACAGATAAAGGGAAGGAGATGCATTTTAAATAAACATGCAAACTGGTAGAATGATTACCTTATCTTTGATGCCCAAAATCCGATTGAAAACAATTGCTCGGTGCCCTCCGTCAACGTTGTAGAGACTATTGGCAACTCCATAGAGGCCAAGCCCACCAATGACTCCAATCTTAAGCAAAGCAGGAAGTGCTCCACCTCCAGGCATCTTAGGAACTTTGAGGTTGTTGAGATTCATTTTACTCAATGCTGACAAGTTAAACAATGGATGTCAAATAGCAGAAGATTCCAAAGGTGTTAAAAAATCCACTAAGCATCAAAAAATTTTGGAACATTATATACAGAAGATGAGATAGAGATCAACCGATTAACAACTGCTAAGAAACAAATATCTAAATGATAAACAAAGAAAGCATGCCTATATCAACATTAAACCCAATGTGAGATGTCAGGAAGCAACTCTTAGGAAAAGCAACTATGCAAAACATCCGTGTTTACACTCTCTATTGGAGAAGAAGCTCCAAAAGCCCAGCCCCCAATATAATTAGGATTTTGTAAGTCATATCTTCCAGAAAGAAGTGTAAGCACCCAAACTATTTCCTTGTCATGAAATAAAATATATTGCTCCACAAATAACATAACACAGCCAATATAAATCATTCAAAATGTTGCTAAGCAAATGGGTTTCCCTCAACAGCGTACAAAGTTCAACAAAACCCAGTCATTTCATCAAACCGCAAAACAAGACAATCTAGCTTTCAAGAACAAGAGGATGCCGCTTTTGACAGTGGCGGGTAGCACTGCCTTGTCCAAGAGATACGAATCAACAAGAAGAAAAACAAAGAGGGAAACGAAACCGCTCAATTTAGCACCCAAAAGGCTGATCACTCACGCCCAAAATTTCTAAAAAAACAAACGCAACAAATATAATCTAAAACTTCTCTTTGAAAAACAGAGGAACAGGAAGATCGAATACCTACAAAAAGGCCACCTTTGAAGAGAGGAATTGCGAAAAAAGATAAGGAAGAAAAATGGTAGGGTTTAGGGTTTTATATATTAGGTTTTTCTTTCAGTCGACCCCGATATGTTCAAAATTAATTATTCCTTTGTGTATTTTTATTTTTGACTTAATCATAATATTTGTATACTCTAATTGTATTTTTGAGTTTTTTTTGTCATCAATTTTTGTTTTTTAATTTTATTTTTTTAATAGATAAAATATTTTTAATGAGATGTAATTTATTACTTAAATTATCCAATAAAAAAATTACATGTGAAAAATAATAAAATAAATAATACATTAAATTAAAAAATAACTTTTAATTTAAAAAATAAATAGAATTATCTAAAGAAAATTAACTCAATAAAAAAAAATTTAATAAACAACCATACGAAAGATTGAAATTTTTTTGAAAGAAAAGAAAGCTTGAAATCTGAAATTTATTCATTAAATTTATTAAAAAACAGATTAAAAAAATAAAAATTAATGATTAAAAAAAACTCAAAAATATAATTAAGATTATTTTAACAAAATATATAAACATTAATAACCAAATTTATCATTAATCCTTTACTTTTAAATAATAAACTTTCATTTTCATTCCTTTTAAGGAACAATCATACAACAAAATAACAAATCAAATAAACCAATGTTATTGGTATAAGATTGGTGGGCAAATTCATCATAACATTAATCCATTCTATTGATGACTAGATTAAAAAAATATAAATATCTTTTTTTATTTAATATAATTTAAAAGCTTAAATCATAATATAATCTTTCAATTATTCATCTTTTCATTATTTTTTTCATTTTATTTTATCTGAAAATTACTTACATTCAATAAAAATATATCTGATGTCATATTTTTATTGGTAACTTTTTTTTTTTGATAAATTAGGTTGAAAATGTTAATACAATTGTCATAGTTTGTGGGTCAATTTTTTTTTTTTTTTTTTTTAATAAAAGTTTATGGAACTAAGTTAGATTTTGAACTACAAAAATTCTTCACTCTATCTACTTTGAGGATTACTAAGGCTGCATCAAGAGGTGTCTTAAGCAATTGAAGATCTTTCTTTTTTTCGAAAGTCAATTTGGCTATAAGGTCTGCACTTTGATTTTCTTCTCTCGTGACATAGCGGAATTGTTTTATTGAGATAAGATGTGATGAATCTTTCTGATTAAGACGGATTGCGATATCTTTGAAGCACTGCCATGAATGGCTTTAACATCCTCTAAATTGTCTGATTGAATTGTGTAAATCCCTTAAAAATCTCATTGTAGATTAAATTGTACCACTGGATTTAAAAAAACTCGACTGTAAATAGAGATCTTAATCTCATTTTTAATCATTCATTCTTGAATAATAGAATATTTTTTTAATGCATTTAATCAAACACTTAGTGTGCTATTACTTTTTTATGGGTTTCAATTTTTTCATTCTTTCTTTGTCATTTAGTTGTTTTCACTTTACTTTCAGTGCTTTGGAGAATTTCAATCAAGAATTCTCATCTTTCAATAGTTAAATCGATTTATATGAATTTGAAGCAAAGAAATTGTCATACAAATTTGAAGCAAAAAATTTATCACATAGATTACAAAACTAAAATTTTAAAGTCGTAAGAAAATGTTTTTCACACCTCAAAATCATTTTATTTTACTAACGTTATTTTATTTTTTTCTTGTTTCAGTTTTCTTATTTATTTTTCTAACAATTATTACTTATTATAACATGTGTGTATGAATTAGTATATATATAAGCATAGTATCAAATTTAGCTCTCAATGTTTATCTTTTTTATCAATTTAACCCTTATTTTTTTTAACTAAATTTGATTATCAACCTTTAAAAAAAAAAAGTCAAATCACTTGTTTTAACAGAAATTCTGACTAAAACATTAATTTTTTTTGACAATGTTGGTGTGACAATCAACATTGACAATTTAGGTGTACTTTTATGCTGACATGTCTTTATTTACCTTATATGACATATCAATAAATAATTTCAAAAAATATAAAAAATAAAAATATTTAAAATTCAAGAAAATATAAAAAGTTCATAAAAATTCAAAAAAATAGCAAGAAGTACAAGTGGATCGTCATTTGAGCTACCATGTTTAAAACTTTAACTTTTAGTTAGTATTTTCGTTAAAAAACAATAATTTAACTCTTTTTGAAAGATTGATGATCAAATTCATCTTTTTCTTTTTTAAGGTTGAGAGTTAAATTTAGCTAAAAAAAAAATAAGATCAAATTGACAAAAAAGTTATAAACATTAAAGGCTAAATTTTGTATTATACCTAATATATAACATAAAATTTAAATCTTACTTTCATTAGAGCTGATCATGGGTCGGGATGGGTCGGGTTTCAAGAAAATTTTAGGCTCAATTACTAAGCTTGGGCCCGACTCGAAAAATGAGCCTAAAATTTTACTCAAGTCCGACCCGAATTATAAAAGTCAAACCCGAGCCCAACCCGGTCCGATCCATATTAATTTTTTAGATTATTTTATTATATACAAGAAGTTTAAAAAATACATAATATATAAAATACACTTAAAAATATTAAAACAAATATTAAAAATAAACAATTTTAAAATACATTAAAATTTATTTATATTAAGATAATTACAAATAAAGTAGTAGAAAAATTAGCAATAAAACATAAGTTCTATAATATTCAAATAATATTAAAAAAGACAACGAAACAATAGTAAAAAAAACATGAAAAATAACATCCAAACAACAAAAATAATAATCAAAATAGTAGTAACAATACAACAACAAAAATAGCAATAAAAACAATAGCAAAAACAACACCAAAACAATAACCAAAACAAAAAAAAAAAACACTAAAACAATAAAAAACAACAATCAAAACAATAAAAAACAGCACCAAAACAACAATATAAATTTGTTATTAAAAATAGTTAATTTATTCGGGTCAAGTAGGACCTAAACCAAAAAACTCTTATCCGAGACTCGATCCGTTTAGAAAAACGAGCCTCATTTTTTTGTCTAAACCCATTTTTCGAACATATATTTTTGTCCAATCCTATTTTTCAGACTTATATTTTTATCCAAACTTTTTTATTTTTTAGGCGCCCCTTCGGATCGGGTGACCCGACCATGATCAAATCTAACTCTCATAAATTGTATATTTTAATGCAAGGAATTATCGTAGAGGAAATTACATTGGAGATTGAAGGTCAATTCACCCTTTGGGGATAGAGAAATGTACAGTGAGGTTGATAAAGAGATCTGTCAAGAGGGCATAAGGGAGAGAGAAAGGATCAATTCACAGTTTAATGAATAGCGTAGAGCTGAATACTCTTTCCATTTTTTCTTTAATAACGATTTTTTTTTTTGAATTTTAAAAAATCAATCTATTTAACCAATAAATTTATGAGTAATTTAGTCAACTTAAGGCCATTATACATTTTTATAATATTTAATACTAATTATACAACCTTTTACAGCATGTTTCAAAAAAATCAGTACATCACATCAAATGCATGTGCAGTTGTTAGTGGGATGGGTAGATGCATGAATCAATCCTCATCCCGATAATTTTATATATAAATGGCAAACTCAAACCCTAATTTAAGCAATCACATATTTTGGGTTTTTGGTGAATTAATTAATCTAATTGGAATATTGTTATCCGTTTTCTCTTTTGTTGCCTTCCTAATTAAAATTAATTTTGATTCTTTTTCATACTATCAATACTTATTTCTTTTTGCTTTATTATATTCATGTGATTATATGGTATCTAACATTAATCTGATTTCAACAAAAACCCAAAAGAAAAAACGATCTTTGCTTATTAAACAACCAGAGTCTACATATATAAGAAAGGGCCGATTCCTGTTTTTATTTGTTATTCTCAGCTTTGCTTCATCTCTTTTACACCCATGGCCTCTTCTTCAATCCAACAAGGTAACCCAGTTGACTCTCCTTTCATCCATCTTTAATTTTACATCATTATTTTTCAGACTTCTTTGTTATAAAGTTTCTTCCTTTAGCTTAAAAGTTTAACTTTTTGATTCTGGGTAACTGATTCTTTCTTCAAAATGCTTAAATTGTTTTTTTTTTTTTTAAATAGAAAATGAGATTAATTCAGCTGAAAAAAGATGTTCCTTTTAATCTTTTTTTAATTGAATTTTAGCTTAAATTTACTGTCTGAAAGAATATTTGAGTACTATTGAACATAGACAATATGGTTTTAGCTGTCAAGTTCAGATCTTGTTTGATCCAAAAATACAGTTCATATCTTCATCCGTTGGAGCTTAATTAGAAAATAGAGATGCGACTTTGACGGGAATTCAGGTTCTTTTTGTGAAATTTTTTTCCTAGTTTTATTTTGAAATTATGAATTAAGATGAAGTAGTGGAAGGTGACTTAATTTTTATGATTGGTTCTTTGATAGAAGCTGAAGAAGTTAATGTTGGTTGCGTTTTTGGTTGATGGGGTTAATTATATCATTTCTATGAAGGATTATGAAAAAATTGTGGTTTGTTTAAGAATTAATGGGATTGATGATTGATTGTTTAGGTGGAGAAATGGCTCTAGAGGAAGGACTAGGTACTCCACAGCTGAGTTGGAATCCGGTCAATGAAGCGTCAAAAATGCCATCCCCATCGTCGACTTCAACAACTCCGACCCTGATCCTACCGAGTTCCGCAAAGCGTATTGATAGGATGGTGAGCAGCCTCTCCAGTTCGAGTATGAACTCGGCGACACCATCACCGTCCTCAACAGTAAAGGCTCCAGCTTTGATCCTATCGAATTCCAGCAAGCGGATTGACAGGATGTCTAGTAGCCTCTCCAGTTCCAGTTCTGGCACTGCCGAACCCTCAATAACACCATCACCATCTTCTACAGCAACAGCCCCAGCTCTGGTGCTATCGAATTCCGGCAAGCGCATTGATCAGGCTGGCAAAAAGAAATATGTGAAGCAGGTAACAGGTCGCCATAACGACACTGAGCTGCACTTGGCAGCACAGCGTGGTGACCTGGCAGCTGTAAAGCAGATTCTTGCAGATATTGATTCGCAGATGATGAGGACTGCGAGTGGGGAAGATCTCGACATGGAGGTCTCCGAGATTCAAGCAAGTGTGGTGAATGAAGTAAATGAATTGGGGGAGACAGCCTTGTTTACTGCTGCCGAGAAAGGATATCTTGATGTTGTCAAGGAGTTGTTAAAATACTCGAATAAAGAGACTGTGACTAAGAAGAATAAAACTGGGTTTGATCCCCTGCATATTGCTGCGAGTCAAGGGCACCATGGTAATATCTTGAGCTTTTCATTATGTGATTTTGCTTATGCTGATTTCCTTTTATTGATTGTTCGAGTTCTTAAACCATATATGTGGGCAAAGACTATTGAACAATTTTGACTATTCTGTTACATTAGACAGCTCAGAAAATGTAGGAAAACAAGAGGGCTAATTTAAAAACAAAAAAAATAGGGGTTGCTTTTACTAGATTGCCTTCGATTAATGTCATCTTTAATCTATCTAGTAGTGCATTCAGTTCATTAATTATTAGGGAACAGAAGTTGTTAAAATCATAGGGTTAACTTCAGTATATTGATGTGCACTTGCTTGTGAAATGTTTTGAGGCACAGTATTTGTGCCTTACTATATAACTTCCTGCGGGAACAGTCGGCTGCACCCTTATGTTATGAATGTTATAATGAGGCACTATCACTTTTCAACCTTCAGGACAACTTTCATCATTTTGTTTGTAAACGATATAGACTATAAATAGTGAATAAATGAATGCCTGCAGTATTGATTCTGCTGTTGGATGGAACACTAACCCGGGTTCTTCCTGTGCAGCTATTGTCCAAGTGCTGTTAGATCATGACCCTAGTCTGTGCCAGACTTTCGGGCCATCAAATGCGAACCCCCTTGTCTCTGCAGCTACCAAAGGGCATACGGCGGTAGTCAATGAGCTGTTATCGAGGGATGGTGGCTTGCTAGAGAGTACAAGATCAAATGGGAAAAACGCATTACATCTAGCTGCTCGACAAGGGCATGTCGATGTCGTAAAAACTTTGCTGAGCAAAGATCCGCAATTGGCAAGAGGAACCGACAAGAAAGGACAGACTGCATTGCACATGGCTGTTAAAGGACAGAGCTGTGAGGTCGTGAAGTTGCTTCTCGAGGCAGATGCTGCTATTGTGATGCTTCCGGACAAGTTTGGGAACACAGCATTGCATGTAGCCACTCGGAAAAAGAGAGCTGAGGTACAAATATCCCTCTCACTTTTTTGTTTTTTGCTATCAAGGTAAAACCGAAACTTTTAGTTAGTAGTTAGGTTGTTTGTAAACGGTTCGTCTAATTGAATCTTCTGATTTCATTAGAACTAGTAAATGGTACCCATGATTTTGTATATTTTGCGACATTCCTTGCAATTTTCTGGAAACGGTTCATCTAATTGAATCATCTGATTTCTTTGCAGATAGTAAGTGAGTTGTTGTGCCTACCCGATACAAATGTCAATGCACCCAACCGAGACCATAAAACAGCCCTAGACATAGCTGAGGGGCTTCCCCTCTCTGCAGAATCCTCGGATATAAAGAGCTGCCTTCTTCGTTGTGGTGCTCTCCGAGCTAACGAACTGAATCAACCGAGAGACGAGTTGAGGCTGACGGTGACACAAATTAAGAAAGATGTCCACACACAGCTCGAACAAACCAAAAAAACCAACAAAAATGTTCATAATATCTCGAAGGAACTCAGAAAACTCCACCGAGAAGGAATTAACAACGCCACGAATTCAGTGACTGTGGTGGCTGTTCTATTCGCAACAGTTGCTTTCGCTGCTATATTTACTGTGCCTGGAGGAGATCAAGATAGCGGAGTCGCTGTGGTGGCAAGCTCTTGTTCTTTCAAGATATTCTTCATCTTCAATGCTGTTGCTCTCTTCACGTCTTTGGCAGTTGTGGTGGTTCAAATTACGTTGGTTAGAGGTGAAACGAAAGCAGAGAAACAGGTGGTGGAAGTGATTAACAAGTTGATGTGGTTGGCTTCGGTGTGTACTTCGGTCGCTTTTATGGCCTCCTCGTATATAGTGGTTGGGCGGAAACACGAGTGGGCTGCGATTTTGGTTAGCGCGGTTGGGGGTATGGTAATGGGTGGGGTTATAGGGACCATGACTTATTATGTGGTGAAATCTAAGAGGAGAAGGAAGAGGGTAAAGAATTCAAGGAGGAGTGGATCCAGCTCTTGGCATCGTTCGGAGGCGAGTAATTCCGAAGTTGAAGTTGATCGGATTTATGCTCTCTGAGTCTGTAACATTTCGAAAACGGAGTCCAACTACACAGAAGATGGGATTTAAATGATATGCCGGTGTTGTTCATAAGCCGGTATGCTTCTCATGGTTGCATATGAACTGAGATGTGGTGGGGCATTGGAACCTTGGACATGGAAATGTAGTATTGAACTGTTTTTTTTTTGGTACAAAAGGAACACTGGTTCCTGAAATTAAGCAAACATTTTGCGACCGGTGGGTGAGTGAGTAAATATTAAAGAGAGGTCAAATGGGATTGTTTAGTATTTGGGCTCTTTTATAAGTAATCAACGAGTCCCCCTAACATAAATTGTCGTAACAATAAGTTTTCACCCAATCACTTGGTCCAGATGAAAGCAGGCCACAACCCAATAACATTTAGACTATACCCGAATAAGGCCCATGGCCTGAAGAATGGAGGAAATATTTGTTGTTGTGGAATTAAAATCAGAAAGTAGGGAAACATAACACAAAAATGCAAATGTGGGGCCTCTCTTCATCTTCACCAACTGCATTTCATGTCTGAAGCTGAAAATGAGAACACCCCAACTTCGCTAACTGTTCTTCTTGACCTAACCCATGGCTGCTGAGACTGCCTGCAATGTGCAATGGCTCCTTGAATGGGGCTCTCCATCTCTGCGTTTACACTGCTGCTTCGTCTGAGAACCAGCAAATGCTGTTGTCCATTTGAAGATCCAGGTGAATGGCGTTTGCTGGCCATTGAAAACGATCTTCTATGTCCATTTCCATTCATGTCTTGCTCTAATGGAGCTTTCTTTGTTGGTTTATGTTTACCAAATAAATATCTGAGATAAGCCCTAGAAGCCTTCTTCAGCTTTGAACCGATGGAGGATTGCTTCATCAGCTGAAGCTTTTTGGTCCATGATTTCTTCGGGTCTTCACCACTTCCGCCATTTGACTGCTCCAGCTGATCTCCACTAGACTCGGAAGAAGGTGAGATGTCTTTCTCGTGAGGTTCGGTAAGGGAGTTCTGTAGCAATTTTCGCACCATTTGCAGGCGAGGAGGAAGGTGAAGAGGAAGGAGTTTCCCTTTGTAAAAAAGCTCATCAGCTGGGGAATTTGTGGGCTCTTTATCACTGGAAACTGAAGACATGTGGAACTCGAACTCTCTGCTTATGGGGTTGGAGACCATGTTATTAGAACGTGAGCTCACTTCCATGTCAATGTATTCATCCTCCTCTTCTTCAAGGTTATTTGAGAAGTGGCTTACAGCCGCCATTTTCAGATGTTTAAGCTGAGCTTTGTGACGAGGAGAGGCAATGGAGTTTTGGCAACAAAATAGCGATGGCGACAGAGGGTGTATATATATAACACTTGATCAACCGAGTGTTGTCTACATTCTTTTTAAATAGTTTAATGTGATATAAATAATTCCATTCTAAATTTTTAGTATTTTCACTGAAAAAAATTAATTTCAAATGAAAATTCTGAAATTCAACATAAAATTATTGATTTGATATTAAATCATTGAAAATGATACACTAATTATAATTATGTGTTTATCTCCGAATTTACTCTTGTTTAAATTTAATTATGTGTGGTCCTCTGAGTTGACTTTGGATATGTGGGAGACCATTACTCTGATTTACCTCCCCACATACATCAAATCTTATTCTAATTACTCTATATAATTCTTGATTTTTTATTATAGTTGATTTGAATATATTATTTGTAGTTATACTTATATTTATAAATTACAATAATCTTTTTATATTTAAATTATAAAAACTTAAATGAATTTAATTTTAAAACGATCGACTGTATCAAAATGTTTTTTAAATATTATCAATAATACACCATTTGATTTATGAT
Source organism: Kokia cookei (assembly GCA_039519145.1). Taxonomy (NCBI): domain Eukaryota; kingdom Viridiplantae; phylum Streptophyta; class Magnoliopsida; order Malvales; family Malvaceae; genus Kokia; species Kokia cookei. The sequence goes on from CM076903.1 coordinate 59,783,184, forward strand.
ACTCTTAGCTACTTAATTGTCCTTGAGGATCCTCCGCTCTCGGTTCATAAGCTCTTAGAAGATGATATACAACATCTTTTAAACGGCGATGGATGGAAACAATTAGTCCGTAGTTTAATCATGTTCTAATCATTTATGTACCAAAATTTTTTTATTGAAAGCACATCGTTATATAACATAAAATGGTACGGATAAGATGTGAGTGTGAAAATCTGTACAACATATTATAAAAAAAAAAAAAAAAATTGATATAAAAATCAAATCTGACTTGAAATGAAATGAAATGTTATCTTAAGTTCAAATCTCATTGTATGTACGTAATTTTTAGAACAAAAATATTTATTTCTTTATAAAGATATTGAATTTGTTTTCAATTTGAGGATAGAAATGAGTAGGTGAAGAGTGTTTATTATTGGAAAAAGAGAGTTAAATATGGTGGAATGTCTCCAAATTAAAAAAAAAAAAAATGTTTGAATAAATATTGTTGGTTTGCTTAGTGTGATAACAAGAAATAGTGTGATGCAACAGCTAAAGTTGAGGTTTTACCGGATTCCAGGGGTTTGTTTTTTGTTTGTTATTCATTGGGAAATCCACAGCTGTCTCCTTAAAAATCATCCCACCATACTCCATGTTTTTACTTTTAATATGTATTCTCTCTTAAATAATATTAAGATTAATATATTCTCTCTTTTACAACTGTATAAGAAATTAATTAACACATAAATTTAAAAAAAAAAAATCAGTCCTATAAAATTATTTTAAATTTCATTTTTAACATATATTTTTCTATGTTTGTACTTTCAAATTTTTTTAAAAGATTTTAAATATTAAATTAACAATAAATTGTAATTCAATTAATATAAAGAAACTGGTTAAATAATAAATAGAAGAGAATGAAAGAGTGCATGAGTTGTCGAACAGAATACGTGATGGACGCTTGGATGATGGGTGGGAATACAGGGAGGAAACTGTGGATGACAACACCCTATCACAACTCAACACTTTTTTTTTTTTTAAAAAGGAAGTTTTATTTCATTTTGTTTTTGTTGATTTGCATTATTCTCCACCATTACCCACTAAACAAATCTAAATACTTTGGAGTGGTTGTTTGTGTTATTGGGTTGTGAATAAACAAACCTAAGGATAGTGCATCTCAACTCATGTTTACACCTATTCATCTTTTCCAAGTTGTTTCCACTTCAAGGGAGGTCGCTCTCTCAATTTTTTTTATTTATTTCTTTTTATTTCTTTTTTATTACATGTAATCATTTTTTTCGAAAGTTCTCGTTAACTTAATCTTTTGTATTAAAAAAGGAGTCGCCTAATTAAAAATTATTAAATACTTATTATTTGTGGATCACGTTAAGATTCATTCAAAAACTTTTCTTATCATATCTAAATTTTTTTTTCATAATTCTATTACTATCAGCGATTCATAACTTTACTATTGACCCCACAAGTAGGGGCGAATCTAGGGAGACTAGCAGGGGTTCCGCCCTTCCCTAAAATTAATAAAGGTAAAATTGTACTTTATCTCCCTAAAAATGATAAAATTTTAATTTAATCCTTTAAAAATTATGATTTTTACGAAAAATTACGATTTAACTTCGTCCCCTAAAAAAAATATTCCTAGCTTCGCCTCTACCTACAAGGACATGTATTCAAAAGGGTCCACGTCAAGTTCTCCTTCTATATAAGTTGCCTCCATCTCCCTGAAGAGGCCAAGCACTCAACTCTCCTAATTAACCCCCAATTTAAGCACCCCCCAAACACACTCTAGACACCTCGCGAAAACCGCCTTCAACCTCCACAACATTTTTGTATCAAAATTGTATTTAGTTATAGAAACCACATAACTATTTACAATAATATTAAAATATTATTTTAAATAACATTTATAATTAAATTTAAATAAATAACAAATAATAATACAACCCAACAACCAATCTACTTTAGAAAAAATCATTAGTCAGCTCCCATCCAATATAAAATTTAGTCATTAGATTCTTTTGTATGTTCCACCTTTTTTCAATTTCAATTAAGATTAGTAATAACAAAATGACATTTATTATAGCGAAGAATAAAGATGAATGCAAGTACATGTCTTGGAAGCTGTATAGGTACAGTGTTTTATGTTCTATATATATTGATTTATTTGGGAGCCTACAAGAAACAAGAAGGTTAGATTTTGCCTTGTTGAGAAGCGACATGACAACTATGATAAACAAGCCAAAACAACAATAATGATTTGAGTTCTTTCTTTTCAACAATTATGATATATGCATTGCCTTGTCATTTGAGAAATGAAATCTTCATATTTTCCAATTCCAAATAAGTAAATGTTTTGACCATACAATTATTACATTTTTTTCTTTAAAAAAGGATTTTAATCATGATAGTCGGGTACCAATCGTATTTATCAATGTATACAATTATGATTTTAAACCATTACCAGCTAATCTATGTCTTGTTCTGGTCAAAATTCAAGTGCATTTTTATCAATATTAACTTTGTACAAATGCATACCGACCCGTACTGATGTACAAGATTTGATATTTTAAACTATATTTTAAGTTTTTTATTTTAACCATTTTAGATTTTCTATATTTATATTTAAAATTAAAGTTATTAAATTAAACAATTGAACATGATTAATAATTGTAAAACTTATATTACATATAAATATATTTATATGAATGTAATTGTGATATATTTACATGTATATATATAAATAATATATAATTTGTTAAGAAACTAAAAAATTAGACTATAAATAATATATAATTTGTTAAGAAACTAAAAAATTAGACTATATATATATATATACATAATCTATCAAGAAACTAAAATGAGACAATACATATATATATATATATATATGAAAAATATTTAAAAACATTGATAACCCGAAACGATACGCCGTAATATATCGGTACCAATACATACCAATACCAAGATAAAAACGATACCCCCACCAATCCTGACTACCTTAATTTCAATACTTTTCCACGATTCAGGTAGGATTTGACAGAGAGCTTGACCTGAGGGACACCATTGCCAGGCATCCCACCAGCAAAAGTAAAGAAAACCTCTACAGTAACAACACAACTGCTAGCAAGAACCATTTGGCTAAGTCATTTTGGACCTACCTTTTTGGAAGAGACTTTTTTATGGTCGAAAGCTCACATCCCACTAGCTTTCATTCCCTGGTGTTGAAGGCATCAGAGCCTCCCTGCAAAATGATTTTGTTATTCTAAAGATGAAAAAGACATTTCGAATTTCTATATCCAGAAATCTTTTTCAACGCGGATGATGTTGTTTTCATGGGGATCACCACTGCCTCTTGCTTCATCCGTCTGTCCCATCTGTTTTTTGAGGAAAAGGCTGAACCTTTCACATCAGCTTTAACTTTATTCTTTCTTAAGGCTGAGGACATCATCCCGTAAATTGTACAGGTTCATAACTAAATACTGATTCATGTGTTCTATAAATTCCATATTACAGGTTGAAAGTATTTACAGAAGAATCAACTAATTGAAACCCCGTCCATTTTTACAGAAATAACAGCGAAAGCTTGTTTCTTTCTTAAATGCAGCTTTTTGGCAGGTAGATAGTTGATAGTCTATACATGTCGTAATTACATTCTTCACAAGGTTAATTTATCTGATCTATGTACCTGATGCAGAATCACCAGAAATCAACTCCCTTTCAAGTTCATCGAACTCCCAATCACCGATCTCCTCCGAAGTGTAGTCTTGGTTAACCTTCCCAAACTCTGACTCTAGCTTCGCTAGTTCGGCTGCAGCATCTAGCACCGGCCATGTTTCAGGATTCTCTTTTGTGTCAGGTTTAGGTTCTGTTTTGGGATTCTCTTTTGTATCAAGTTTAGGTTGTGTTGATTCCAGAGGTGGGTGTGGAGATAAAATTTCCTGCGGCCTTTCATCGGGACTATCAACCTTTGGAGTCTCCATCTCTAAAATTGGCCTTTCAATGGTTTCGAATTCCACTCTTAACTTTTCAATGTCATCAAATAGCTCTTTAACCTTTGGATCATCTTCCCTGTATAGGAGACAGGAAGACTGGCGTAAAAACCTAATTTACAGGAAACTGGAAAAATGCAAGGATTGCTTGCAAAGAGGTATTTATCTCACCTTGAAGTTGTCCCATGCTTAGCATTAAAATGCTCTCTCAAGTTTTCAACCACACTGAAGATTGTTATAATCTGAAACGGTGAACCAGTCAACAGATAGCTCTATAACCAGGCAGGACCAATTCTTTAAAGACCGATAAATAAGCATACAATTACAACTTCTAGATTCACAAATCTCAAAATTTGGAATTACAAAAACCCAGGACTAAAATGAAAAATGCTTGAAACTAGTAAAACGTCAGAAAGTAAGCATTATATCTTTTCATTGGTGCAAAAATCCACTAAAAGAAGAAAGAATCAGACAAGGAAGAAAGAGGAGGAGGGAGATCTGCATCTGGAGCATAAATGCTGATAATAGCAACTCATGACATGACACCTTTTGAAGAATAGAAGTAATGAGATTTTTACCTTGGTTTCATAACCCAAATATTCCTCCTCAAGATGTTTCCTTGGGTTTGATTCTTTGGAATCATCATTTCTTGCACTAGATTCAGGAAAAAGAAAAAAAATTAAAAACTGAAATAATACAGGCCAGTACAATTTTTCAGGAAAATGTAGATTACCTCTCACTCAACTTCTTCAGGTTCTCTACAAATTTACCGATATGGCTAATGGTAGGGCCTAGCTCTTTCTGCAAGAGTACAATAATTCCAAGAGGACAAAGGGATATGATCCTCCACTAAATACATGGAAAAACTAAAAAAAAATAGAACATACCCATGCCGAACATATATTGTATCCGACACGTACACCCAAGTCCAAGTAACATAGGAAGAGCTACCCATCACTTGAGTTCTCAAAGTAAGTATTTTTTCCAACAGAATGTACTGCATACCTTGTAAGCTGAGAGAAGGGTAATGGCAAAGTTCACAAAATAATCCTCATGTCGCTCCAATTCCTCACTGTAAAATGCAAACAAGTATCAACCAAAATGTTAAAAGGCCAGTATTTAAGTATTTAATTTTATAGGATTAAGAGCAGAATTCATAGTATTTTCTTTCTTCAAGCAGAGAATTTGAAAAACTTCAATGAAGGAGGATAATGAGAAACATAATGTCTGTACTCAACAGAAGAAAGGAATGTCAGATTACATACATGACTTGCTTGTTCTTAGTTTCTACATATGAGGACTGGAGAAGCCAAGTATCTTCCAAGAAATTAATCCATGTATGGAGAACTTTTGCTTCTACTTTACGTGCAGAAATCAATTTTGACAGTTCATCTTCCTGTTAACATATCAGAAAGAATTCGTACATATTTTAACCATAAGATCAAGATGTAGTAATTTATAAACATTATAACTTTATAAAAAAATATAGAAATTAGGAAAGAAAAAAATCACCACCTTTGTTTTCAGATGGGCAACAATCTGATCATTAGCTTCATAGAAGTGATCTCTTTCTTCCCTGACATTGTGTAGACGCGCGTTAGCAGCAACCAACGAGATATGAACCTACAAATATTCCAACAAAATGGTAATGGGACAGAATCCACCTTTATATACAACAGGTAGTTAAACACAGAGAACTTTCTATAAAATGAACCCAAAGGAGGTTCAAACCTAAAGGTTTCCCAAGCTGCTGTATTTGCATGGTTGTTTTGGGAGCTCCAGTACTTCATAATTGGAAATAATATCCATTCATTACCCATCAAGCGCAGAAAATTATAATAAAAAAATATTTAAATAGTACAAAGAAATAAAAAAATAAAACATTCGTAAAAACCGTTCTTTTACATTTCATGGTAATCAATTTACAAGCTTTAGTGACATAACTTCACCGCTCACCCCAAAAATGTAATTAAGTATATAAAAGATTTGCTTCAGTAAAAGTATACAGTCACATGCCAATAAATGAATAACTAAAAGAAAGCTGAACAAAGAAACGAAAATTATACAAGTAAAAAGTAAAAGAGGGAACAAAATAGAATACATGTATGTAATCAGACTCAAACATGCAAAACACATTCCATTAGATGTATACATTTTCCATAATGTAAGCAACAAGAAACTAGAAATAGAATGCAGTAGAAAGACCTTTTTCAGCTCTGCTTCAAGTTGATCTCTTTGTTTCTCAAGCTCAGAAATCTCAGCTACTATTTCCTGGATATTATTCATTGAGGACAAATTCAGATTTCCCACCCAAAACAAGTAAATACACCAAAATTCACAAGCTGAATTGCTCAGACCTGCATGGCTTTCATTGTTTCGGTGAAAAGCTTATATTGTTTATGAATGCTAATGAAAGCTTAGTCAAAAGAGATAAATAAACCTTTTTTTTTTCATCCACAAGATGCAAACATAAGACTACCTAGTTGAGTATCACGTTCTAACCATTACACATGCTACCTAGGGGGCTATTTGAACAGCATATGATACCATCTAATCAACAATGTATTACTGCTATGAAGTACCATGATGCAAGAAATCATTAAAATATGGGACCATTCCTTTGTATGCCAGTTAGAGGAAATCAGCCAGGAAATATTTTGATATATTCTATATTAAAACTGCCAATGTCATCAACTAGTTCAAGACGCTGAATAAAAGATGTATAATTGGAAGCATAGAAAAAATCTTCCCCAGAGTGACTTAACCAAACCAGTCACGAGTTTGAAACTGGACTTGACTATAGACAGATAGCATTAGGCTCAGAGAGAAATTCTAGCATTCAAATCTTGTACTCTTTAACTTAAAGTTGAAAGATAACAAGATTTTCCTTTTGATCTAGCAGTGCACACAGAGAACACATCAGCACAAGTAAACAACCTTCTCTCTTTCATCAGCTTCACTTGCTTTGACCACACGAACAGTTAAGGCCTCCTCCTTCTGAAGTCTGCCAGTAATACAACAATGACCAGTTCATATGTAACATGTACCTTTCAGAAGTAAATATTAAGATGATTTTTGAAAAGAATCAGATGCAATGAGGCTAAGGTTGCTTTATATCTAGCTTCAGCATTCTGTCTTCAAGAATTTCATCCAGAATCCAGACATTATCTGAAGTACAAGTAGAAGCGTTACAGGCAAGCACTCCATGAAATCACCAGATACAGGTTCTGATCCCTTAACCACTTTTGCCAAATAGCATGGCAACCCAAGGCTAACCTTTTCATCATTAATGATAAATAAGATCACGAAGAAGAAAAGTTAGGTCAAAGGTCATACGCAAGTCATAAGAAATATAAAACCACACCAAACATTTCAGCTGACGTCCTTTAAAGCAACAGTGATTCTGTCGACCAGATAGAGAGTACATGTTTCTACAACATGCTTCTACTTTCTTTAAAATTTTCAAATAGGATCCATCTAAAGTAGGCAGTACTGCTTTTTACAGTTTACCACTGAAACTAATCACTGCAAATTTTCTTTTCATAAAACAGAAGTATCTAATGAGATGCTTAAATGTTAAAATTAAATAAATCAATTAGTTCACACTGACCCTTTAATAATGTATCACATGAAAAGACAGCTATTAATATTTATGCAGAATACAGCATCGGTAAAGTCAAATATTACTTAGAACAACTCTAAAAAATCCTTAATATACCTGTGATCTGAAATGCGTTTCTCTGCTTTTATACTGGAATTGGCAAGAGATTCTGATAAGACCTTCAATTTATCAACCTACTCCAATAAACAATATAAAGCAGACAAGTTCAAATTGAAGCCTCAAGAAATGCTGCATTTGCCAGAACACACTCATCCTTCTTTAGATAGAGGAAGCAAAGTTTAACAAAAAGCAGGTTGCATACACATATTCAAGCTTGTTAAAACAATAATCAAGAAACAATCAAATAGCAAGAAAGTTCTACCTTTTGAGCATGAACCTCAGGAGAGTCTCCACTGTTTACAGCAAGCTTCTTTTTCTGTAAAATTCCTTCCAAAGTGGAACAGATTCGTATTTCTGCAAGTGCTACTTTCAGATCCTACCATAAAAGATAGGATGGTTAGCTTTCAATTTTTTCTTTTGGGGGAAAATATATTGGGAAGTTTAGCATCTGTTTTAGGGGAGACATAGCTATAGTTATAGACAACTTTTTATTTCTGTAGGAACTCCCAGTGCCTACTTCCTTTTGGTGCAGCTCTGTCTAGAGAAAATGGTTTATTTGATTTGTAATTCTTAAAGGATTATGTACATAACCAACCATGAAGAAAAAGGAAACAATTAGCATTTAGCAATTACAAGATAAAAAGGAAAAATGAACCAGTATAATGTCACACTAGAAATTGACCCTCCCTCCCCCTCAGATTAACAACTAAACAAGAATATCTGGAATTGTTTACTAGATTTTAAAACAGATTTTTTAATCAATATACAACGTCCTATAGCTTATTTTGACCATAAAGCCAAATCAAGCTCACTGCTCACCTCAATAGTTGCATCATTCGTCGTTTCAGATGCATTATCATGACCTCCTTTAGGAAGCTTCAGCAAAGTGCTCATTTGGTCAAGTTTTTTCTTCAGTTCAGAAGCTTCACTTTCCATTCTGTCATCAGAAATCAAAGAAAAGGTTAATCTCTCTTGCTTAGTAAGTATGGACAATTGACCACTTCACATTCAAATCCTAAAATTTTCTGGCTAACATTGTGGCTGCGCAACAATATGAACCAAAAAAAATGATAGCAGCCATTCCTAACTTCTTAAAATAAAACGAACATGTAATGAACAAGTGTTGGGTACACTAGTAAGGAACATTCCAATCCCAGGGAGAGAACTCAGATTCGAACCCTAGAAATAACATTCTTGGGAGGGGCAGCCATGAGCCCCGAACAGATTAATCTTCGTGAACCGTAAAACGGACATGAAGGATGCCTTAGTCTTACAAAAAAATAAAAAATAAAATGAAGAAGTAGATTTATGCTAAAAAAGATGCAAATTTGGAATGTGCAAACTATGATCAGAAGTAAAATTTATTCAAGCCTAACAGAAATATCTTAGCTAGATATTAGAAGGTTAAAACTCAATTCCCAAGAGGAAAAATAAAATATATGTATAAACTATGAAATAAAAATCCATTTAGCTACTGCCAGAACACACAAGATTTTGGCATTATCACAAGCATGAGCTGAAAAAGTCGAAGTACAGAAAACAAGACAGTAAATGAAAGCTCCTTGTTTTGAACTACCTTACAAGATCTGCTCTGATCTTCAATCCTGTTATGGCACTTTGCACAAATTGAAGCAGTTCCTCCCGTTTAACCTATATGGTCCCATATTAAAAAGATGAGGAAAAAAAGAAGAGAGAAGCTAAAATGCAAATCTTCCTAAAATGTAGAACAGGTTTGACTGGTTACCAGCACTTCATCTTGGTAGCTAGAAAAAGCACTAGCTAGATCCTGTATACTGCTCACTATCGCATTGCGAATTTCTTTTCCTCCAGTGAGGCAGAGCCTGCAAGTATTATTATATAATTAAAGGCAATCACCAAATTCAATTTAAGTTTCAAGTTAAATATTCATAATGATAAGTTATTTAGATTTAGCCAATCAAAACCTACAAGAAGCAATCAATTATAAAAATCATATTATAGTAGGAGAAATAGCATCTTTTACAACACATTCAATGAGAATGGACTTAATTAACTCTAAATATGGTATCCAGGATGTAATAAAGCAATAGACCTAAAATGAGAGGACTAACCCAAACATCTCCAGGAGCAGAGAAATTTCTTCATCATTTGGTGCTTCAATAATCTGAACCATACAAAAGATTCAACCTGCTTTAATCTCAATTATCAGATGCTCTAAAGCCATAAAAATTTAACAAACAACTTGCGTATTTTCCCAAAACAAGCTTTTTCTATCATAAGATTAGCTCATCAAAGTTAGCTAATAATGATAAAAAGATATCCAAATCCTGACCATAATTAGATGAAATTTTCAGAAAACCAAACTTACATGAAGTATCCATGATACTCCAGCAGAAAGATAACAAATCTATAAAAATCTTAAACGCACTTAAATTGGGTAAAACACAACAGACTTGGAGCCTTTTGATAATGTTCTTCAAAGATGATTCAATAAATAAATTTGTACTTAATGGTATGTGCACAATTAACGGAACCGTGACATGCTGTCATATTGAGGTAGTAAAATTGAGCTCTAATGTATGGCATCTGTATCTTTTTCTTATCTCCACATTGTCGCTAACCCATTTTATTTAGTCAAAAATAGATTGTTTTGATAGCATAAGGCATAAAAGGCCTTGAAGCAGCCTTACAATTCACCGGAATTGATAGTCACTGATTGATTTAGACAACACGTAAAAGAGTACTATTCCACTTCTTGCATAGCACTCCAGACTAAGGACAATTTCCAGTAAAGCCATTGCAACCTCGGTACATGAAGTGCCGGAACTAGGCTTTAATTTGTTTCTGTTTGGAAAATCATAATTCATTAGTAATCAATAGACAATATCAAAAACTTCACCAGGTTCATGATAATGCCAATTTCTATCTTTCTTTATTTAAATTGACTTTTTTATCATTTTCCCAGGTAAGATTAAGATCCACAATAATCTGAAATATTGATTTTTCTAAACCATCATATAATGCTAATCCTCTACAGAATTAGTGAAAAATACACTACTGATCAAAAGAAAAATAAGAACACAAATGACCATGATGCAAAATCATACCATAGATACTGTTATGCCCTCCAAAGCCTGGCTCTGAAGAAAAACCTCTCTAAAATCCATTGGTGCACCCCCAATATCAGAGTCATAATACACGACCTATAGATCATTAAGAACCAAAAGATATCAGATACAAGACACTCATGAATTTTGAACATGTCAGATTATTTCAGGCACGCAACTTACTACCATCCATCAACATCAATAGTTTCAAAATCCAACTGACATAAAACACTTTAAGGGAAAATATGTGGAATGATGATGAGGTAATCTTTAACCTAAGTCACAAAAGAATACATAATTTACAGCAGACTATTTGGAAAAATGGACCCACCTTTTCCTCTTGTTGAGCAGATATTTAACTAAAAGTCTTAGACATATCATTACTTCTCGATAAGTAAAGCCAAGCATTAGACACTTAAATTTGGTTTTCATTAACATAAAGGAAGAACTCACTGTAGATGTTCGTTTAGGGTTCTCCCTTTCATCTTCAGAAGCAAGAATTTGCCCAAGGCTCTTTTGACTGCCTTCAGATGACGACGAACTGGCTAACTTCTCAATTTCTTTGAGTGCAATCAACCAACTTCTCAGCAGCATAACTCTCTCAGAACCCCTACAAGATATTGCTGCTTCCTCTAATCTTTTGACAGTTTGCTTTACACTCCTGACATTCCGAGATGCCTGCATAAGCATACAACTTAAGCAAGCCAGATAATAATATTACAAGATATCCACAAAAGGAGAAAGAATTTCTATGCCTAAACAAAACAAAATGTAGTAGTTCATTAAGATAAGGAATGCTAGCTGTTTTTAATATGATAAATGACTAGATCATAAAGCTCTAACTAAGCCACTGGTGTTGATTTCATGTCCTGGTTAACATCAGGTCCAGGGTTCAAACCCAGGACATCCCCTTCCCTTCCACTAAAAGATGGCCAAAAAAAGCTACTGCTAGTTTACATGTCAGGTCAAAATTGAAATTAGACTAAATGTTTTCCTATCAATTTTTAGAAGGGAAATCACCAGAGCCAACTCATATGCATACATGAATAATTCATTAGGCCAAATAGAAACAATTATGAAATTATAATACAAATGTAATCCCATTTTGATTTTTTTTTGCAGTACTACGTATAAGTCATTATCGTCTGAATGAAAAATCAAAATATAATTGGAAATAAAAACTAACATTCTTGCAATTTAAAGATAACAAAACAGTGTCTTAAAATTTACTCCAAAATTCTAAATAACAAAAAAAAATTACAACAAAAGTTCAACATGCAAACCTTTCATACTAACTAAAATTCAGTCTCAAATTAGAATCTCTGCACCTCAACATGCAAATAAATAATAGGAACAATAAAATTATATTTTTAAAATGAAAAAAAAAGTACAATGCGATCTTGCAAGAGTTTGGCTCCTTCAGCGACAGCTTGACCAGCATGATGAACAACGGTATCGGCGTAGTTCCTGATGTTTCGAGTGAGGTTATTCTTGTTCCCAACTTCTACTGCTTTGTTCACCGCCGTTCTCAGCCACGACATCTCGTTTTTTTCCCTCTCTCGCCGCTGAATCAATCAATGCGATTCGCTTAATTAATTTTCTTTCTCCAAGGAATTGTCAGAGTTTTGGAGTTTGAAGAAGAGAGAAATGGGGGAAATTCTTTTTATTTCTTTGTCTGTAACTTGAACGACGACGAAGAAAAGAAAACGAAGTTCGGACGTTGAATTTTTAGATGCTGCGACGTCGTTTCGTACGCAACCTCCACCTACCAGTCTTGTCCGTCTTGAAAAGTCCGCTTTTTTTTCATTTTTCTCTAAATTTTTTTCCATTTATTTAGGGTTTTAAATAAATTATTTAGATTTTATTGTATTAAATAAAATTTTAATTTTAATTTATAACTTTCAGAATGCTGCGACGTCATTTTACTCCCAACCTACCTCTTTAGGCTTTTTTTTTTCATAAATAATGCAAAATTTTACGTTATTTACGAAAATAACTCACTTTAAAAATTATGTACAAAAATAATTTGTTTTGAAAGGTAATATCAATGATATCATCTTTGATTTTAAAAAATATAATTTTTTTCGAATATCGTCATTGCTATTGACAGCATCGAACTAAAGTGTGATTATATAAAATATTTAAGAGCATGATGAAGCAATTATTTTTTTAGATTAGATATAAAAAGTGGTGACACAATTCCTAGTTGCGACTTCAACTTTAAAATGATAGTTTCCCTCAACTTAGTTTCCAACATATAATAAACAATAAAACATATGATTTGAAATTAATTTGATAAGAAAAAACATCATTTTTATGTTAAAAAATAATTTTTTAAATTTACTAAAAGTTATTATTAATGTAGTGATAAAAAATTGTTTATTATTCAATTAAACATGGTTTAAATCTTTTGATATGTTAATTTTAATTTTTTTCAATTTTAAAATCATATAAAAATATAAAAAGAGAAAAAGGTCATTAAAATAATAATAATAGTCATTCAATAAAATGATATATTAATTATTTCTTAATTGAGTTGGTACTCGAGTAATTCGTGACATCAATTCAATCAAAATTTTTATTAATAGTGTAAATAACACAATAATCTCCGCATTTTATCATTTTATTTAGATGAAATTTTTTTATATTTTGTTGTATTAAAAAATTCCATCCGAAGCAGAAAATTTAAACATGAATAAACTAAATAACTATTCTATACAAATATGAAATCTTTTGGGTACAGTTGGATATAAAGATTTATAGGATGATATAAATAAACTTAGTTGAACTTGGATTTCATACAAATATTGAATTCAGATGTTTCTTACATGTCCTTCCTGTCTCACCATTTGAGCAAACATTTTACTCATTGAAATTCCCGCAAGTTCGTCATCGTTGACGCCGCTACTGGCTCGGCTGAATTGCTGACTCGTTTCTGAGGTACTAACACAGCTCATGTGTGAAGAATGTTCATTGTTTTGATTGGATCTTTCTTCATTCTCTTGTAGTTGAAGTGCGTATTCCAAGTTCCATAGGACCTCTCCCATTGAAGGCCTGCAAGTCCCATTTTCTGCCAAGCATTTCTCTATAATATCCCAAAGCTTCCTTAAACAATCTGGTTTTACTTGGCCAACAAGGCAAGGATCCACAATATCTTCCAGTTTCCCACTTCGATATGATTTCATCGCCCACTCGAGCAAATTTGCCTTTTCTCTGGGAAGTGATGGATCAATAACCGCCCTTCCCGAAAGGACTTCAAGCAAGACAACACCAAAGGAGTACACATCTGATTTCTCTGTTAGTTGCTGCCTTGTCAAGTACTCTGGATCAAGATACCCGAAGCTTCCTTTGACCGCGGTACTCACATGTGTCTGATCGATATCAGGACCGGTCTTTGAAAGTCCGAAATCAGCAACTTTAGCCATGAAATGCTTATCGAGTAATATGTTTGCAGACTTGACATCGCGGTGTATGATAGCCTTAGCCGAACCTGTATGAAGATAGTGAAGCCCTTTGGCTGATCCAATGCATATCTCGAGCCTTTGTCTCCAACTCAAACTAGGAAGATTTGAGCCATATAGATGATTCTTGAGTGTCCCATTCTCCATGTACTCATAAATTATGATCATCTCATCTTGTTCATTGCAGTAACCAATCAGCGATACTAAATGTCGATGTCGGAATTGAGATAACATTTCGATCTCAGTCCGGAACTCTGCAAGCCCTTGGTTCGATTGAGGAGTTCCCCTCTTGACCGCAACCTCGGTTTCATCTTTCAATATTCCTCTATAAACCTTACCGAAACCACCAACACCGATTACCAAATTTTCACTGAAATTATCAGTAGCCTCGAGAATTGCCACGAAAGGAAATCGATAGCCAATCATTGGGCTGGAAAATATGGAAGTTCCATTAGAGTATGTACTTCCAGTAGTATGAACTTTTTGTCCCTGATTCATCAAAAAGTGCTGTTCTTTCCCCAGAACTGGCTTCATTCTTCTTCTTCTTCTTCTTCTTCTGCAGAAAAGGATGAAAATCACAACTGAAACAACAAACAACGATCCAACAGCAATGACAACTATAACTACAACTTTTATCTCAGAATGTCCCGAGTAAACAACATCAGGAACATCAAGACTGCCTCTAGCATCGTTTATCTTCATGATCTCCAAACCATTGAGGATGACCGTAGGGTTATTGAGCTTAGATGGACCAACACTTACATTAAGCTTAGTACTACCGGATACTCCTGTGCAGACATCCATGAAATATGGGGCACAGAAAACATCTGATGTCCTTGAACCAAGATCAATGTGACCTGCGTGACGTGAATCAATAAAGATTTCAAGAAAGATGGCTTGCCGAGTAGGTTCATTCAATATGTTACAAAAGTGAAGCCGGACAAGATAATCAAAACCCGGGTTAACATCAAAGGTCCATGTCAAATTTGCATTCAGATTTGGATCACTCGAGTTCAAAAAAGTTGCAGTGCCATATACTGATGCAGGAGCAATATCCTCAGTCACTTCAGTAAAATTCACAGCTGAGACATCTAACACAGATGATCCAAGATTATTGTGTATCAGATACGCATTGTCCGAGACCCAAAGTCGCCATAAGGTATCGTCTTGGGGAAGAACAGTCGTGTTCCCCATATTGACCCTTGCAACCGTCTGCAGTGCTTGCTCCCGTAGACTCTTGTTACCACCTTGCAGATCAATTGTTCTGACCACTTCTGGAATGAGATCATCCGGAACTGAGAAAACTTCCAAGCCATTGATAAAAGCAAAAGAATTGACAGCAGGTCTAAAAGTAAGAACCAGTTTATTAGAAGTAATGTTCAAGCTATATTCCTTAACAATATATCCATCCCCCATTTGAGCTTCTCTGAGAATTGTAAAGTTTTGCGCGAAAACAGAGAATTTCGCCTTGCTCATATCGAACTTTTCGAATATGTAAGCAAAGAAATGAAGCCGAATCCAGTGCCTCCCTTGTTGTTTGATCGGAAAACTGTAATGGGAAGTTGCGTTGAAGATTCTAGCAGTTTGATACAGTGGTGAATCATAGTAAAATGAGGTTGGAATCGAATTCGAACTCGAAATTGCGAAAATCTGATGTGGGGTTGAAAGATTATATGATGAAGTGGAATTATCAGCTTGAAATACTCTATCACCCACTGATACGTTCTTAATGGATCCACAGTCTATCAAATAGTTATCTACAAGGGTGAATCCTAGTGAAAGATGAAGTAAACCATAGATGGATGAAATCCAAATAATGAAACCAAAATTCCCAGGATTATCCATGGAAGAATCTCCAGTGGAGGACAAAGATTGCAGTGGAAATGACAAATACTAGAGATAATCAAGAGAGACCAACTGCATTAAAATGGAAATAAACAAGAGATGATCAAGAACCCAGTCGCAAAAACTAGAAATTGCAGCAGACAATAACCTATATATATAGACACAGTACACTAAAAGAAAACAGGCTAACCTGTGATAAAAGAAAGTTGAGAGCTGGGTTGTTACTTCACCGATGGAGCAATTTGACAAAACACCCAATGAAGAAATGAATAAACAAAAAGTTCAACTGACACAGTAATTAATCAAAGAGAAAAGATTGAAAAGAGATTGCCGACTAATGAAACATCAACCGCATAAAAACCCCAACTTGAAAATACAAACAAAAACCGTCACATTCATGACCTCCACAACTTGTAGCTATTCAAAGCAGCAGATAAGAAAAATCAAACAACGAACTTCAAACCCAAAAACAATTAAAATGTGTTAAGGATCGACGTGTGGGATGTTTGACAAGTTCATGGGATTGAAAAGAAAATAATAAATGGATTGGAAAGTTGATAAGATAGTAGTTCAAAAATAATATAAAATGGAAAGGTTGAAGCGGGAAGAGGGAAGAGGATGACAGCTATGAAGGGCAGCTGAGTCTCACATCCTGTCGTGAATAACGTTAAAAAGGCTTTGTAGTTTGGTGGTTTTAGTTTATCTGTTCCATGTCTTAGGTTGGTGTCAGGAAATACAAATCAAACTTAGAATTACGTTTGCAGCATCCCTTTTGTATTAATAATGCAAAATAATGCTTATGGGTCGGGGTTACATATGAAACATATTATTCAAACTATATTCGTTAGGTCATGATATCAAATAAACAATTCTATTGGTTTGAATTATTTATTAATATTGGTGAATTATAATAACAGGTAAAACTCAAATAACAAACATAATTAGTGCGATTCGAGCTCAGGTCATACCTGAGACGATGAACACCCTTTTTGAGGTCATATCTTTGTAATCCACAACGATAGGTTACTTACTGAAGTCATAATTTATTGAAAATGGATTTAAATTTTTAGACGTGTTTGATAATTCAAAATTAAAACAATTTAATAGAATTTTTTTAAAAAAAATATGAAAAATAGAAAGTAATCACTTAATAAGAAATTTTAACTTATCAAATTTTGTTTTATTTATTTTAATATTATATTATCCTATAAAAACTTTACGTTTAAAATTTTATTGTTTTTAGAACAAAGTAAAATGTTTAAAAAATAAAGATAAAATGTAGAATATATATATTTTTAATATTTTAAAATCTCTGAGTAGTATATCAAATAAATTTTATAATTTAAATTCAATACCTACATTTTTAACTTTTTTTTTCATCACTTAATTTTTCAATTTACCAAACAGCATCTAAATCCCAAGCCATAGGTTACCCCATACACCAGAACTTATGCCCTTCAAAGTTAGTAGGTGAAGACAGAGATCGATCTAAATCTAGAATTTCACTATTATAAACTTTAAAAAAATAGAAAATAAAAGAAAGATGAATGAATTTTCGTGCTTCTATTGTTATACAAATGCTAGATATTTATGCCAGTGCCTAGGAACCATACATGGGAACTAAAAATCCTAGATTATAGCCTAATTTGCATGCTAGAATCATATTTACATGCTAAAATCATGCTAGAATCATATTAATACAGATTTACATTAACTTGAGTTTGGAAATTAAGTCTTGAAATATGGTTGGAAGATGTGACTTTATGAAAATGTTTGCAATATGAGCTGATGAGGAGATAGAAGCAAGGTGTAGAGTGTTCTGAGTAACATGATGTTGTCATAATGACAGTCAATTTCTGTGTTTTGTACGTTCATGAAACACATCATTATAAGTTATCTGAATTGTATTGCGATCAGGGGCGAAACCAAAAAATATTTTTAAGAGGGGCCAAAGTATAAGTTTACATTTATTAATTTAAAATTTTAAAAAGTTTTAAGGGCCTAAATAAAAAAAAAATTCATTTTGAGGGGGCCAGGGCTCCTGCCAGCCCCCCTTGGTTTCACCCTTGATTGCGATTATCATAATGTAGGATAGTGGTAGCAATAGGAGATGAAAGTCATATCTTCAAGTAGTCAGCATAGCTAAAGTAACTCCGAAGTGGCATCAATAAGAGCACGATATTCAGATTCGGTGCTAGAGTGAGCGATAATAATTTGCTTTTTACTTCGCCAAGTAATGAGAGAATCACCTAGAAAGAAACAATAACTAGTAGTTGATATTCAGATTTGGTGCTAGAGTGAGCGATAATAGTTTGCTTTTTACTTCGCCAAGAAATGAGAGAATCACCTAGAAAGAAACAATAACTAGTGGTTGAACGTCGGTCTGTAAGATCTCCTACCCAGTCAACAATAGAATATCTAACGAGAACAAAAGAGGAGTGAGCAGAGAAATGAAGACCACAAAAAAGTGTATGCTTGACATATCAAAAAACACAAAGAACTGTTGAAAAATGAGATGATCTGGGAGATGTGAAGAACGACACATATTTAGTCTCGCTTAATGTGTAAGAGATAATCATGAGTTTCTATCAATATGAGATTGATACGCCTAAATAGATTCCTCATTGTCTTAAAAGTACACTCACACTAGGAGAATGCTCACATTTAAAAAGTCGATGCCTTAGAATCTTGAAGGCAATGGACGGTGGGAAGTGTGCAAGGGCGAAACCAGGGGGGATGGCAGGGGCCCTGACCCCCTAAAATGAAATTTTTTTCATTTAGGCCCTTAAAATTTTAAAAATTTTTAAATTAGTAAAGGTAAAATTCCACTTTGGCCTCATCTAAAAATGATAAAATTTTTATTTAATCCTTTAAAAATTACATTTTTACTATCGTAAAAATTACAATCTAATTTTGACTCCCTTAAAAAAGTTTTCTAGTTTCGCCCCTGAAAGTGTGAAAGGTTAATAGCTTTCGCTTCAAGACAGATGGTTATGAGAAACATTTTCTCAAGGAAGATCAATGAAAGGTAACACCATTTAGTCTGTTAACACATGTCTTAAAGGTGGAGGGATATAACAATAATTTTTTTCACCATAATAAGAGTGGAATGATTAAAAATGATGTAACAATATAAATACAAAAATGTGTTACGTTTACAATTAATAATAATTAACATGTAGAATTTTTTTAAAATTTCATAACATTTTAAATACAAAAAATATGAATATTGTTTTTCTAAAATGAATCAATATTAAAAAAAATTAAAACTGTAATAACTCTAAATTTTTTTTGACCCGTATTTTCAGGTAATTTTTTTTCCATAGTCAAAGTCATATTTAATTATAAAAATGTTGACACATTAAAAATCTTTTATGTCAATTTTAACAAATACATTTATTTACATTATGTTTGTATTGTTTCATATTTGGGTTATTTTTCATATTGAATTTATGTTATATAATTATGATGTGCTTGACATTGTCAAGTCCAATAATTGTAATTTTTTTCCTCATATATTATACAATAAATGGATTTATTAAGCATTTAAATTGCCTCGTATATTTTTTATTTTTAGTATCTGTTCATACTTTTTAATTTTTTGACAACACATACAGGTGCTCGGACCCAGATATTCTAAGATGAACATCATACTCTTTTTCATTGGAACCACTCGTTGAATTCTCATCTTTTAACTTAATTATAAAGTATAATATCAAATGTGATAGTATGCTCACACCAAATCAAGGACATTTATATATTACATATAAAAAAAATTAGTTTTGTAATTATTGTTTTAGATGGTTTATGTTTTAGTCACTGCTCGTTAATGGAAATAATGATATGATTTTTTTCTAATCTGGTTTGATTACTAGTGTAATAATACAAGTAAAAAACTTATTTATTAAATATGTATTATAATAGTTAGACATCGAATAAATAATAGTACAATTTTAAACTTTAAAAGATAAGTAATTAAAAACTCTAGTAAAAAATAAAATCTCTTCAAAATAACCAGAATATTTTCCTTCTCTTTGTTAAAAATAAGTAATGTGAGTGACTAAATATTACCAAATAAATTAAGTTTTTGTTAACTCCTATGCTAAAATATGCGTAAAAAAATATTACTCCTGCCAAACGTAGCATTAATCCTCAATATTTATGCATTTTATCAATTTGATCTAAATTTTAAATAATTCAATAATTTTAATCCTCCATATTTACAAATACTATCAATTTATTCTTCAAACACTTATCACTAAATATAATTACAATTAAATAATTATTATATATTAAAAAATACAAAATATAATATTATTTATATACTTTTTGAGGAAATGATATCCAATTGATAAAATTTATAAATTTAGAAGGTTAAATTTATTCAATTGTTTGAAATTAAAACTAAATTGATAAGATATGTAAATATTAAGAACTAAATATATTGTTATATCGATTTAAAAAATATCATATTATCATTTCTGTTAACTATTTAATGAAGAGTGACCAAAATAAAAATAATTTAAAATGATACTAATATGTACAATATTTCAAGGAAAATACAGAATAAGTTAACAAAAAAAAAAAAAAAAAACATTTTACGTTTATTGTTATATTATTACCGTGCTAATGATGAAAACCATATATTTTCATTAATATATTTTATGGATTTTATATATAAAGAAAATGAAATATTATTTTCAAAAAGATTGTTATATTCATTTTGTAAATATAAGAAAACTGAAATATTTATATTTGATTGCTATATTATTTTGTTTGCTATATTATGCCCAAATGTATTACTATATTCATTTTGTAAATATAAGGAAAATGGAATATTCATATTTGACTGTTATATTATTTTGTTTGATTAATTTTATTCCAAATTTTATAAAAAAAAATTAACATAAATATATATTTTTAGTAATTTTTAAATTTAAAATATATTTTTAAGTAAAGACCCATTTTAATAACATAAGTTGAATTTATTTATTTTTCAAATATCATTATTTTTTCAAATCATTAATTAATTTAAACAAAAACCAAAACTATTTAAAAAAATATTATAGCATTAATACACACAAATGACGCTGCATCGCACGAAATGCAAGCTATTTTTTTGTCTTTTTTGTTTCACATTTTTCTAATTTTCAGTTAATAATAAATATTGAAATTTTATTTTAAAAGTAAATACCATATAATTATTGAAACTCAAATCAAAAGAGAAGGTTTTATTAAAATATATTGAACTTTATCTAAAAATAAAATAATTTAGAAAAAAAATGAAGTTGAAGATAAAGGCAAGAAGGAGGTTGTGGTGTGTATGGCTAATAGTTGATGAACAATAATAATTTTGTAAATTATGGGTTTGAGACAATGAGGAAGAATAATTGAAGAAATAAATAAAAATTCATTGAATTTGAATATTAATGAAAATATAGAAATCATTTTGTCGGCTTTTGGGAATGATTTCACATAACGCGTTTTCCCAACCAATGAATGACGACAGCCTGCCTCTTCTTTTCATTTTATTTCAATTTTTTATCAAGGTTGTCGATAAATTTTTTTATATTAAATTATTTTATAATTTTAAAATTTTAAATTAATCTTTAAAGAAATCCGAGTGTGACATGTTAGTTAAAACTTAACAGTGATTAAATTTTTATAATTTAGTATTTGAGTTTTAATTAATTATTTTATCAATTAAATTACTTGATTATTTTTCAATATATTTTTACTTTAATTTCATAAACATTTTTATTTTATATTTACGGACTTAATTTACGGAAATGAGATTTCGAAACTATGTTTTTTTGTAACGCTAAAAATCGGGTCGTTAAAGGTCGGATTGACAACATCAACTCCAATGATCTAACCTTTTGCTATAGAGATAATACCAGTTTCAAACTCTAGTATTTTCATGTCTTTATCATTTCTAGTTTAAGCATTGAAGAAAGATTGTATGTCGAGGCCGTGACATTTGATATTTCTATTTTCATCAATTGAATGAAAGAAAGAAAAAAAGTAAAAGATAAAGTTGAAAGTGATTTTAGTTACAAAAATATTAAAATATTTTAATATCTACTTTTTTTAATTTTAAGATTTTTTTTTTTTATAATTAGACTAAAATGAAAAATCTTGTAAATATTAAGGATTAAATTTATTAGATTTTTTAATTTTAGGATCAAATAGATAAAATTTATAAACATTAGATGACTAAATTTGTTTTTAGGCAAATAAAACAAAGCCCACACGAGACTTCTATTAGACAACTAACGGAAGAGTGATTAAAATATTTAATTTCGAAAAGTTGAGTGATCAAAATAAAACGAATCGAATACCTAGGTGACTATTCTTGTACTTTACCCCTTTTTTGCTTGGTTCGACTACATCATTACTCATCCAATTATTAGTATGTTTTTGTTTTGCTCATCAAAAAAAAAAAAAACTTTCAATTTTGTCACTAACATTTGCAATCTGATTTTGATTACCTTTCGTTAAATCATTAACGAATGCATTTTTGAATTGGTATAATAATATTTTAGTGCTCAACACTTACAAAATTTATCGATTTAGTTTTAATTTTAAATAATTGAACTTAGCCCTTAATATTTACAATTTTTTTTATCAATTTGATCCTCAAACACATCATGATCATAAAATATAATCGTAATTATAAATATTTTAATATTAAAAATATACATACATTTAACAAAAGAATAAAAATAAATAATTAAAAATTATTTTAATCAAATTTTAAAAAAAAATCACAACTAAAGAAAAATGGAATTATTATTAATGTAAGTTTTTATTTAAAAATTATTGTGGGGAGTTGGGATACAAAGAAATGTGTGAGAAAATATTCTAGCATTGAACTTTGCAATTTTGTTTATTAAAAAACCCAATTGGGTAAAGACTATCCGGAGGGTTAGTACAGTAGGAGGAGTCCAATACAAAGCCGAGCAAATGCCCAACAAAACAAAATCCAAGGCATAGCAGAGGAACCCAAATTCTAACCCAACTCCTAAAAATCTGAGATCTTGGACTCCATACTGGCTCCTTTTGCACAACTTCAGCAAGCTTCAATTCTTGAAGAAGAATCTTAATGACTTTGTTAATACTTAGAAAATGCAGCTCATCGTTGCTCTTTTCAATTGAAGTCTCAAAAACATTAAAATTAAACAACTATGTCGATACGCATTACCAACAAAGAGGTTGTGATGGAGGAAAAGAGGACTGATTCACTTAAGCAGGGCGAAGAGCTGTTGGTAGGAGAGTGAGAGAAGGAGACTTTCCCTCGAGGGGAAGGTGAAGGAAGATGGAGAAGTTGACTAAGGTGATAGTGCTGATGGAAGAAGGATCCCACTTACTTTTACACTCGAAGTTAATATCGTACATCATCCCTTATCTTATAATGTCACATGTCAATTTGTATTATGCCTTGTAAAGTTGTGTGGGTTGATCAAGTGTCAATGTCATTGCAAGTTAGTTACCGTAATGGTGTGCATTTGCGTGATTTCGCCTGTATCGTAAATTATCTTATTCTGATATCTCTATCCTTGAAATTATATGAGACAGTTAAGTTTAGGTGACCTTGTAAATTATACTGTCATAATATGGTTTAGGTTGGAGTCGCGTTGGTTGTTCGAACTTTATCCTGTTATTGTCATTCACAAAAAAAAGTGTTGTTATCATTAAGGTTCATTATTTTGAAGGATTGAATTTTTTCTAATTTTGATTAAAATGTAAAATATATTTTTTTGAACTGATATCAAACACAAAATTACATATTAATCATCATCAAATAGATTCTTTAAAGTCCACAAATAAATTTTCTAAATTTCCCAAATATAATTAATGGAAAGTTGACCAAACAGTTAGTCAACCAGATGCAGTGAATGGTAAAGCCTTTGAAGCAGCATCTACAGCAAATGCAGATAATAAGAAGATGGGCAGCACAGAACGGAACAGAAAGCAGCTGTTTTCATTTCACCCAAATTTTGCTGACTTTGACTTCAAAACACCTCCGCTTTAAAATAGTCAATACCTTCTTTCCCACCGGTGTTCGCAGGTCGGGTTGTATTTCAGCCCATAATCCCTCTCTTTTCTTAATTGACTTATTATATTTATCATTTATTTGAACAGTTCATTCAATCGGCCTCAAGTTATCAACTCAATTATGGAATTATAAAAATATAATTATTATTATGGTGATAAACTTTTCATTTTATCATGAATCTTTTTATTTCGTCTTTGTATTTTATTTATTTAACAAGCGATAGGATTCAAATCACAATAAAAATACAAAAAGTTAGAAACAAATTGTGGAATTAATATAAAACCAGCCATTAATAGAGCGAAATGAAGTAAGTGTAATAAAGAAAAAAATGAGAGCATATGCTAGGTGTGAGTTAGCTTGGTGTTTGGTAAGAAGAGGTGGCTTATCTACATTCAACTACCAAAAGAGTCTCCCAAAGTTCAGGAAAAAAGAGAGGAGATTATTTTCCTAACTCCCATTTTGTCCTTCCCCTTTTCCCTTTTGAGTAGGCAAAGATTGAGTACTTGAAAATCAAAACCTTTCTTTTAGGCATCAAATATACGACTTTCTACTTTATCATCTAAGCTTTGGTAATTGGAAACTTACACACACAACAATTTTTAGTAATGCCAAGTTTTTAAAAGGATGGGGTTTTGGTTTTTTAATTATAGAAAAATTTGGAATATAATTTTCACATGGTGGAACACAAGAATAGAGTAAAGTCCGAACATCAAATATAATTAGCGCAACTCAAATTTAAACCACACTTAGAGCGGTGAACATCCTTATTATTAGCACATTACACCTGAAACTTTATTTTTGCTAATAAATTCTAATTCATGTCAATAGATTTATTTTGAGATGTTTCTTAACAAAAACTTGATTTGCTATTACATTTCTTGTAGGTAAGATTCAAAGTAGCGCATCGTCCATAATAGTCTATTTATTTAAAATATTAGTTGGCATTTAGATGATTAATGCTTATCCAAACCAAAAGGCAAAAACTTGGATACACTTTACTTCGATTATGTTCTAATATGTTTGAGTTACTTGCAGAGTTGTTCATGAATTGAGTTGAGTTTAAAAGTTCGTTCGAAAAATAAAAAGATTTAAGTACAAATATAAATTCGAAAAATAGGCTTGAGTAAAAAAATAAGACCTATTTAAAAAATGACCCGAATATACAATAAAAAAACCTTTGCTATTTTGTTTCTATTTTTCTATGTTTTGCTGATGTTTTCTCACTTTTTATTACTGTTTTGCTACCATTTTACTATTACGTTGTTACTATTCTGTTATTAATGTTTGGATATTTTATAACATTTGTTTTATTGTTAATTTTGCTACTATTTTGAAGATATTTGCTTGTTAAGTTGATTTTTCTCAGTGTCATATAAGTATAAATATTCTTTTAATTTATTTTCAAATTGTTGGGAAATATTCATTTTAATCTTTTTAGTATATTTGATGTATTATATATTTTTTTAAAAATTATAAAAAACTAAAAAAATTTTAATACAGGTGGGTCGAGTAACATTCTTATCCGAGCCGAATTTGAGTTTGGGAAAAATTTTAAACTATTATTTTTAGCTAAAATAATAATAAAAAAGAAGAAGACATGAACTTGAACATTTTATTTAGATGTTAGTAAAATTTTAGTTTTCACCAGCAATGTACCTATAATAAGTCAAAAGAATATTAATTTTGGGTAAAATAATAGAAAGTTTGTTTTTACCCACAAATTTTGATTTTGTATTTGTTTTTGGGATATTGATTTGCCAAAAATAATGAATAATATGATACTATCTACAATAATTTGCTAATTTTATCTTACAACACTTCTGTTTTCATGCTACATTTAATTAAGCTCAAGTTGTTGGTTTGCTAATTCTATAATCAATTTACATTTTCAAAAGATAAAAATAAAATAAAATCAAGAAATCAGCCACCTAATTCAAAATTTTATTAATTACTTATTTTAACAAATTTTTATAAAATTAAATACTTTTAAAACACTTCTTAACAAAACTTTAATATAAATTTAAGGTATAAATCTCGCAACTATACATGAGCTTTAGTTTAATGTGTAATTGTATACATTAAATTTTGATTTGATTCAATTCTCACAAATCGTTAACATGATTATTTTTTTTAATATACTGGTGTGATTACATAGTAGTCTCTGTTCATATTTTTTTTATCTATTTGATATATCATCATTTTACGTTTACGTATTGCATACAGAAATAATTATATTTATCTAATATAAAACTAAATTGATATATTTATTTATTTAAATATGTATAATTGAATCAAAATTAAAGTTTTATTTATACATTTATACCGCAATCAAAATTCCATGTTTGTAATTACACTAAATTAAATTTATATATAAAATTACATATTAAATCAAAATTTATATATAATTTTATATATATAACCAAAAAATATTGTTTATAAAACTATTTTAAATATATTTCTAAACTAAAACTCTTCATTTACATCGATAATTTAGAAAACTACTTTTAAAATAATAACAATCAACACCGCCGGCGTCATGGGCTAAAATTGTGTTACTAGGCTGAGGCTTAGCTTCTTTTTTTTTTTTGGTAAACTATCAAAACAGTTATTTTTGTTTGTTTTAAGTTACATTTTGATTACTTATATTTGAAATGTTACATTTTAATTATTTATGTTATCTTTTTGTTACATCCTGGTCACTGAGCTGTTAATTATCGTTAACGGTGTAACGATACGTTTATGTGATACGTTGAAACATCATTTAAAATGAAAATTTTTAGGTTAAATTATACAATTGGTCTCTATATTTTTTCTTTTTTAGTAATTTTTTTCTTTTATGTTCTTTTAATTTTTTTTTCTTTATTTTCTATTCGCTTATGCTTTTCCTCTTGTTTTCCTCCATTCTCATTTTCTTTTAATGTAATTTTTCTATGTTTTCCATTTCTTTTAACATAACTTTTTTAACATTTGGAAAAGTAAAAAACAAATTGTTTTGAATATAAAGAATTCAATTTATGTATAGATTTGATTAATGATATGATTTTTTATATTCATTAGTTAGATCTAGTTTTAGTTTCAAAATTAGGCTATATTCAAATCAAGATTTGATTAAGACTGATTGGTATTCGATTTTGAGTAAAATTCAATTTAGGAATCATGTGAACTTGGTTTATTTGGTGAGCAAAGATTTTACTTCTGCAGTGAGGAATATGAGAAGAGAGAAAAATAAAGGGGAAAAAAGAAGGGAAATAAATAAATAAAAAGAAAAAAATTAAATTATTCAAAAAAATAAAGTACAGGGACTAGTTATGAAATTTGACCTAAAATTTTAGTTTGATATGTTGAAATAACGGGCTGATTGTCGTTACACCATTAACAATAGTTAACAACTCAGTGACTAAAATGTAATAAAACGACAACGTAAGTGACTAAAACGTAACATTTCAAACAAAAATAACAAAAATATAATCCGAAGCAAACAAAAATGACTATTTTGATAGTTTACATTTTTTATGATAATAGATAGCTCCATTGTTTGACACATCAGCATCTTCTATATTAAATTAATGTTAAAGTTTTAAAATTAAATTTAATAGGTAAATTAAATTTATCAAATTTATTGTTTATAAATATTTGATGTTGTTGAAGGTGATCGTAAATAAGCATGTCATGTTAATTATATCTAATTAGATATATTTTGTGATTGTATGGTAGTATCTGTTCATACTTTCTTAACCTTTTGACAATGCACACACACCTTGCACACACAGGTGCCCAAACCCGAGACTCTTAAGATGAACAACATCCTCTTTTTCACTGAAGTCACTTGTTGAATTCCAAGTTTTCTCAAATAATTAAACCTTCATTTCCTGTATTTTGATTATTATTCTCCCCTTCTATCTCAAAATACTTGTCCTATTACAAATTATTTGATTTATTTTAATTTAACTATTTAAAGTATGCTTAATTTTTAATATGTGTTGTGTGTGATTTTGGCACTTAATTTTTAATTAGGTTTTTTGAATAATATGTCAGCTTAATTTATTATAAATTAACATAGAGAAACATTCTAGACGAAATTAAAATGTAGCAAAAAAATAACAAAACAAAGATAAATTAAAAAATGTAGAAAATGAAACATCAAACTAGCAAAACACGTCCAATGGGCTGTAACGACAAGGATGAAATGAAACACTGGAGAAAGGAAGTAGGAAACAAAACTTCTTGTGTCTATCCACCTACACGCTTTAAGAATCAAAGCAGGAGCGGTGAGCGAAACCAACAATCTTGTAGATTGGTTCGTAAAACAGATCTGACAGTATCGACAAACGAACCACAAAAAGGGATTAAACTATTGAAAGACCACGGATAACCGCAAATCAGAGTCGAGCGTTGTGAGAAAACTATTCACGAACGCAAATTTACCACAAAGGTAGACAAAAATGTGCCATAAGATAGAAGCGTGCCACAAGTCAGAGAAAAAGCGTGTCAGAAGGTAGAGAAAAAACGTGTCACAAAGGAAGATAAAAACTAGAAGAAAACCAAAATATAAAAGAAAATAATAACTGAATGTAAACAATTAAAGGGAAGGAATACCGACGGTTGACCACCAATATTAAAACTGATGTCGCCGCCGGCTAATCAAGAATGAAAGAAAGAAATAGAACGACGCAGAGAAAAAGATTAATTTTTAATTAGGTTTTAAATAATGTAATCTTAATTATTGATAATAGAATTTTTTATTTTTAAATAATATATAAATTTGGAATTATACAAGAAAGTGAATTATAATATTAATTTTTAAAGAGAATTGGCCGTATGAGTAAAAAAATAAATCAGTTTTTAGAATCAAGATCAAATTAATAGAATTTATAAACATTAAGTACTTAATTTGTTGATTTTTTAGGATTAAAACCAAATTAATATAATGTATAAACATTGAGAGCTAAATTAATTATTGAATTAATAAAAAAAAAGTCATGTAAACATTTCATTAAAGACTTAACAAGGATTAGATTTATAATCTTTTAACAGTTAAGGACGAAGTTAGAAATCTTTTTTGGGCAGAACTAAATTGTATATTTTTATGGGAGTTAAAAAAATTCTTTTACCATTTCAATACCTCACATCTTTTTAATTTTTAAAGATTAAATCAAAATTTTATCATTTTCATAGAGTCAAAGTGCAATTTTTCATAAATTTTAAAGTACCGCGAAAATAAGAATTTTGCTTATTAGGAGGACTAAATTAACAAATATTTTTGAATGGTGAGAATAAAAAGCCAAAGGACCAAAGACATACTCTACACTTAATTTTATTTAGGGTTTAGAAAAAAAGGATTTACGTGTGGAGCGGTGGAAACCGAGATTGGAGAATCAAGTTTCAACCCTTAAACTTTAGCCATCCCTTTGGACTATTCAGAGCTTACGCCGCAGTAGATGAACACCCAACCTAATTCCCCTGCTCAGCTATCCATCCTAATCCATCACAGCCGTACGCGTACCCACATTTCTTCCTTCCTTCTAAGAAACACCAAGGCGTATAGATTTCATATTAGATGATTTAGGTAACCTTACCTCTCACTTATAACTGTCAAAAAAATCAAACATTTTCAATCCCATCAAATTCAACCATTACTCTCACTCCTATATATACATTTCTCTAAACCCTGAAATGTTCAAAGCCACAGCCCCCTCTCTCCCTTCCCTTTGAAAACACCCCATTTCCTGACATTTCCCGACCAAAGGGGGTTAGCTTCCAGTCATAACCCGCCCCGTCTCTCCTATTGTCGCCCAAACCATGTCGTCGGGTAATAATCATCATAACAGCAGTCCTCAGTATTTTCAACACTCACTGGAGCTTATTGCCGGTGAACTCTCAACAGCCACAGGAGCTTCCCCAACGCTCGGCCAACTACTTAAACACGTTGGTGATGCAACGAAAGAAGCCACCGGCGACGAAACTCCTGTCCATGAAGTCCTCGTCGACGTCACCGAGCCGCGCCCCATACCATTTGTGCTTTCCTTTAAGAACCTTACTTATAGTGTAAAGGTTCCTCGCAAAATGGCGTTGCCTGGTTTCTTCGGACGGAGGGGTGGAACCGCCGCTGTAGATGCCGCTATCGTCGGCAATCCACTTGCCGGAGATAGTTATTTTACGAGGACCAAGATGTTGCTTAATGATATCTCCGGTGAGGCTCGAGACGGTGAGATACTCGCTGTGCTTGGAGCGAGTGGTTCGGGTAAGTCGACGCTGATTGATGCTTTAGCCAACAGAATAGCTAAATGGAGTTTGAAAGGAAACGTCACTTTAAATGGCGAAGCTTTGGAGTCTCGAATGTTGAAAGTGATTTCAGCTTACGTTATGCAAGATGATTTGCTTTTCCCAATGCTTACTGTCGAAGAAACCTTAATGTTCGCAGCTGAGTTTCGCCTTCCTCGGACTTTGTCGAAATCTAAGAAGAAAATGAGAGTTCAAGCCTTGATCGATCAATTAGGATTAAGAAATGCAGCCAAAACTGTAATCGGTGATGAAGGTCATCGTGGTGTTTCCGGTGGAGAGCGTCGTCGTGTATCCATCGGAATCGATATAATTCATGACCCCATTATTCTTTTCTTGGATGAGCCTACATCAGGGCTGGATTCAACCAGTGCTTTCATGGTGGTGAAGGTTTTACAGAGGATAGCTCAGAGTGGAAGCATTGTTGTAATGTCAGTTCATCAGCCAAGTTATCGTATTCTCGGATTGCTTGACCGATTGATATTTTTGTCTCGTGGACAAACAGTTTACAGTGGTTCACCTACGACTCTCCCGCTGTATTTCTCGGAGTTCGGGTATCCAATACCCGAGAACGAGAACAAAACGGAGTTTGCACTGGACTTAATCCGAGAACTCGAAGGATCTCCTGGAGGAACAAAAAGTTTGGTCGAATTCAACAAGGCATGGCAAAGCATGAAGCATACTAGAGACTCCGAGCCAGATCGACTCGGTTTATCGCTAAAAGAAGCAATTAGCGCCAGTATATCTCGAGGTAAACTCGTCCCAGGTGCTACAAATGATGTCAATTCATCTTCCATGGTTCCAACATTTGCAAATCCATTTTGGAAAGAAATGGTGGTATTGTCGAAGCGAACGATCCTAAATTCAAGACGGATGCCGGAGTTGTTCGGAATTCGTTTGGCAGCAGTTCTAGTGACAGGGTTCATTTTAGCGACAGTATTTTGGCAACTTGATAATTCACCAAAAGGGGTGCAAGAAAGACTAGGGTTTTTCGCATTCGCAATGTCGACAACATATTACACTTGTGCCGATGCTCTTCCAGTTTTTCTCCAAGAAAGGTACATTTTCATGAGAGAAACTGCTTACAACGCTTACAGGAGATTATCATACGTCATATCAAATGCTTTAGTGACGTTACCGGGCTTGATTTTGCTCTCGTTTGCTTTCTCCGTGGCAACATTCTGGGCAGTAGGGCTAGACGGCGGACTACCAGGATTCTTATTCTATTTCCTAATTATGTTTGCTTCATTTTGGTCCGGAAGTTCATTCGTGACATTCCTTTCGGGTGTCGTCCCGCATGTGATGTTAGGCTACACCATAGTCGTCGCTATTCTAGCATATTTCTTACTCTTTAGCGGCTTCTTCATCAATCGTGACCGAATCCCGGGTTACTGGATATGGTTCCATTACTTATCCCTAGTGAAATACCCATATGAAGCAGTTTTACAAAATGAATTTGGAAACCCAGCAAAGTGCTTCGTGAGAGGGGTTCAAATATTTGACAACTCACCACTTGGAGCAGTGCCTACCGCCATGAAAGTGAGATTACTGCAGTCCTTAAGCAACACTTTGGGAATGAGGATTACAAGCTCAACCTGTATGACAACGGGGTTGGATATTCTGAAGCAAGAAGGGATTACAGATTTAAGCAAATGGAATTGCTTGTTGATTACACTGGCATTGGGTTTCTTGTTTCGGATTTTGTTTTACTTCTCTTTGTTATTGGGTAGCAAAAACAAAAGATCATGATTGTTTAAGGTTGGGATTTAGCAGAAAAATGTTGCTGTAATTTGTGTGCATCTTTATTTTATTTTATTGAAGTGCAAAACCTTTTCATATCTGGAAAATAATTCATCTTCCATTTCTTAAAATCATTATTTTTTGATTATTTTGTATCCTCTTGCAAACTAATGCTACGATTTTGTTTTCACTGTTTTCCTTTTTATTTATATATCTAATGTTGCCTTTTGCTTTAGATATAAGTAGGTAACCAAATTCCAGCTTAAATTATAGTTTCACTTTGATTGTTCAACGTTTTGCTCCTTTCTTTTTAAAAAAAAAAAAAAAAAACTATGCGGTGAAAAGTAATCTTTGTCGAACGATGAATTTATTAAATTATTAGTAAATTTATATTTTTGTTATTTAATTTTAAAAAATTACAAAATGATTATTGAATTATTCGAAAGTTTTCATCTAAATTATTGAATTATTTGAAAGTTTTTACTTTAAGTTACTAAGTTGTTAAGTTTTTTTTTAAAAAGTTTAGTTAGCAAGCTCCAAGCGATGATTAAACAATTAGTATGGTGGATTAGTACTCATTAATGAGTAAAAGAACATACCTTAGATCCAAGTTGATATGACGGTCAGTATCGAAGATCGGAGAAGACAATTGTTTAGATTTTAATTTGTAGATTCAAGATGTTCAAAGTTGTTTCATGAAAAAGATTGAATTATAAAAGAAAAAAAAGAAGAGAACTTTCAATTCCAATAATTTAAATGAAAAATTTCAGGAATAGATCAAAGAACCATTTCATGTGACACTAAATTTAGATATTTGAATGAGTCATTAATTTAAGTTTGGTAGCCTAACTTTATCATTTGTTTATACCCACAAAGTAATATTCATAAAAGCAAATCAGCTACCTGTTTCTTATGGTTTTCACACTTTTTTGTTTTTAAATCTTCACTCATACTTTCGGATTACTCTCTTAGCCTTTTATCAAACAATAAATTTTAACATGGTTCAAATGAAAAAGTGGATGATGTATCCTAAGAGAGCCCGGTTCGAACATTTGTATGTGCAAAATGTGTGTGTTGTTAAAGAGTTAAGAAAGTACGAATAGATACTATCATGTAATCACATTAGTATATTAAAAAAACAATAAATTTCTTTGTTTTTTTAGTGAATTACAATAGAAATGTAAAATCCTAATAACAATGCGACTTGAACCCATACCGCACTTAAAGTAATTAACAAACAAGAAATTTCTTTGAAATGCAGCAGTTGCATCATCACTATTAACTCAACTATTAACATATTTTAAATTGCATTTTTTAATGAATTCAACGAGTGGTTCCAGTGAAAAAGAGAATGATATTCATCCTAAGAGTTCCGGATTCGAGCACTTGTATGTGTAAAGTGTGTGTGCCTTATTAAAGGGTTAAGAAAATATGAATAGATACTATCATGTCATCATACCAGTATATTAAAAAAAAAAACACATTTTCTAATAAAAACAATATAATTTAAAAAATTTTAACTTTTTTTTAACAATTAAAGTAAAAGAAAAATAAAATATCTAAATAACATATATTAATAAAAAGATATTCTCAAATTCATAAATTCGTATAAACATGTCAATTCGATTTTTAATACAGTTTAACTCCCAAAGTTGGAAGTAAGAGTAACTTCCATATTTATGGATTTTTAAAAAAAATTGTATAAAGAACTATTTTTAAAGTAGAATACCATCATATTATGTATGCATGAAACTAGTAGCCCTCCTTTCTTCCTTTGAATTTAGGTTAACTTTATAAATTTATTTATTTAATATTTATGGATTTAGGTTGAGTAAAATTGTATTTTGGGTTTAAGTTTTAAATAACGTGTTGTTTTTTATTTGGCGAGTGGATTTAGACTTGATAATGATTTGAATTTGGATTCATGTCAACCCAAAATCTAAATCTACTTAATCAAATTACAAACATCGATTAGTACGACTCGAACCCAGATCACATCTAGATCGATGAATATCATCAACCATCAAAATTGTTATCGCCACCGCCTGACCTTCCTCCAATAACTCCAAAGAGCTCACTAGACCACCTTGCCTAACCCCTCTCTCTCACTCTCGAGGAACCACCGTCAAGCACCATTGTCTACCTTCACCCTCACACCTATCACTCGAACAACACTCCCCTCTCTGAATAGAACCATCATCATCACCACTGAAGACCATCCATTAATCTTCCTCACACAACTCTTGGCCACCCAACACCACCACACTACCCCAAAAATCGGAACAAAAGTATACCCATTCAAAATCCAAACAAAAAAAATTCCATAAATAGTAAACAAAGCAAAAAAAAAAAGAAAAAGAAAAAAGAAAGAAAAGGAGGAGCATCTAGAATAACCTGTAACGAAAAAGATATATGATTGTTAATATATTATGTATTACTAGTATAACATATGATATAGTATTACATAATATAATAATATATTTTATAATTATAAATACATATATATGATTATTATGTTGGAAAAATTCGATTTAAAAATGATTTTTTGCAAAGCGAAAAATTAAAAATTTTGCAAATCGATTCGGTTTATAATATTTATAACAATAAACCCTATATCGAGTTCATACTTGTGCTTTCGAATAGATAAATCTTTGTCATTCTGGCTTTCAATTAAATGATCTTTTTCGCTATTCTCGTACCACGAACTGTTTCGAGTATGGGCTTGAACGATTTGAATCACAAAACTAGAAATTTTTTTTTTTTCATTCAAGCAAAAACGAAAATTCTCTTCTCAAATAGAAATCGATAGAATCGTTATTCTAGAAAATATATTTATTCTTAGAGAATAAAAGTTTCTCTATTTTCGAGCAAAATGACAAAATCTAAAAATTGTTTAAATAGCACTACTGGTGTCATATATTTATAGGGAGGGAAAGTCTTATTGAATTGTAGAAGTTTGTTTCAACTAGAAAAATAAACTCTTAATTTAACTAGGATATAAGGCGCCACCTTATAACATAAGAGGCTTTTGGGCTTCTTCCATATCGAGTTAAATTATAAGTACTTCATAAGTTTTAACCCAATACTTTATAATTTGATCCAACCCAATATTTATTTTTCTAAATTTCAAAGATAAATTTCAATATATTTTCAATTAAATAATTTTATCAACTCAATTCTAATTTCGTTAAAATCATGACGATTTTACCTTAAAATATATTTCAGGTCATTATGAACAAATGATTTATTTCCAATTTTGAACTTCATTTAATTCGAAAAATATAAATTCATTTTTCAGGTCATTTTTATTTTGGAAAAAACCACATTCATTTCCAAATGATTCCATTTATCAATTTTCATTTTCATTTTGGAGAAGACCATAATTATTTCCAAATGTTTCTTATTTTTCCATTTCACCATTTCTATTCTTTTTTTTGTTTTCATTTGATTCAACATGCAATTCATTTTTTGTTTCAATGAGTCAACGAAGGGATTGATTGAACATATACAATTGAGGCTCAAATTATTTATAATTAAGTTCTAATTTTCATCTATTAATTATAAACTCATTTAGTTACGAAATCATTTCACTATAGTATCGTGACTCAGCTCTTCGCAATGGCATACTCGTAACACCCCTTGCTCAATTTGATCGTCGGACCTAAGCTACAAGATGTTACCAAACAAGGCTCACATAACATACACATGTATACATGGCAGACCGAGCCTCGGACTAATACGTGGCGAATCGATCTTGCTGGTCGTCCAACTACGCATTGAGTTGCATGTGGTTGAATTACGGATTATCCCGCGGATACAAGTATTACAGAAAGTCCAGTAGACGTCTAATTTCATAATTTCCAGTGGATACCCCACATCGTGATAGGTCCTGCGGAACATAATAGAATCTGAGTTCATTTTATTTACATACATTAAAAGAGTCCAAAGTAATCACCTTCAAAATTTAACATATTTGTTTACAAATAACCAAACGTCTATATACATGCCACATATATTGAACCAATCAAAATCAAGAGTCTACCAAAACTTTGGGCGGATAGTGTGAACTTTTTGTTGATCCGATTGACACACTTTGAACATTCAAAATATACAAGATAAAAGAAACCTAGACGTAAGTGTTAAGAATACATAGTAAACTCATACAAATTCAATAATTAACTTACCTCGCATAATAATTATGTGATAATCTAATATGAACACATAGTTTACCTATCAACCAACAAATTTTGTCAACAAGGTAAGTGCATAAACTTTATCACATATAGCATATCGAGTACGAAACATGATATGTTAACACTTCTCATATCTAATTTATTCTCATACCTTTCACTAGTGCGGACTCCAATTTTAATAGTCAAGTCTTTCATTTTTTCTCATTCTTTAATTCGCCAATTTTAATATGTTGCAGATCTCTTAAAGAAGTTTAGCATGACAAATTGTGAGGTGGTAGCCACACCAGTGAGCATCAATGGGAAGTTACAACATGAAGATGGGACTGTCAAAATTAATTCAACACTTTCAGAAGTCTAGTTGGTGGTTTGAATTATCTTACACACAGTGATGTGCATCATCATTTTATTCGGAAGCTTGCAGTTGATGAAAAGTTAATGCTGAAATTTTGCAGCACAAACGGGCAAATAGCTGATGTATTTACAGAGTCTCTAATGTGACTGTGGATGGTTCAACGTGCAATTCCTTGGAGTAAATCATGGACTATTTCACATAGTTATTTTAATTAGGTGATTAAATTGAAAAAGAAAATTAAAGTGATGAAAATAGAATATATTTAAATTCACCAAAGCCACTTCCCAAAGAGGTTTTGAATCTAAGAACCTTCCATTTATTTTTAATTTCAAGGATCTTAGAATCTGCCCCGTTGAGTTGCGAAGCTAAAGCGACATTCTGATTGATTCATTCCTTTATTATTTAAAATTGAAAGATTTTTTAGGAAAGTTCCTTCATCTTTGAACTGATTAAACCAAGTTTACGCCGCAACCAAAATTCCCCTACAACACCACGTGTCATTCAACCATCATTCTAAATCCATATCATCAATCAATCATAACCGCCCACGTGTCCTATTCTTCTCCTTCCATGGGCTTCCTCATTCCAGATTTAGATGATTTAGGTGACCGCTGTATTACCGTCCCATCAAACGGTATTTAAAAACCCACCCAATATATATAGAATTCTTCAAAACCAAAAGAAACATGTCCATTTCTCCCTTATTCTTCTTGTCTTAAACGTTAGGCCCGCCATGTCTCCTCTTGTCGCCCAAAGCGTCTCGTCCAATCAGGATTCTTCTACTCTGTATTTTCGACACTCATTGGAGCTTATAGCCGGCGAATTCCCAACACCCGAAGCACCTTCATGGACGCTTGGCCAACTACTTAAACACGTCGGTGATAAAAGGAGAGAACCCACTGGCGACGAAACTTCCGTCCATGAAGTCCTCGTCGACATCTCCGAGTTGCGCCCCATACCATTTGTACTTTCCTTTAACAACCTTACGTATAGTGTAAAGGTTCCTCGGAAAATGGCGTTGCCTGGTTTCTTCAGATGGAGTGGCGGAAGCGCCGCTGCAGATGCTGCTGTCGTTGGCAATCCACTTGCCGCCGGAGATAATTATTTTACGAGGACCAAGATGTTGCTTCACGATATCTCCGGTGAAGCTCGAGACGGTGAGATACTGGCTGTGCTCGGAGCTAGTGGTTCGGGTAAATCGACGCTAATTGATGCTATAGCCAACAGAATAGCTAAAGGGAGTTTGAAAGGAAACGTCACTTTAAATGGCCAAGCCTTGGAGTCTCGAATGTTGAAAGTGATTTCAGCTTATGTTGTGCAAGATGATTTGCTTTTCCCAATGCTCACTGTCGAAGAAACTTTAATGTTCGCAGCTGAGCTTCGCCTTCCTCGGACCCTGTCGAAATCTAAGAAGAAAATGAGAGTTCAAGCCTTGATCGATCAATTAGGCTTAAGAAATGCAGCCAAAACTGTAATCGGTGATGAAGGTCATCGT
The DNA here is from genome assembly GCA_039519145.1 of Kokia cookei. Lineage (NCBI taxonomy): Eukaryota > Viridiplantae > Streptophyta > Magnoliopsida > Malvales > Malvaceae > Kokia > Kokia cookei. The sequence continues at coordinate 59,821,395 of CM076903.1, forward strand.
GGTGTTTCCGGTGGAGAGCGTCGTCGTGTATCCATTGGAATCGATATAATTCATGACCCCTACAACCCAATTTTGATCGTGCCCAAACTCATTTTAAATTTATTTTAAATTTAAATTTATTATAAATTTAAAATAAATAAATTCAATTACAAAATGTCTAATTATAAAGCTTAATTAAACTCAAATTCAAATGATCCAAACTAAACTTAAATTACAATGACCAAATAGGCCCAAACCAATTAACCCAAAAGAAGCTTAATCTGCTACAAATGGATGTTGCAGCCACCTCCATCTCAGTCAATCAGAGGCTGCCACGTCAGCAGCCTAGTTGCTCACCAGCAACTTGTACCACTACTCACCTGTCATCGCCACTGCTACAAGCCACCATAACTAACCTGTAAAAAAAAAAACAAGACTAGCATTTAGTTGAAAAACAACAAAAGATGATAATTTGTAATGCTGGCTATAAAGTCAGATTCAAACGCTTGTAATGGGGGAATCCTTTTGAGAAATCAATACACAATCACTATTTTTCTTTAGATAAAAAGACTGTTAGCAATTAATTGGACAGCTTCAATTCAAATACAGAAGAAAGAGCATCCAAAATCTAGAATCAAAGCCCAACAGATCCAAATAGCCAAACAACATTGATTCTAGAGGTATATTCATTGTCTATTCTAATTCTGGTTTAAAGTTTGCAACGTTTCAGAGACATTAATTGGTATATTAATATAAGTTACCTGTTGGCATGGGATATTATTAATGTTTAAATATTTTGTGATAACTTCTTAATAAATGTACATTAAATAATTTTATTAGTAATCATTAATAATAATAATAATAATAATAATTTTTTTAATAATAATAAATATTTTTGGTAATATTAAACAAATAATAAAAAAGGGAAATTCAAAAGGGCAAATTTTTTTGCGAGGTCACTGTTGTGGCGATCGGAGTCGGTGAGCCTTCGTCAGTCCCATCCACGGTGGTAAGAAACATCAAAGAATAGATTCCAAACACACAAAAAAAAGGATTAGAACTTTCAATTAAATCTAAATCTGAGATTAGATTTAAGGACTAAAACAAGGAGTATAAGAAACAAATAAAAAGAGAAAAACAAAACTTGTTTTGTTTTTCCCGTATCTAAAAGTTCTTCAAAACAAATAGTTTGTAAAAAGACAGAGTTTGTTGCATGTGGGCTTGGAATCGGGTTTTGAGGACTTTTTAGGATGTTTGAAAGCAAAAAAATGAAAAAAAAGAGAAATTTTTACCTTAAACCACCATGGATGGCAACTGGAAATGGCATCGGACGACGGCGCGTGGAGGAGACGTGCGACGAACAGCACGGGTTGAGGGCCGAAGTCTGGCCGGTGTGAGGGAGAGAGGAGAGAACAAGCGAGAAATCCTTTCTTTTTTAAAAAAAAAAACAAGTGACAAATGAAATTTTTTGTAACTAAAATAAGCTTTTATAGGCCCTCAAAATGGCGTCGTTTTGAAGGTTGAGTTTTAGCCCCAAAACGACGCCGTTCTGGCTTTAACCCATGGTCTGACTCGATCCGACCTGACCCGCCTGGAGGATCAGCGTGTTTTTGAGAAAAGGGATATTTTTGCATTTAATCCTTTCGCATTTTCTGATTGTTTCAATTTAGTCCTTTTTATACTTTTAATTATTTTTAAATTGGCCTAATAATTTTTAATTCTTTTCAATTTAGTCCATTGACCTTTTGAAAGCACCAAGAGCTGCCACGTGTCATGATTTTGGATTATTTCTGCAAATGGTCACTCTTACTTCTAATTTGTTTCAATTTGATCCTTAAATTAAGTTCTGTTTAATTACAAAATTAGCCCAAATTTTTTTCATGATTTTCAAATTAGTCCTTTGACTTCTGAACACTTGAGAGGTTGCCACGTGTAATTTGTTTTTGGTTTTATTTCCCAGAGGTCCCTAAACTGTCCAAAAAATATATTTTGACCCCTAAACTTCTCTAAAATTCCAATTTTAACCCTATTTTTCCAAAAATTACATTTTTTACCCTCGAACTTTTCAAAATTCCATTTTTGACCTCGATCTTTTCATAAATTACATTTTTACCCTCGAACTTTCCAAAATTCCATTTTGACCTCGAAACTTTCAAAAATTACCATTTTACCCTCGAATGTCTAAAAACTCGATTTTTTTATCCCGAACCTTCCAAAATTACTATTTTAACCCCAAACTTCCAAAAAATCCATTTTTGACCTCGTAACTTTCAAAAATTATCATTTTACTCCCGGATGTCTAAAAACTATGTTTTTTTTATCTCGAACCTTCCAAAATTTACCATTTTACCCTCGGATGTCTAAAAACTCCATTTTTTATCCGAAACCTTCCAAAAATTACCATTTTACCCCCGAATGTCCAAAAATTCCATTTTTGACCTCGAGCCTTCCAAAAATTACCATTTGCCCCCTAGCGTCAAAAATTATCGTTTTACCCCCGTATCCAAAAGTCTCATTTTCAACTCCGATAGTTTTATTTTTCTTCCTCATTAACATTTGCATTTAAATTTTAATTATTATGCATTCATAATGCGTTTTTTATGATTTTTATATCATTTATCTGCTTAATTATTTTTGCTTCGTGTTATCTAATATTCATTATTAATTGCTCATTTGTATTAAACCCACCTATTTGTTTTCAAATTTTCATAGAAACTTTAAAATCGAGACAATTTTCTTTTATTTCGAATTTTGAAAATTTGTGCCTTAACTTACTAGGCACGATTTTTCTTTAAATCGGAATAATCGAATATCCTTAAATCGAGGCAATGTTTCTCATCTCGGATTCTGAAAATTTGTACCTAAACTTACTAGGTGCGACTTTTTCTTTAAATCGAGATAATCGAACATCCTTTTCAAAAGTGTTAAATTTTTTTTACAAAGGAAAGCTCGTTATTTTTGGATCTCAAAATGTTGTGTCCTAACTCACTCGACGCGACTTTCTTCCTCGATCACTTTGAAATAGTGGGACTTTCAAACAAAATTGATTTCTTTTAAATGTAACTCATGCATTCAAGGATCGTATGTTAAACTTTATTCGAGTTTTCAAAATTTTACAAACAAGACCCTAAGATAATCAATGTGGTACCAATTTTGGGCGTATGAGGGTGTTAACCCTTCCTCATGCGTAACCGACTCTTGAACTTGTTTTCTGGATTGCGAAGACCAAAATATTTTTCAAAACGGATTTTAAACGTTTTGAGGTGATCCAATCACACCATACAAAAGGATTGGTGGCGACTCCCATTATTTTTCGATTTTAAAGTAATTTTTGAAACACGTCGTTTTCCAAAAAGATGGTTTCGACAACCCCATTATTCTTTTCTTAGATGAGCCTACATCAGGGTTGGATTCAACCAGTGCTTTCATGGTGGTGAAGGTTTTACAGAGGATAGCTCAAAGTGGAAGCATTGTTGTAATGTCAATTCATCAGCCGAGTTATCGAATTCTTGGATTGCTTGATCGATTGATATTTTTATCCCATGGACAAACTGTTTATAGTGGTTCACTGACGAATCTGCCGCTCTATTTCTCAAAGTTTGGGTACCCGATACCCGAGAACGAGAACAAAACAGAGTTTGCTCTAGACTTAATCCGAGAACTCGAAGGATCTCCCGGAGGAACAAAAAGTTCGGCTGAATTCAACAAGTCATGGCAAAGCATGAAGCATACTAGAGACGCCCAGCCGAATCAACTCGGCTTGTCATTAAAAGAAGCAATTAGTGCCAATATATCTCGAGGCAAACTTGTTCCAGGTACCACAAATGATATCAATTCATCTTCCATGGTTGCAAATCCATTCTGGAAAGAAATGGTGGTCTTGTCGAAGAGATCGATCCTAAATTCAAGACGGATGCCAGAGTTGTTTGGAATTCGTTTGGCAGCAGTTTTAGTGACAGGGTTCATTTTAGCAACGGTGTTTTGGCAACTTGATAATTCACCAAAAGGGGTGCAAGAAAGATTAGGATTTTTCGCATTCGCAATGTCGACAACATATTACACTTGTGCCGATGCTCTCCCGGTATTTCTCCAAGAAAGGTATATTTTCATGAGAGAAACGGCTTTCAACGCTTACAGGAGATTATCATATGTTATATCAAATGCATTGGTGGCGTTGCCGGGCTTGATTGTCCTTTCCTTTGCTTTCTCCATGGCAACATTCTGGGCAGTAGGACTGGATGGTGGATTATCAGGATTCTTATTCTATTTCTTAATAATGTTTGCTTCATTTTGGTCTGGGTGTTCGTTCGTGACATTCCTTTCGGGTGTCGTCCCGCATGTGATGTTAGGCTGCACGATCGTGGTCGCTATTTTAGCGTATTTCTTACTCTTCAGCGGCTTCTTCATCAACCGCGACCGAATCCCAGGTTGCTGGATATGGTTCCATTACTTGTCCCTTGTGGAATACCCATATGAAGCAGTTTTACGAAACGAATTTGAAAACCCTTCAAAATGCCTTGTGAGAGGGATTCAAATATTTGACAAATCACCGCTTGGAGAAATCCCTTCCGCCATGAAAGTGGGATTATTGGAATCGGTAAGCCAGAGTTTGGGGGTGAGAATTACAAGGTCAACCTGTGTGGCAACAGGTTTGGGTATTCTCAAACAAGAAGGGGTTACAGATTTAAGCAAATGGAATTGCTTGTTGATTACAGTGGCATGGGGTTTCTTTTTTCGGATTTTGTTTTACTTCTCTTTGCTACTGGGAAGCAAAAACAAGAGGTCTTGAATAAACCCAGTTGAGAAATGTTCTTGTGATCTGTGTGTATGTTTAGTTCAATTAATTTGTTCAAATGGATTTCTGATTTACTATGGGTAAAGCTTAGTTGATTAGATTCATGTTCAATATCTTAAATCTTTATTTTTTGCTGATTTGTTACAAAATTAATTAATTTTTATTCTATGGTTTTGTTTTAGATGCAGGTAGGTAACCAAATTCCAGCTTAAAATATAGTTTTGATTGTTTTTTGTTTCTCTATTTGGCCTAAAGGAAGATGATACTTTATTCTATCTGACAACAGCAGTCAAGTATCGAGTGTCTTTCAATGGATCTGGAAATCCAAAAGAGTAAGTGTGAGAGAAGATGCTGATCCTCCGGTGGATAGTTGTGGTTCTTAAGTATATCACTGAAGAGATGTCATACATTTTCAAGTGGTTTTATTGATGACAGTGTCCGTCGATTTAGGTTGGAAGATCTTTGGCGACGAGTATCTGCCATCGGTAAAAGTCTTTTTAGCAGCTCATTGCTCGTCGGAACATCCTTTTCACCCATCGATAGGGATAGGGGGTCTAGTGCGCTATATTGACAAAATTTATGGGTTTTGAAGACAATTTTCTTACTATCAATAAATGGCATTTTTTTTTTTTTTAGTGATGAAAGGTCTATATTGACAGTTTGGATGTCCCTAAAGTAGAAATTGTCGATGCATATACCGTCTACTGAAGTTGATTTGATGATACATACACCAGTGGTTTTTACTTTCGTTATAGGATTTTATCGTCAAAATAGGTTCTAAGCGTCAAGATGCATTAAACAAATAGCGATGCTAATGACCGTCCATAAAGGGTCATATGTTTGAAATTCCTATTATTTTCTTTTCTTTTTTTTTGAATAATTCATAGCCGGCCTTATTTATTGAATTATTAAAAACATCAACAAACTAAAAGGTCAGAAAATAACAATAAAAGAGTAAAGAATAAAAGATAAGATGATCTAAAGACACTCTCAGCCATAGATGTCGGCCGGCGACTACCCAACCAAGAAGATGCTCCATAAATATTTTTCGATCTCACTAAAAATCGGACCGTTAAATTATACTTTCCTCTAACTCCCAAACTCCCAAAAACCATGGGAAGAGTAAAAGCTAGAAAAGAGAATAAACAAAAATAACCAAGCATGAGAGAAGAAACCACAAAGAATCAGCCAAATTAGAAAAAGTAAAAAATAGATATTTTTATATATAAAAAAAAAAAAAAAAGATCCAGCCACTGGCAAATCCATTTGTGTAGGTCTTGGAACATTCTACATTTTTTATTCTCTGATTTATGTTATTCACAGTTTAATAAGCTAACTGATGAATGATCATAAAGAGAATAAAATATTAAACAAAATCAAACTCAAGCAAATGAATAAAAAATCAAACACAACTCTAACCTACCAATTTGATGAAGAACCCAACAAGTAGTGATGAGGGGCACCGGGAATTTGATCAAAGAGGTATTAGGGTTGTAAATAACCTGATTCAGTTTGATTTATGTTTTAGTTTGTTTGTGTCCGATTTGTGTTAAGTATTTCAAATTCTTTATTCATTTATTTAAAACTATATGTGTTAATGTTCGTTCATTTAAGTTAAATAAATATATAATTAAACATTTTCGTGAATAATGTTCATGAATAATAGATAAACATATATATGTTATTATTTTTAGATATAAAACAGGTAAATATAAATATTAATAATTATATTATATATAAAAAATAAGCATACAAACGATACTATTTTTATTAATATATACGAATGAGACAATAAATGAATTTGTTCATGAGCATAAATGAACTAAATCAGCTTTCTTTGTATTCGGTCCACTTAAAAAACGAGCCTCGAAATTTTGTTCATTTTCGTTAGTTTAACTTAATAATTCATCTAACACTCTACTCATGTATGACCCCAAAAGATAATACTTACCATAAAATAGAAAGTAATGTAAATATTCCTATATTTTGAGTAAGTATAAAATCAATATATTCTTAAAATTAAAATGAAATTATAGATATCCCTATACAAAATAGACAATACTTGCAATAGAATATTTTTTTTAAAGTTTCAGAGGAGGAGGGATTAATGGTTAAAAAGTACAAAAGAAAAGGAGCTGTTGGATTGTTTTTGGGGAATGGGAAATTTGAGTAAGGAGGAGAGACAAAGAACAGGTGGGTAGCCACTGTAACCCAAATTTTATAAACATCCGTTGGGTCCTTCAACCTAAAACCCAAATTTTAAAATACTCCAACACGAATGGAAAACTGAAAATGGAGGTGAATTCTATAACGGACAAATAAAATTTTCTGTCGATATAGCCCCGATATTTTGAAATTGTATCACATCGTCGTTTAATTTTTAAATAAATAACCTTAAAATTTCAGAAAAATAAAAATATATAAAAAATCATAAAAATCTGATAAAAGATTTGATAAAGAAAACTGTAAATTTACCATAGCTGGCTTGCTAATGGGGGAGTTATATATACACTTGGTCCAAGCTATAAATGTTAGAGCTTGATTTATTGATGAAAAGGTGGAATTAAATTACTTTTCTTAGAAGTTGAAGTCGAATCATCAACTGTATATGTAAGCATGTTTAGAAAATAGGTTGATTGAAGAGGATAGATGTGTATGGGTGGCTGGTTTGTTTTACTTTTGGTCATTGATTTTAACAAGGATTTGACTGCAGTGCTAACAGCATTGTAATTAATGTGCTTACCTTTTATCTGTAAAACATCCTTACATTCGCTCGGAGGGAATGTTTTCTACTTTGTGTATCGTCAATCGTGCATGAGTCTAAAAGAAGGCTTGGAAGTTTTACGATAGCTGCATTGAACAATTTTCTCCATCGGTCATGTTTCTCTGGGGCTGGGGAATACATACCAGTAACCATTGAAACCAACATTCTGTGTTGTCTGATCCCTCCTAGAAATCAATTCAGATGGTTCTGCCATTCAGTGATTTGTTGATTTGGTGTAAAGAAGGAAATATAAATGATATTCTACCATTTTTTTGACTTGTGTAAACTTGATACACTGTTCCTTTATAAACCCATTTTTTCATAACTTTTTTATAGTTAGGCATAAAGATTACCCATCAAAGCAATGCAAAAAAACAGAAGGAGCAACATTCTTAACTTTCGCTTTCGGTTTTGTGATCACTAACTTGAACAGGGAATTGTGCGCAAGAGGACTCCAAAAGCTTTGCTTAAATCACCCCATTAAAGTTTTCACTATACCCATAAAGTTCAATGAACTTTAGGCAAAGAGGTCACTCATCGAAGCAGTTGAAAGAAAGACAGAAAGAAAAAAAGCAAAATTCTTGACTTCCGGATTCTGCTTTCCATCATTGACTCGGACGGTGGATTGTGGGCAAAAGAATGACTCCAAAACCTTGCTTATATATTGCCAAGTGTTTACAGTTCACTATACCCCAAAAAAGCTGGATAAACTTTTAAGCATAGGGATTACCAATGAAGTAGTTCACAAAAAAAATAATTAGAAGAATTCTTGCCTTTTTCAGATACGGGTTTTCCATTGACTCCGACAGTTGCTTGTTGATTTCAGAGCCGCACAGTAATTATTCAACCATATGGATGCAGATTTCAGTACACGAAGTTCACCAGTTAGGAGATCATGAGCCATTTGCCTCCGAAGAGTGAAAGTGTTACTCATTGAGGGGGAATTGACAGGAAGAGACTGCAAATACATGTCCAGAAGCTTGAAGTGAAAAGCTTTTGTAAATAGATAAGTATACATTGCTTCATGCAATTGTTTTAACACTCTGTACAAGAATGTCCTTACAAAGATACGAGTACCACATTTTATGTCAGTTTTCCAAAACGAATTTGTTCATCTCCTTTCATCTGTACAAGTTAGACTTTTGGTAATATTTTACTATCTTAAGTAAGACACAGGTCTGCTCAATTATTTTCTAGGTTTTTACAAATATTCGGAGGATTATTCCCCTACATACATGTCCATGTCCAACTATGTGTCTAATATAAATATTGAATACTGATACTTTACAAAAAATGAAGAGCCCATTTAACAGTTCTAACAACATACTATTTTCAAAATTATATGAAGATTGCATTTTATGTCATTTTTTTGAGGAAGAGCTTCTTTCTCCCATTCCATCTTTACAAGTAAAACATTGATCATCTATATTAGCCCTTTGTACATAACCTATACTACCGGACTGAAGGCGAGTGCTACATATGAGCACGAGTCAAACACAAGAATATTTAATTCTTTTAAGTTTTCCATATATTTGGAAGATTTCTTTCTTCCTTTTCATCCATATAAGTTATACATGAGATAATCTTCTACCATCTTTTGTATTCCCCTTTTGGTCATAACCTATGCTACTTGGATTCGAGCTGAGTGTCAAATACGGTGTCCAACACAGTTTCAATCTTCTCTAAGTTCCCCCCACCCCTCATATATTTGAGGCACGAAAAGTGCAAGTAGATTACCTTAATGGCTGTATCATATTTCTGCATTAACTGAGTGATATGAGATGATAACATCTCATGTGCCTTGAACTCTCTCTGGCTATCCTTTAGTGGACGCCGAGCTAACCGGCCATCAATTTGTGCAGCTTCCATGGCCAAGTCACTAAGTTCTGATGATTAAGTTCAAAGTGAATATTAGGACTTCAAGGTCTAAAAGACAAACTAAATTCACTAGAAGAATAGTCAAATCACAGACATGGAAGGAAAGAATTATCAAAATAAAACCTTGGGGAGAGTTGCAACATAAAAGACGAGCAAATGCACGTAGTGCCTGTGGAAAACCCTTCCCCTTTCCTCGAGGAGATCTAACTTCCCTGTGTAATAAACCGATCATTACAAACAGAAATCAGCAACATGATTCAGGAGTCGTATGAACTTTCACAGAAATTTAAGACAGTAACAGTAGAGCATCCAATTCAAGAGCTAGATGTAAAGTTAGCAGAGAATGACGTTTAGAAAATGGCTAAGTTATTTAGACTCGGCTATGAGTGTTGAATAAATGCTTGATTGTTTTAAGTTTTTCCATACATTTGGAGGGTTCTAAGAGGATCATATCCTCGTACCTATGTTCAAGTAGGTGTCAGACATATTTAGAGAAAAATGAAGTGTCAGAACAACATTCGAAATAAATAGCAGTCAGCATAACCTCTAACATCTGTCAACATTGTCAGTTGGTCATTAGAGATATAAGATTAAAGAATTAAGCATCAATACCAACTTGAGTATGAAAGTATCTTCTGGACAATTAAAACCAACTGCATCTTTAAGTTTTGGTGAAAGATGTTGCAGAAGTTCCAATTTCATTTCACGAAGATTATCATCATGTGTGATGCTCAACTGGATTTGTACCTGAGAGTCAACATTGTTCTTTTTAAGAAGATACAACATTAAAATAACATTTAGTCACATTTATGTAAATTGTATATGCATATATTTTTTACTTCGGACTAAGATGATGAATTACAAATGCCAAGAAAGATACTAAAAATCTATAATATGAAAATGAATAAAAGGGCTTACCAAGTATAGTGTCACTGAATCAAGAGATGCCAACTTACTTGAGGAAATGACACAACCCAAATTATATCATAGTAAAAATATAAAATAAAATATAAAAATGTAATATGACAATTTAAATATTGTACATTAATTAACTTTTAATTTTCTACATTCACAGCCTATTGTACTTCACAACATTTCTATACTTGCATATCTTTTTTCATCTATTTCTTCTCACACTTTTTCTTAAATTTACATTTTGTCATTTCAACCACAAAGTGGTTGTGCTAATCACATATAAAGGAAATATATAAATGCAGAATAATCAACAACGCATAATTATATTACTTGGACTCGGATGTAAATGTCGAATATAAGTATGTGTCTGGAACAAATATATTGAATCTTTTTCATGTTTTTTTAATGTAGTTGGAGAGCTATATTCCCATACCCATTCCTAGATATGGCCATATGGGTCAAACATAAGTGCCAGACATAGGCACTTCAAGAAATGAAGAGTTAGAGTAACAAAGGCGTATAAGTCAAGCTTATACAGTTATAACAATGAAGATAAGTACTTCAAATAAACTTTCAAAACTAACCTCGTCATGAATGTTATATGGAAGTGTGAAACCAAAGTCTAGTAGTAGCGTGGCATTTGGAAATTTTCCATAATTTATCAGTACCTAAACAAGCAATTAAGTGAACTTAAGATTCTGCAGCACCATACCACAAGCTTAAAGTAAAACAATAGAATAATGCTAACAGATTTCCAGTAAGTGCAGAGGGAAACCATTGATTGTATTAACGTTCAAACCATACATCATCAAAAGACTAAGTTTTAAGGCTTAATTATCAAAACTAAATGAAATTTCCTGCATTCAAACTTAATGGGGGTTTTTCAAGTCTGAATCCGATGTTAAAACTACTACATTTTCTTTAAAAGTGTAAGAATTCAAATTGCATTTTTAGTCTACAATCTGCATATAATGCCTTAGTCTCTAGATGCTATGTTCTTAGACTCGGGTGTGAGTGTTGCACAGATGTACGTGTCACGCTTAATTTTTTTAAAAGTTTTTGTCCTTGGAGGACCATATTTACATGTCCATGTGCAAATAAGTTGGACACAAGTGCTGGTCACAGATGATTCAAGAAAAATGAAGAGTTGGAGCAACATATTTTTGCTAGAAGCCACAGCCTCATTTCCGACCAAACGCAAAAATCACTCAGCCTCTGTCTCTCCGCATAAGCCTCACATGCCGCTAGAAGCCTTCCCTTTTGTTAAATTGCTGGCACATGAAGTACACCTTCCTAGAAGTTGTTTCTCCGATCATCATCATCAACTTCCTTGGGTTATTTCCGGCTTCCCTTGCTGTTATTGGGTCCATTGATGCTGGTTTGAGTTTTTTTATTGGAGCCATATTTGAGTTCTGCAAGTTTTTGTTTGAAGACAATTTTTTTGAGGGGTTGACTATTTTTTCTCTTTTCTCCCAATTATTATTTAGAGGAGAAATAAGCAAATGATATTTGCTAGCTTTGACAACCCCTCTTCGCAAATTACTCCCGTAAAGATCAATGTGAACAACTATCTCACATGGTCATATTGTGTCTGTTGTTCACCAAATCTAGAGGAAGGTAGGGGTATATTAGTGGTGATTTAAGAAAGCCCACAGTGAATAATCCCACCTACAATTAGTGGAACTCAAAAAATTCTTTTGTGATGGCATGGTAGTGGTGAGCGTTCGATCGAATCAAGTCGAATCGAGTGAAAAAATTTCGAGTTAATCGAGTTGACGAGTTCTATTTTATCATTCTAACTCGATTTGAAATTTTTTCGAATTGAGTCAAGTGAAATGAAATTCGAGTCAAATCGCGTGAAATTATTCAACTTAAATTAAAAAAATCAAACATGTCAAATTAAAATTTTATTACAATATAACTAATTTCATGTTAGAGCACATAAAATTGAAACCATATACATTAGAAAAAATTTTCAAAGCAAAATAATAATAAAAAAAAGATAGTTTAATATGATAAACTTGAATCATTAATTAACTTATTTAGGTCCCCAAAACCATTCTTTTAGAAAAATTTTAAATTTTTAACTTTCTTTTTATATTTTTTAGAATTTTTTTCAAATCTTTATAATTTTTTAAAAAATATAAATTTTTGAATTTTAAAAATTATTTTGAATTTTTTTCTTGTAATTTTTGTTGAGAAAGAGACCAATTTGCTCATTTTCAAAATTTTTAAGGACCAAAGGGGTATTTGCATCAATCTGTTATTCGAATTGTAAAATTCAACTCGAACTTGAAACTCGAATTACTTATTCGAGTTGACTCGAATAACTCGATTCGATTAACTCGAAATTCGAAATTTTTTTCCTACATGAAGACCTAGAAGTGGTGTATATGGAGGCCCACTTAGATTTGATAATGATAAAACACAAGGGAAAATGTGCAAGTGAAGGCCTTGTACAAATTGAAGCAAATCACCAATAGCATGGTTTGACAGATTTAGTAGAGACATGTTCTTTTTCGACCATCAACAAAATAGTGCTAATCATACCCTCTTTATAAGACATCTATACATCACAAAGGTAGCATCCCACTTTTTATAATATATGGAGAGGACCAATTATGATTGAAGATGACAAAGAAGAAATTGCTCGACTAAAGAAGTTCTTGGCCCAATAATTTGAAATCAAGGATCTCGGGAAGCTGCAATATTCTTGGGAATTGGAGTTGTCAGATCAAGAAAAGGAATCTTCGCTTCTGAAAGGAAATATGTATTGGATCTCTTGACTGAAACAAGCATGATGGCATGCAAACCAACAAAGTCACTAATTGGGAGCAATCATAAGCTAGAAGCAGGGTTGGAGAATCGGAGGATAAAGAAAGATATCATAGAGTACTTGACAGAATGATTTCTCTCTCACAGTCTCATATTTTAGACTAGACATAGCATATGCAGTTAGTCTGGCGACCTAGTTCATGCATGATCCTTGTGAATCTCACAGGCAGGTTGTTTTTCGTATTTTAAGATACCTAAAGTTTGATCCTAGAAAAACCTTCTCTTCTCCAAACAGGATCACCTTTGGATAGAAGCTTTTACAAATGTGGATTGGACTGGCAATCCAAGTGATAAAAGATCTATCTCTAGATATTGCATGCTTGTGGGAGAAAATGTGGTCACTTGGAGAAGAAAAAAAAGTGTTGTTACCCTATCACGTGTTGAACCAGAGTACAACGAAATGGCTCTAGGTTTATGTGAGCTCCTGTGGTTACAAAAGGTAATGGAAGAATTAAAGTTGTCAGGAAAAGGAAAATTATGACAACAGGACTGCCATCAATATAGCCCAAAACTCGGTACAACATGATCAAACAAAACATATAGAGATTGATCTACACTTCATCAATGAAAAGTTGATTATTGGTGTCTTGAGCTTAATTCATGTATCTTCTAACAAACAATTAGTTGATGTGTTCACCAAAAGACTTGGCAACATAATCTATTGTAATTTGGTCTGCAAGTTGGGCACGTGTGATAGCTAATGCACCAACTTGAGGGAGAGTGTTGACAAATGTAAACATTTGACAACCAATCCTTGATTATTGACAGATTGTACAAGTTTGATACAGAGTAGATTGATTTTAGGGATTTATTCACTACCAGTTTTCCTTCCTTAGGCTCTTACAGTGGACATAAATTTTGTATAATTGTTCCTCACTCAAGATAAGAGAGAATTAATTTTATCTCTAAATTTCTTTCTAATTTCGAAATTCTCTTTGAAATACCCTTATTTCTACAATTATCTAAAACTATAGAGTAATTATTAGCATCCAAATGCTATCACTACTTAAGATCATAATTTTTGTATTTGAATATTACAAATTAGTTGAAATGTCAAAGTTGAATTCATGGTCAGATTATCACCTAAAAACTTCAAGGAGAAAGAGAGAGAAAACAAGAGAAACAATAATCAAGGCAGTCAAACAAAAGTGTAGTCAAGGAATAAATAAGCCTTGAGTGGTAAAATTTAGAAAATGCACAACAAATAGAATCTTGTTGGCGTTATATGTTTGTAATAAAGTCTTAAAAGCCAATGTTTCTAGGAACAAAGAGACAAGGAAAAGAGAGAACTCAAAATTAACCTACACTACTTGTACTCAAGTTCTAAGTGTCGGATACGAGTAAATGTCCACATGGGTGTGTTTGAGTTTTTCAAGATTTTCCATGTATTTGGAGGGTCCTTAGAAGCAGGGGCGAAGCTAGCAATTCATTATTGAGGGGGCCAAAATAAAATTTTAGAAGTTTGGGGGAGCCAAGGCCACTGCCTGCCTCCCTCTAGCTACGCCCCTGCTTAGAATGTCTTATCTCTGTACCTATGTCCAAATAAGTATCAAACATGGTTACTTTAAGCAAACAGAAGAGTTTGAACAAGATAGCCAAAAACTAACAAGGGAACAAATACAAAATTATCCCAAAGAAAAGTTAATGGAAGCCATTCCACTAAAGTGGTCCTAACCTCTTCACCAGGAGCATAGTTACGATCAGCAATAACCTGCTCAAGTTATTTAAAAAACGAAATAAATCTAAAGATACAATTCTCAAATCACAAGTAAAAATTTTAAACAAATTTGTATATGCGGATAACATTTATGTATAGCAGTAAAACCAATAAGGTTCATCTAGAGCATCATAACCTCTGTCAATATCTATATATTTCTCTCACTAATGCAAGGTCAACATACCTCTGAAAACTTTTTATCATCATCGAATAATACAATTGATTTTGAAACCCCGTCATGATTTATAAAATCTGTAAATGGAATCTACATAATGATTTAATAGTAATTAAAAGAATTGTACTAAAATAAGACGACACTAGAAGTAACTGCTCAAAACTCTCCAAAACAAAATAATGTTATTAAGAAGCAATACCAGAGATAGGCCCTTTGTGCTTTCCCAGGCTCGAGATGTTACTGCCACATTGACAACAAACTAGTAAGAAAATAAAACTAATACAAGGACTACATACCACTACATCATGAAGGAAATCCTAGTTACCGCATATCTCTTAATAAAAGTCTGCTATGGTTTACCAAATTTAATTAACTTTCATAATCTAATCAGCATCAAATACGTCATGGCCCAATGGAAAGATAATAAAAATCACTGAAAAGAATTTTGAAAAAACTAAAGAAACCTTCTTATTGGCATAGCTCATTTTAAAAACAAATGGAAAAGATTTGAACAAAATAGAGAAAGAATGGACCATCAATAATAGACACACGCTAGCGAACAAGGGCCGACCTGAGAAATATGCACACATGAAATCCTGAAGTGTGATGCTTTCAAGATCAGGGAATTGCTGAAGGGCCTGAATCATATGAAAAACCTTGTCATAATCACATCTTACAAGGAAACCAAAGCCAGCATCTGGACCCAACGAGGAAAATAGGAAGCAAAAGAAAATTAGGATAGGGCCCTATAGGATCCCCTCCAGGCTCTTTAGAACGAGATTTTGAGTCCCGCATGTCCACTGGTTTCACCAGCAAGGCATACTGAAAGTGAATAATGAAAATTATATCCATCCAGTTTGATGTACAGAACATATGACAACACAACCCTATTCCTTTTTCTACAGCTAAAGAGCCAAACCATTCTTCTTTCCCTCACCCCTCTTTTTAAGCCCAATAGTTTTCTCCTTTTTTCCTGATTATATTCAAGATTAAAACCAATCCAACAATGCTAACGCTATAGGAAGACAAATAACACATGATGTAAAGCTATTATCCTTGATTAGAAACAAATTAAGAATGATGTAAAACTATTATCCTCGACTAATCTTAGCTTTAGCATTTTAAAACTCAATTGGACAAAATTAAAAGAACAAAAAAATGCAATTTCAATACAAATTCAATAAAAATTCAAAGATTTCTGTTGCTTTATCCCCAGAATTAAATAGGACCTGAATCAAGAAAATTGTTGCGTGACACGTGCACTATACTTCATTGTGAACCAGAGACAAGGATGCATCTTTTATTCTGTTTGTATATCATATTAACCAGTGAAAGCAACTACTACTTACAGGCACAACTGCAGCAAAATCATTCTCTATTTTAGCCTTTTGATTAACTGTTTCTTGATACACTGAACTTTGACGAATCATAGTCAACTCGTATTCACTCCAGAAAATCTATAGTAACACAAAGAAAATACTAATTAACATATTTTTCAAACAACAGCAGCAAATGCTTTAAGCTATCTATACAACACACTATACAAAGGTATTGAAATAAGAACATATCTCATATGACAAGTAACAACATAGAGAAGTTAAATTATTCTAAGCATAATGACATCTAGTGAAAATTTTAAGGTTGCACCTACAGGTTTAACTTTCAAAAAGTTTTGCCAAGGTCACCAGTAACCACAATAATTTACTGTGTCAAATTTCTAATATCCACAAGAGATCAAAAACTTCAAAACTAACAGATAAAGAAACAATTACTGCGCTATGAATTTCCCCATGCTGAGGAAGGCAACAGATGTAAGGGGCCCATCCAGAACTCTGTAGCAAAAGATAAAAATTAAATCATTTAGTTCTGGAAGTTTCTTTGAAATGAAACATTGAAACTAAAGATAGAGATTCTAAAAACAAACCTCAAATTCCTATTAAATGAAAAACAATGCAGAAGCAATTCACAAACAATAATCCATAGGAATTTGATCTTTCAAAAAGATATTAAGAGGAGGAAATTCTTGTTACCTGGCCCATTTTCCGTTCAACTAAAAGGATAATAGCTAGCTTTGAAACAGTCCCAATTTTATCACTTAGTATAGCTCTAATCTTTGGCAGAAAATTGTCTGGTGTTATTTGCTGAAAGATTCAAAGAAAATTATTTACAACTTGAGATCCTAATTATTGTTTAAGGCGCCATACAACAGTTGAACATCGAGCATTGTAAATCATATACCACACTATATGGAACTTTCAGTATGCAATCCCCAATTTGAATGTTTTCAGAAGCAAAAAGTGACCTGCAATGAGGGATTAAAATAAAGAACACTTGAAAGCTTAATAAGATAAATAACTAGAAAGCAAGGCAATCAATGTTTTCTATTTGGAGATGTATCAATAATGTTAAATAAATAAAGACCTTCCCATTTATACAACCTTGTTTACTCCCTGCTAGCAATGGGAAAAAGTGTGTGAACGTTCTCTAGGTATCTTTACCATGGAACTAATGAGATCAATGAATCCCTTAAATGTTCTAGAAAAGAAGGTGGCAAGAAATCAATATAGGAAACGGAAGCACAACCAACATGGTAGAGATGCCTTTACGAAGGACACTAAATAGGCAGGATGCTGAAGCTCATTGACATGGAAATCTTCCAATGCTAAATTCTTGTAAAGCAAATAAAGTGACAGCCCATGTTTGGGTAAAACCAGAGAGAAGTGTCCTCCAGAGTCCAGACCCTTCTGTCCAGGAGATATATACTTACATGATCAAACACTATGCTGAGAACAGTGCATGATATAAGATTTGAAACACGTCTTGATATCGTCATCGCATCTCTTAGAAGCTCAGATACAGAAAAATCTCATCAAAATCAATCAACAACCTATGAACATTGAGTTGAAAAAGCAAAGAGTTGACTCCTCCCAAAATGATAGATTAGCTGAGAAATGCATCCAGGAATTGCATTTTTTTTTTCTCAGCTCCTAATCATAATTCTTGAACAGCAATTTAGGCATGGAAAGAGAAATTATGCATTCTTTACCCACTCAATAAACCACTACACACACAATCACCTCTTCAGTTTGACTCGTTTATTCTTACAATAGCCAATGTAGCCCAATCTTACACTTCCATTTGTTCCCAAATATAATCTAAAAATTTAAATGAATCTCCAGCATGAATACTGTGACTGAAATACGCACATTGCCTGGAAAATCAACTGATAAATAATGCAATTCTTTTTCAAAAATTTGCAATACCATCTTCCTTATTACCAAGTGGAATATTCCAATCAGCAGAGCCAAAAGACCTAAGAAAATTTTCTTATTTGTTGAAAGAAAGGCAAAAGTAAGTTAATCTAATGCCCTAACATTGCAGGTCCGGAACTGATCAATGCTCTGAAGATTATGCACATACATTTTCACTCAAATTGCTTATGTCCAATTGCCATTTTGGAGGGCATTTAAACTTATCCAGTCCTTATTCTCAAAGGACTCTAGCCATCCGACTGCCTGTTTACTTCTTTGAAACAAAGTTCTATCATTACAAAGCAAGCAATTTCAGGACAATCAAAACAAAAAGTACTCGCTAAAGTAGTCAAGGGAACCCCACCACTGTATGCCAATAAATGCAACCAGATGATGATCCCACTTTGCAGTTATCTGATACAATTAAGGTCCATGCTCTTGTCCATGCTAGTAAAGAGCACAAAATATTTTCTACCAATCAACAAAGGCTGAAACTTGAAACAAAGAGAGCTTCACTTCCTTTCAATACAAGTGTCAACGTAATATTAAATAACTCTAGTTGATACTTTATCACCCCACAAAAACAAGTATCATAACAGACAGCACCACCATCCTGCATTAAACAAGAATAACTAGTGTGCCCATAGGATTTTCCGGTTTGATCTATTGCCATACGCTGATAAATTTTATATAATTCAATTTCTTATTTCTTGGAAAAAGTCCACCTACATGATAAATAATAAAGCATTTCATGAATTGCAATGATTGCCCGACTTGATACTTTATTGCTTCAAAATAACATGGATCACAACTATCTGCACACCATCCCTGCATTAAACAAGAATAGCAAGTTTTCCCATACTATTTCCCAGTTTTGATCTACTTCAATATAATGATATGAACGCCATACATAGAAATTCAGTTTCTTTGTCCTTGCAAACAATCCACCTACATGATATATGATAAAGCATGATCCTAAAGTTTCTTGAATATCAACCAGAACACAATTTTAACCATATTGAACAGCAACCTAAAATCAAAAACTAAAATAAGAGTTTCTCTTGAAACTAAAATGAAGGTAACTGCAAGTTAGAAGCTAAATAAACAACTGAAATTACCTGCCATATGCAGATTTCCCAATCGAGAGCATTGAAGAAATCTTAGTCCGAGCCTTTTGCTCCAACCAAGGCAAAAATTCATCACTTTCGTCATCAGAAGTATTTAAGCCCTGTGATTATGATACCAACACAGTTATTTAATAAAAATTAGAGGAAAAAGTAAAAAGCAAACAATCTGTTTTAATTCTTGACAATATACAACAAATGGATGCATGCTATGTTGCTCAAACTCTTTTTTTTTTTTTTCTAGAAGATCCCATGTCTGGCACTCGTGTCCAACACATGGACATGAAGATATAACCACCAAGGATCCTCCAAATACATTGAAAAGCGCTAAAAAAATATCTAACCACACCCACGTTGGATACATAACCATATCCGATATTCACACCTGAGTCAAAATAACATAGGACACATGATAATAATATAAGCTTCTAGTTATAGATTTTTTCTGTAAATCCTATCCCAACATATACAACAACAATACTACGGCTACGCAAGTAATTGCGTCGAACCTAGCTCATACTCTAAGAAGCTCAAGCTCGGCTAGAAATTAGAGACCCAAATCTTGGTTCAAGCGCAATTGAGTTTGTCTTTTAATATTTTAGCTCGAAATAAAAATCAAACTACTCCAGCTTGCTTGATTAGACTGATTTACTAAGTAAAGAATGAGCGGAATTTCTACACTAGAGCTCAAGCTCAATTATTTGTACTCAAATTCATCTTCAAGTTTGAATAAAAACATTTCAAAAATCTTGATAACCCCGCGAGCTACTCAAGTCAAGCATTAGGATAGCCGAAATCAACCCGCTCAATATCTCGAGCTGCCCAAGCTCAACTCGATAATGACCATGCCAAATTAGATTTTTCTCAAGCCGAATCCGAGTATCTTGCAAACTATGAGCTTTAATGAATATTACTAACTTAATAATTTTCTATTAATTTCCCTATCTAAGGAGTTTTTGCTATATTTTCTCGTCAACCTAACAGAAAAATATAAACAGAGAGAGAAAGATGAAGAACCTTAGCTTGAAATATGGAAGAGAATTCAAATTTGATGAGCAAACGACGAGGAAAGTTGACAGGTGGAGTTACCGGAGACCGGCAAAGCTTTGGGATCCAAGAACCGCAGTGGAGCATCGTCGTGGTCAACACGTAGATCCGCGGGGTGCAAGGAAGCGTCGAGGCATGAATAACTAAGGATTGGGAATTATTCAAATGTGCATTGATACGATGTCGTTTGGTGTTCTGTTTGAATCGTGTGTATTTTATCAAGGGATATTTTATCGAGAAATACCCTTTTTTACTAAAATATGTATTTTTCTTTTTTGGATAGGCACCACGAGGCTTTTTTTATATATATATATATATATATATTTTTTTTTTTTTTTTTTTTTTTTTTTTTGTGAATAAAATAAAATTACATCTGCCTACAAATCGAAAACACTCCTTTCTTTATCAATTTGGAGTAGTTTCGAAATTCTTTCAAGAATGGTATTAATTATTTGAATACTTAATTTTCATATGAACCTCAATTTTATTAAATAGTTTATAATTAAATTATATTATCTTGGTATATGCTTACTTTCTTTGTGAATCAGTCGTCGAACTCATAGAAGTACAGTATCTTCCATCCATTTAGTAGAAAGAGTCATAATGACATTTATATTATCAAAATGAATAGACAATATTTTATAATTTTTATTGAGAATGATCAAAATTCCATCAATAAAACTTCATAATTCAACTTCGAATGATGAACAATATCCTAAAAACCTGTTGTAACTCAAAATCCAATTGCCTTGATGGTCTCTAAGGATGTCACCAGTTGCTGCATGACCAGATGCAGTGGCCACACCACGAGGCTTTTTCACATTACTAGTTTTTAGGTTTCTTTTTATCTTTTGAAATCCCACACACTCAATTTATTACACTTTAATCTCTTTTCATCTTTTCACTATTCAATTTAATCCAAACTTTGATTTTCAACCCTTCTTACCAATATATTCTCCATGTCTCCTTCATACAATAATTATTATTAAATTTTATTATCTCCAAATCTTAATTAAATCATTTTTCCAAAATTCCGAACTCAAATTTATCCTCATTCCTCACTAATTTTGTTTTGCGATATCTAGTTAATTCCATTAAAAGGAATAATCCAATAAACTCATTCTAATTTCTCCAAAATTCTTTTATACACATTCTCGAAACAATCTCATTTACTATATTGAAAATTTTGGGACATTACAAAGTAATTCGATAAATTGATTTATCATCTTGCCAAATAAGATTGTAAGACATTAAATTATTAGACATTAATGCTAACTAGTTGTATAATTCTTAACAACAAAGCATCCAATAGAAATAAGAATAATTTACTACAATGACAAGCAAAAACACTATTAAAATTGAATCCAACAACTGACGTCAGCGGAAAAAAATGATATTGTTCATTTTAAGAGGATCAAGTTTAAACATTTGTGTATGCAAAAAAAATATTGATGATTTTTTTTTCTTTCTTTTTCAAATATGAATTCAATAAGATAATTTTTTTAATATTAGATATATGAATTTGATGTTAAATAAAATTTAAATATAATAAATATTTAATAACAACATGTGTGTGATTTAATATTATAAATTTTAATATTAAATGAGCTTGAGTTTAAGTTTAAAATGGAAATTTTCTAATACGAAGTAAAAATTAAAAATATTTATTAAATTAACAACTTAAGTTCACCAACCCTTTAAATAAAGCATTGGATTAAATTTAAGTTATTCGATGTGTGAGTTTAGGTCCACCATAATGAAGTCATTTTAACGGTGTAGCAGTCATCGAAGTCGACATTCATGGGTGTCAACTTTAAATTACCCTTTAAATGTGCCAAAGATTCCTAAAACCATAACCCTAATAAGTGCTGATGACCTCAAAATCACTTTTCTGATCTAATCGAGCTTTATGAACCCAAACTTCAGTCACAAACACTGACGTCGGCATCTATGGATGTGATACCGAGTGCAGCTACTTTTGTAGGTTTGACTGACGAAGAATTTTTTGAACTTTTAAGTACTGAACTCTGAAACTTTAATACAATGAACTTGACATCCAGGTTGGTTGAGTTTATTGTGTAATATTAATAATGTCACATTCCGCGGTTATTGATTTCCAAGCATTTAAACTATAAATATGATCCTGTTGTTGAGTTGTTAACCCATACATTGTCTTGTCATCTTTCATCCTTGCCAAATACTAACCCATTTTCTTGGGTTTTTTTACTAAAATAGTATTAAAAAAAAATTATGTATCAAAACAGTACTCCAATCTCATTATTTATAAAAATGGTATGTTTTGTTAGGTAGAGGGCTATCAAATGGTGGTATTAGTGAATTTTTTTAACACGATTTTTTTTTTAATTTTTTATTAAATTTATATATTAAAAAAATAAAAAATGATATTATATTAGTGGAGGGTTATCAAACGACGGCACTACAAGGAAAAATTATACAAAATACACGAAAAAAAATATCTAACACTGAAAGAAGAGTATCAAGTGGCGGCACTGTATGAGGATTTTAAAGTGGCACTATAGTGCCGCCACTTGATACTCCTCCTTTAGTGTCAGGTATTTTTTTTCTGTGTATTTTGTATAATTTTTCCTGTAATGCCGCCATTTTCACTAATATAAATTTAATAAAAAATAATAAAATCGTGTCAGCAAAACCCACTAATATCGCCATTTGATAACCTTCCATCTAATTAAACATATTATTTTGATAAATAATGGGATTGGGGTACTATTTTGGTACATAAATTTTTTTTTTATACTAATTTAGTTAAAAACCCCATTTTCTTAAACTCTTAATCGTAAATCATAGCATCTTCTCATACGATTATGGGTTTAAGAAAATAAGTTAAAATTTGGTGTGGCTACTTAGGGGCAAGAGTTTAGGAGACATGAAAGCGGAATATGGTTTATTGAGCTTCAATACCATAATTTTTATAATTTTAATTTTCTTCAGTTTGAGCTCCAGATTAGAAAGTAATTATACTTGCAGAAATTCAATAATTGTAATTCGAGATCTAATGAGTTTTGGAGTTGGCTCGATTTTATATAAAGGATTGTATCAACCTTCTTAAGAGAATCTCGAATTTATCTTGTGATCGAATTTTCAAATTAGAACCCATTTTCTAAACACTATGAGTTTGAGGAAAGCAAAATAGATTCATCGGTAGGAAATTTGAAGAGATTAGACTTTCGTTTGAGTTGATCGAAAGCGCAAGGACTTTTCTAAAAGACCTTATATTTTGAGCATTTTCTTACGACTTTGACATGTAAGTACTTTATTTGACCTAATTTATTACATTAGATATCACAACAAATTCGATTAAAAAAAAATTAAACATTTTGTAGTGCTACTTTTTCATGTTTTCTAAATTATTTTCCAACAGTGCTTTGTTTTGATTTGTCATGAATGATGAAAATATAAAAGGTAAATTACACTAAATGTCATTAAACTATTAGTAAGTTTAGGTTTGATCATTCAATTTAAAAAAGTTACAAATTGGATTCTAAACTATTCAAAAATTTTTATTTAAATCATCCGACTGTTAAAATTAGTATTATATGGTATTTTCTGTTCGCACCACCTACACCAATCAAAAGCTCACATTCTTTTTCTCTTCTACAATTTATTTATTTTATCATAATACAATCTTGAACATCACGTATTTATGAATCAAAATCCAAACAATTTTTTTCTTCGATCTCTAACCTTTGACATTGATCGCTAGATCAACTTGGATCTAATGTATGTTTTTCTACTAATCAGTAGCTATTAATCCACCGTACCAATCGTCGAACTATTGCTTGGAACTCACTAGCTGAACTTTATTTAAAAAAAAATTTAACAACTCAATGATTTAAATAAAAACTTTCGATTAGTTCAATAACTTAAATGAAGATATTCAAATAGTTCATTAATTATTTATAATTTTTTAAAGGTTAAATAACCAAAACGTAATCTTACTAATAATTTATTAACATAAAGTGTAAACATAGAATAATTAAGTATTTAAATGAAGGGTGAAGTTCAACATGTGAATTTTTTAAATGGATTTTATTTTTTAAAATTTGTTTTTAGAATTTATTAATTTTATTGAAAGTTCTTTTTAGAATTTTTTTATGTTATTATAATTTCAATTTCATGAAATCAAATGCAAGAATATCATTATACCCAATTTCTTATTTTAGCATTTAACATTTTAAAAAGAGTTAAATTTGACTATCACCCTTTTGAAAAAAAAAGTGGAATTAATATTTTTTAATGAAAATACCGATTAAAATGTTAATTTTTTAAAATATGATAACTTACTTGGCAATCCACATGTTCTTCATTCTATTTTTTCTATTTTTATGAAACTTTTTATAATTTTGATTTATTTTTTATTTTTATAATTTTAAAATTATTTATTAACGTAACATATAAGGCAATTCGTGTCATGTCAACATAAAATGCGTGCGAATTTTCACGGCGGTTGTCGTGCCAATGCCGTTAAAAAATGTTTCAAGTCAATGTTTATGTTAAAGAAAAGCAATTTGATGCTTTTTGAAAGGTTAATAGCCACTGGAGAATTATCATCAACTCGGATGGTGTTGTCAACCTGGCCATTGGAGTTGCATCTGCTGGAGGTGTCGCACGAAACACAAATGAAAATTGGCGCTTTGGGTATAATAGATACTTTGGAAAATGCTCCATTTTTTATGCTGAGCTTTGGGGAATTTTTGAGGGTCTAAAACTTACCCAACATAGAGGACATCACAACATAACTATCCTCACTGATTGTCTGGAAGTTCTTCAGGCCATTCAAGGTAGCAAATCCTCCACTTCTAATTCTGCTTTAATCAGACGTATTCAAATATTACTCTCTCAAGAACCAAAATGATCATTACACTATATACCTTGTCAACAAAATCAAGTTGCTAATTACTTGGCTAAGTAAGGTTTCTCCGCTATTGTTGATCTGCAATTTTTAGATTTTCCTACTGATGAAGTTCGAAGACTTCTTGATTTGGATAAGTTAAGAAATGTTTTATCTTTTCAGAATCATGTGATGTAATTATCTAGTTTACACACTTTTATTCACAAAAAAAAAAGGTTAATAGCCAATTTTAACTAAAAAATAATAAAAACCAAATTGACAAAAATATAAACGTTGATGACTAAATTATAATTATGCCTAAGGAAAAACTCATAAAAGTATTATAATTTAAATATGTCAAAGTTTCATGTACTCTTACGAAATAAAAAATTTAGTTTCTATATTTTAATTTTGAAACATTGAGTATATATATTTTTTTTTTAAATATAAATTTCCGTTAAACTTAATAATGCCAATAGTAAAATGACTATTTTATCTCTTAGCATGTATAAATTTTTGTCAATTTGATCTTTACATATAAAAAATAATTTTTTTTCATATTTTAAATAAAAATAAAAAAGTAATTTTTTAATTTGTACTATTATTATAAGGGATTAAAAAAAAGGAAGCAGAGCCACGCAGTTGGCGTCTGGAACTTGGGAGGGACATAAATGATTAAAGGGGTAAATTGGTCATTATCAATGGGTTTTGAACATTAGCAAAAATTTCCATCACGACCGGGCCCGTTACCACTACACAAATAACGACAAAGATCAAAAAGTAAAGGTTGGCCGGCAAGCACAAGTGGAGGAGTTATAGTAGAGTCACGTCGCGTTATTTTCTTTTATAAAAGCTTACAACGTGTCAATCTTTGATTGAGCCTCGTCTTTCGAATCTTGACGAATACTTTTCGAATCAATTAAATTTTAAATATTATTAAATATTTAATTAATAATTAATTTTTTCTCTATATAATAATGCAGAGTGCAGGGCAATAAAGCAATCGCTCAAACCCTAGGATAGTTGGATTCCATTTCATATTGTTCAAGTTTTAGATTTCTCCTCCTCGCCTCTTCTGATCAGGTAGTTTTTTTCTTCTTCTAATCTTGTAGATTTTTTTTTGCTTTTTTCGCTGATTTTTTTTTTTATTCGGTCAATGTTTCTTGCTAGATTTTGATATCATGAGCTTCGTCCTGGAAATTGTTCAATTTTTTAATTTTCTTTTTCAATTTTTAGATCGTATTTATGCTATTTTAATACCCTAATCAGGTTCGTCTGTTCTTGATTTAAATTTTCTTCTTTCTTTCTCTTTGCATGAAATTATCTGTTTGTTTAAAATTTTTGTTTGGATTTAGAAAATTTTAGTCGTATTACAGTTTCTTTAAACGTTTACTTATTTATTTTTATGCATTACGTCCCGTATACCTTTGTTTTTTTCTTGATTTTTTAAATGTAAGTGTGGTTAATTTCTTGTTGTTAGTTTATTTAGTTTTAGAGTTTATAAATTATTTAATCAATCTGAAACCAATTTTTGGATGCAGTTGCAGGCACACTTTACTGATTTTCTTGTAGGCTTATTAGGGAGTTGATCAAAATCTACCGATTTTGATTTGGGGTTTTACATTTTGAGTGGGGAGTGATTTCAGGGTCTGATTAAAAAGAATTGTTTTATTGGAATTTGGAAGTTAATTTTCATCTAAAAGCTATTAAAGAGGAAAGAAGGGTCAGTTCACCAAGCCAAATTTTTGGGATCATGCCGGTATCTGGAAAAGAAGAGGTGATTTTTAAATTTCATTTTTTTTTTCAATTACTAGAACCTGAGCTTAGTTAAAGTGTTGCATTTTTTTTGTGTGTTGAATATTGATTAATTTATGTTTTGTTGTTAGATGGGGGTTAAACCCAGTGTTGGGCAGTTTAGTGAATACACTGCAGGTATTCCTATAAAGAAAAGGAGGTTTCCTTTTATTTTGTCAACTGAAAACGAATTGGAGCAGAAAGGATTTTCTAGTCCAGTTCAAGGTTCAACTGTTTCGAATGATGGTATTGTTGCAGTGAGTTCAACACCCACTGGTGTTTTAGCCAGTTCGAACACCAGCGATGCTTTAGCCAGTTCTAACACCAGTGGTGTCGTAGCGAGTTTGAACAGCAGTGGAATTTTAGGGAGTTTGAAAACCAGTGTTATCAATGCTGGTGGTGTTACAGCTAGTTTAAATGCTGGTAGTTTTGCTACAAGTTCAAATGCTTTGGATGTTGGAATGAGTTCTACTGCTGGTAGTGCTACAGCTGGTTTTAATGTTGGTAGCGTTGCCTCAAGTTCTAAAGCTTCCAGTGCTGCAATGAGTTCTACTTCTGTTAGTCTTGCGGGTAGTTTGAATGCTGGTAGTGTTGCTGAAAGTTCTTATCCTTCTGGTGTTGTGATGAGTTCCAGTGCTATTAGTGTTGCAACTGGTTCGATTGCTAGTAGGGCTGTGGAAAATCCTAATGCTAGTAGTGTTGGAGGAAGTGTTTTGAGCTTTCCTGATGCAAGTGAGAAATCAGAACTTGAGAAAGAGAAGAGAAGTTCAGATGATACAAATGCTAGCATGGTGCAGGGTATCGCTAATCTCCTTAGGGTAAAACTTGAAGAACAAAGCTTTGCAGTTCAGTCTAGGTCTTTGGCTGATATCAGCTGCAAAGAAAAGCTTGTGGCAACCGGGACATCAGACAATATCATGAGGAAGTTGGCAAAATCTGAATTGGACTTGGTAGGCAATGATTCTCTCACCTTTAGTATAGGGAAAGATGTATATAGCCAGAAAAGTTTAGATGGAAAGTTTGGATCACAGTTACCTTTAGTTTCTGGGAGCCATGGATTATCCCTAGGTTTAAGGGAATATCCTTCAGTTATGGCTAGCAGAAATAATGAGCAAGGTTTTCGGAATCAGGAAAAGACTGAACCTGTTTCCTTGAATTTATCTTTAAGCAAAGGAGAAGGCACTACTCAAAGAAGTACTGAAGTCCAGCCTAATACTAAGTGTAGCAAAGGAAAGCTTGGTATGAGCCTATTAGGTTTAAGGGAATATCCTTCAGCTATGGCTAGCGGAAATAATGAGCAAGGTTTTCGGAGTCAGGAAAAGACTGTTTCCTTGAATCTATCTTTAAGCAAAGGAGAAGGCACTACTCAACTGAGAAGTACTGAAGTCCAGCCTAATACTAAGGGTTCTAATATGCTAGCTGACAGAACGAGTTGGGATTTGAATACGACAATGGATTCTTGGGAAGGTCCTGCCAGTGATGATGGTGCAATGGCTACTCAAATGTATGATATAAAGCCGGTAATTTGCTCAGCTGGGATGACTGTTGCAAGTATGCCTACACAGCTGCAAATACCTGAAGAAATTGAGAACAGGGCCAAAATTAAAATGTCATATATAGTTTCTAGCCAGCAGTATAGCTCTGAGGATTCACTTCGTTTGGGCCTCACTACACCTTATCATCATTTGAACCCCAATGAAAAACGGACAGGTTCTTCAGCTAAAATAGTTTCAGGCAATATTGTTGCAAATGTCAGTTCACCTGGGGAACCAGTACCTGCCAGCAAGCCAACCATGGTCAACTACAAGCCTGTAAAATCAGAACCACTTGATGAGAGTGTCAGAAGTGATTCTGGTGTAATTAAAGAAAAACCTACGGGCTTGTTAAATATCACACAGGTGAAGTCTGAAATAATTGAAAAGTGCAGTTTGGAAAGATTAAAATCTTCAACTATTAGTACCTTAAAATCAGTTGATGCTAGATCCATAAAACTTGAACCAGTGTGTGAGAGTAACAAGGAAATGCCAGAGAGGATGGAGGAACCAATGAATCAATCAGATGAGCAAATGCTAGCAGTACCTACTTCTACCGATTCGTCATTATATGGTGGTGTTACAACTCATGCGGAACATTTTATGCAAGCTAAAGGAATAGAGGCCAGTGTTGAGGCCCAGGTTGCTTCTAAAATGATTTCTTCTGCAGATGTTACAACTCATGCTGAACATTTTATGCAAGCTAAAGAAGCTGAGCCCAGTGGTGAGGGCCAGGTTGCTTCTCAAATGATTTCTTCTGCAGATGTTACAACTCATGCCGAACATTTTATGCAAGCTAAAGAAACAGAGCCCAGTGGTGAGGGCCTGGTTGCTTCTGAAATGATTTCTTCTGCCGACCATGATGTTGATGAATCAAACATTGCTGGTAAACTAGATAACTCTACTTCCCAAAGTAAAATGGTCGAAGATTCTGATCATTGCAAGCTGAAATTCATGGATGTACAACTGCCTGATTCTAGGGGATCAGTTGAGGGTTCTGCTAGTGATGAGGAAAAAATAAATTTATCAGGTGATGTTTTAGAGGAAGATTCATATGGTTCTGATTACGAGTCAGATGACAATAGAGAGTTAGCAACAGCTATGGATATAGAACATGATCGTAGAGCAGAAGAGGACTTTGAAGATGGTGAGGTCAGGGAACCTGTGGTGAACACTGAGATAGAGGTTCCAATATGTGAGATGCGAGAGGCAGGAAATGGAAATGATGGTGATAACAATCCATCTTCATCCTCTTTCAGAGAAAAAGAAACTCTAATCAAAGACCCCGGAATAACGAGTAATGACACTAATACTAATGAATGCATCGACACATCCGTCAATAAGGATTCTGCTACTGAAGCTAATAAAGAGGCCTGTTTGCAAGAATCTTCAGCTGTTGAGATGCCTTCTAGTCAAATGGACGGAAAGAGACACATTAAAGCCATACCAAGAAAATCGCTCGATGCATCAGAAAAGAAGGATACTGTTAAAGGGCAAGAGGGAGAGCAGACATCCATCCAATTCTCGGATACAAGCCAGGGAACTTCAGCGACCATTTCTCAAGGTGCAGATGATGCTAAAAAAACTGATTCAGAAGGAAAAGGCAATTCTGTTTTACCGAAGGGAGAAGCATTTTCAAGTGGTGATGATGCAGGTAAGGATGTTGACAATGGAGGTAATAGGAGTCGAATTATAAACTTATCTCGAGCTTCTAATCTATCATCTCCTGGTAGAACAAGATCTATTTCAGGCAGGACATTGCAGTCACAAATAGGAAGAGAGAGACTGCCTGATGTTGCCCTGGAAGGAGATAAGTTCCATCATCGAGGGAGGTGATTATTGTTATTTATCATTGCTGCCTTTTTTCAGTGTGTTTATTATATTTGATGAGTAATATATGACTGTAATAACTTTGTTCCTGGCAATTTTTACCTACAGAGATGAAGCTTTTGCTGACAGTTTACATAGATTCCCCAGAGAAAGGCATCATGTTCAGCCATCCAGGAATAATAGAATAAGTTTTATGCGTGGAAGAGGTAGGATTTCCAGTCGGATAGACACCCTACGTGGTGATCAGGATTCAGAATGTAACTTTGCTTCAGAGTTTTATAATGGTCCTACAGAATTTCGTGTTGTGAGACATAAAAATGCATCTGCTGTTTCTGATGCAGATCCTAACTTTAGTAGCTATAATAATGGGCAAGATGGTGCATATTTTGGTTCTGGAAGAGGTGGGAGGAAGATCTTGAATGATGATCCACCAATTTTTTCCCAGTTACCCCCAAGGAGGCGGTCTCCTGGTGGAAGAGAGGGACCTGCTGGACGTGGGCTTCCAATGGTTCGCAGAGTTCCAAGAAATCTTAGTCCAAGTCGATGCATTGCTGAAGATGGATCTGAATTAGTTGGGTTGAGGCATATGAGAGGTTTTGCTGATGACCAGACAGACCCAATGTTTGCACGCTGCCAACCTTCATTTGAGGGATTAGATGGTCCTTTTGTGAGGGGGAACAGGGAATTTACATCTGTTCAGAGAAGGGGTATCCCGCGAACACGATCAAAATCACCTACCAGACAACGAACTCGTTCTCCTGGTCCATGGTCTTCTCTTAGGAGGAGATCACCTGATGGATTTGGAGGCCCTTTGGAATTACCTCATCGAAGATCACCACCAATTTACAGGATGGAGAGAATAAGGTCACCTGATCGTCCTTGTTTTGCTGGTGAAATGGGTGTTAGAAGGCATGGATCTCCACCATATTTGGCTCGACCCTCTAATGATTTGAGGGACCTGGATCCCGGTCGAGATCATGGTCATCCAAGATCTGGCATCTCTAATAGGAGCCCATCTGGCAGAATTTTACTTAGAAACAGTAGAAGGTTGGATCTTGTAGATCCTCGAGAAAGGAATGAAGGTGACGATTACTTTGGTGGACCTATGCCCTCTGGCAGGTTTCATGATCTTGGAAGCGATGGGAATGCTGATGAGAGGAGGAGGTATGGCGATAGACGTGGACCTGTTCGTCCTTTTAGGTCTCCTTATGGTGTCGCTGATGGTGAAAATTTTCATATTAATGCTGAGGGTGGCCCTAGATCCTTCAGGTTCTGTCCTGAAGATGATCCGGAGTTGCATGAAAGAGGGAATATGAGGGAAAGAGAATTCGATAGACGGATCAAAAATCGACCAGGGAATGCTCCTAGGAGGACAAGAAACATGGAGGAGCAGGAAGGAAATTTCAGGCACGGTGGTCAGGTTTGGCATGATGATGGGTTTGATGATATGTCACAAGCGAAGCGAAAACGATTTTAAGTAGGTTTGTTTATGCCATTAGTCTACTGTCAATGGTGTAAGTTATAAGAGCAGCAGGGCAGAATCTGTTACCATTCTCTATTTTCTGCATGTGCAGTAACCCCTTGTTTAGGGTGTAGAATAAAATCTGGAAGCAGCAAATGGTAGAAGGTAATTTAAGTGCTATGTAAGTATATGGTACTTTTGCCCGAAGAACATATCAAGGCACTCTTTTGTCTGGCAGGTTTTGAATGACTCCAATATTCTCTGTTATAATCTTTTCTGGTTATTCCTTTGGGCAGACCTTTCCCCTGCTGAGAAAACGCGAGTGCCTGCGTTGTTAAGATTGAAACAAAATGAGGGTATGATCACAGTTTATCTTCTAGTATTACATGATGAATAAATTCTCTTTTGTGCATTTGCTACCAAGCCTAATCACCCGTTCAATTGCAAAAATGGCATTAGTTCGCGTGTTCCGGAACTCCGGATTGTTCGACTTTGTGTTTTTCAAGGGACAGTTGGTGATTGCCATGAAATTTGAAATATATAATTTAAAAGAAATGAAAGAGAGAAGCATAGCTGCAAATGCTGCATTTTATGCCAAATAGCTGGTCTTTACAGGTAGTTGTGAGGTGAAGATTGTTTGGCTCTGGCCTGGGTTTTGTTTTGGCTCAAAGCAACAGGTTATTATCATGTGTTATGTGCTTTGGTTTTTCATTTTTCTTCAAGTATCTATGTTGGTATACGTATTCAAATTATATTAGGATATGGATACGAGGATATAGCATCTTGAAATTCCTGATAAATCACGGAAAACTTGGAAAGAAATGGACGTGAACACATCTATGTCCATATTTGTGACAGATTACATGAACATAAACTCGAATCTGTCGTTCCGGTAGGAGAAAAGTTTGAACTTTTTGTTTTGAACTTTGCCATTTATCATGAGATATGGATCACAGCTACAACTGATTTTACTTTCATAATCACATCGCAATGGCTTCTGCATTTGTTTGATTTTGGTTAAAATGGGTCATGGTTGCTATCTTATCATCCAGGCCACTTTTGGTATGCTAACTGAAATACGAGTATTACATAGACAAAATGAGTGATTGAAAGTGATTGGATTGTGTGATGAAATGGATGGGATGTTGATTGACGTGTTCACAATTCCTGTTTGATTCCGCTGTTTCCCTGGAAATGTCTTGTGTTGACCTCCGTTCCACTATTTGGTTTTCTATAGGTTTGGGATATTTTCTTGAGCGGCTGCCGTGGAACTGACTGAACGGTTTTGTTCGGCCCAAATAAGTATGATAATCATGATATGATAAAAAATAACATAAATTAAGAAAAAAATTCGAAAGATTTTACCATTAATTTGGTACATTTGTAAAACATAATTAAGGTAGGGGGAGTAAAGTAATGTCTCCAAATGTTAGTTGAAAGTTCCATCTTGCATATGTGGGTTGCAACAAAAGATTAGCCCACCTTTTCTCTGCAAGAGGAGACGTAATAAGAGTGCAAAGAGAGGATTCTCGCTTGGACCTTGTTAACAAATTTGTATTGTTATTTTATCTCAAAGAGATGAAGAGATGGAGACAGGATTTGGGTTTTTGTATTGGGATTAAGAAATTGATGTTGGTGCAGTGTGAAGGGACTCGAGAGCAAAGAATTGAAGAACGTTGTGAGAGTCATCTCTGCTTTTAAAGACGGCTCGAACAGGGTTAAAGATAAAGGTTTTTGAATGCAAGTGTAGAATCTCTTAACCTCTTGAGAGTAAATATCGTCGGTTTTGAGCTATTGGTACCTAAACTATATCAAGATAAAAGCTTAATTATTAACGAAATATTACTATGAAACACAAATACGATTTATATATTTAAGTTTACAGATAATTTATTTAAAGTATTTAAATTTTATATTTCATATATCATTATTTTTATTATGTTTATACTATAATTTAAGTTAAATATTTGCAAATACCATAATAATAATTTAGATTCTTGGTAATAATAACATATAAAAACAAGGTTAAACTACAAAAATAATCATTTTTGTTTGTCTCAGATTACATTTTAGTTACTTATGTTTGAACTTAGTCACTTATGTTTAAAATGTTACATTTTAGTCATTTATGTTATTATTTTGTTAAGAAGTGATCACTTTAGCGTTAAGTTCCTTATCTCGCAATCGGTAATTTTACGTGGCAGTCCAACTAGATTTTAAGTGTTAACTTGAATTTCTAAATGGGATGAGAATAGATTTTTAATTAAATAAATTTAATTAATTAAAAAATTTAAACCCTAGACTTTAACTAAAAAAATCCTGAACTCATTTCCACACGCCTCAAATGTGTTCCAACGTTTTTACTTACAAATCTGTCTCAAAGCTTGAATATTTGAAATCCATTAACCCAAAGAAACTTATGTTTTCAAGTTGATAAATTTCAAATTTGTTCCCTTTGTTCCTTGCTCTCTCGCTTTTCCTCTCAAATTTCTCTCTTTAAAAACAAACAATTTTTTCTCTTTATTTTTCGTTCTAAATCATATTAAATCTCTCAGTTCTCTCGATATTTCGTTGTTTATTTTCCCTAATTTTGCTTCGATTCGATTAGTCTCTCTTTTTTTTTTTTTAAATTTTTTATTTTGAAGATCCTACAGAAATAATTGGATTCCTAAGGTTCTGCATTGTCTAAATTTTGATTAATGCGGTTTTAATTAACAAAAAATGGTTACTAAATTGCATGTTACTCATAATTAAGTTTATTGAATCCAATTTGGAGAGCAATTGAAACTTATCAACTTGAAAACATAAGTTTTTTTGAGTTAATGGGTTTAAAATATTCAAACTTTGAGACAAATTTATAACTAAAGATGTTGGAATCAAAATGGATGAAGATGAAGATGAAGAATAGAGGCGTGTGAAAATGTGTTTAAGGTTTTTTTAGTGAAGGTTTAGGGTTTAAATTTTTTAATTAATTAGATTTATTTAATTAAAAATCTATTCTCATTCCATTTGAAAATTCAAGTTCGCAATTAAAATCTAGTTGGATTGCCACGTAGGATTACCGTTAGGGAGGTAATGGAACTTAACGGTAAAGTGATCATTTCATAACAAAATAATAACATAAGTGATTAAAATGTAAATTGAGACAAACAAAAATGATTATTTTTATAGTTTAACCTTATTTTTATATGTTATTATTACCAAGAAGCCGAATTATTATTATGGTAATTGCAAATGTTTAACTTGAATTATAGTATAAACATAATGAAAATAAGCATAATAATGATATATGAAATATAAAATTTAAATACTTTAAATAAATTATCTGTAAACTTAAATATATAAATAGTTGTTATGAATATTATGTATGTTCAACCTTTCATCTTTTAATCTTTCATCTTCTTTAATTTTTTTTGACCTTTAACCTTCCATCTTCCTTAACCTCCCTTAATCTTTAACCTTCTATCTTCCTTAACTTTTCATATTCTTGTAACTACTATTTACTATTTATGTATTAGAATATGAAAAGTCCAATCTCCCTATATATATTGTGGAGTATGCTACTTGTGAAAGATATGAAATATATAGAATACATTACAAATTCTCTTCTTATTCTTATCTATTATTCTTGTGTTCTTTACATCATTGTTATTATTTTATAATACGTTATCAGCATGAGCGCTTATATTAATCCAAGATTCTTGCATTTTCGTTAGTTTGGATCAAGGTATGTGATATATTTTATCATGATGTTCATCATTATTGTTCTTATGTTTATAATTTGTTCATTTTATCATGATGCTCATCATTATTGTTCTTATGATTTTACAAGGGTTTCACTAATCTTGTAATTTGCTAAAACTTCTAACATAGCCAAATTATGTGTAATTTATTTTAAGATTAAATTGTTATAATTATTATGTATTTTTTGTTATATTATGCTTGCAAGTTTTTGTTAAGGGATTACTTATGTTTACTTGAAAGTTCGTTAAAGGGCTACTTATATATATATTAAATTTATATTGTAGTTATATCATCAATGTCGAACCTTGCAAAACTTGAATTTGTGGCTCTTGATATTACTGGAAAGAATTATTTATCCTGGATTTTACATGCTGAAATACATTTAGATGCAAAAGGTCTTGGTGAAACTATTATTGAAGGAAATGAAGCATCTAGTCAAGATAAGGCTAAAGGTATGATATTTCTTCGCCATCACCTTCACGAGGGATTAAAAATTGAATATTTGACTGTTAAAGATCCACTTGTCCTTTGGAATAGTCTAAAAGAAAGATCTGACCGCCAGAAAGCCGTAATACTTCCTAAAGCTCGTTATGATTGGCTGCATTTGAGATTGCAAGATTTTAAATCTGTGAGTGAATATAATTCGGCTATGTTTCGAATCACTTCTCAATTGAAATTATGTGGAGAGAACATAACTGATGAAGATATGTTAGAAAAAACATACTCCATATTTCATGCAAACAATGTTGTCCTGCAGACACAATATCATGAAAAAGGTTTTAAGAAATATTCTGAATTAATATATTGTCTTCTTCTGCTGAGCAAAATAGTGAGCTGTTAATGAAAAATCAAGAGTCACGACCAATTGGTTCTACTCCATTCCCTAAAGTGAATGTGACATCATATAATAGAAAGGTTAAAGGCCACACTAGTAGTCGTGGTCGAGGACATGGTTGTGGTCATGGTCGTGGTCACGATCGAGGACGTTGACATGAACGAGGTGGTCATTTCAGAAATACCCACCAGAAGTGGGATCATAAGGATGGAAAGAATGATAAAAATATAATTGGGAAAGTGAAAAGTTTGTGTTATCATTGTGGAGGTACAAACTATTGGTTTCGTACTTATCGTACACCAAAGCATCTTATAGAACTATATCAACAATCATTAAAGGATAAAGGGAAGAAAATAGAAACAAATTTTGTTTGTGAAGATGGCAAAGATGATTATGGCTTCGTTGGTACAACTCATTTGGAAGCTGCTGATTTCTTCACCACCCTTGAAGGGAATAATTGATATTGATCTTTTAATTTTATTATTATAGTTTTAAAGAATAAATTTTAAGCAACATGGTTGTTATATTATGTTTTAAACTATTTATAAATATTTTGAAAATTTATGTGACATTTATTTGTTTTTCTTTGAAGAATATGAATACCTCTCAAATTCAATTAGCGATAAATGGTGAAGACTTATGCTTAGCAGACAGTGCAACTACTCATACTATACTTAAGAATAAGAAATATTTTTCTCATTTGACAATGCAAAAAGCTAGTGTGATTACTATATCTGGTAGTACCCAAATCATAGAAAGCTCTGGAAGAGCAAATATATTGTTGCCTAGAGGAACAAAGTTCCAAATTAATGATGCGTTATACTCACCTAAGTCTCAAAGAAATTTGTTGAGTTTTAAAGATATTCGCTATAATGGATATCATATTGAGACAATAAGTCAAGGGAGTAACGAATATCGCAAATTACGAGTATAATTCAAGGAAATAAAATCATTTTGGAGAAATTGTCTGCATTCTCCTCTGGTTTGTACTACACAAGAATTAGTACAATTGAAACACACGCTATAATAAATTAGAAGTTTATTGATGATTTTGTCATTTGGCATGACTGGTTAGGCCATCCCGATTCAATTATGATGCGAAAAATTATTGACAATTCATGTGAACATTCATTGAAGAGCCAGCAGATTCTTCAAGCTAATAATTTTTCATGTGATGCTTGCTCTCAAGGCAAATTAATCATTCAGCCATCACCAGCCAAAATAAATTATGAATCTACCTCTTTTCTAGAACGGATACAAGGTGATATATGTGGACCAATACACCCTCAATGTGGACCATTTAG
This sequence comes from Kokia cookei, assembly GCA_039519145.1. NCBI lineage: Eukaryota > Viridiplantae > Streptophyta > Magnoliopsida > Malvales > Malvaceae > Kokia > Kokia cookei. The sequence continues at coordinate 59,859,246 of CM076903.1, forward strand.
ATATTTTATGGTTTTACTCGATGCTTCGACTAGATGGTCACATGTATCCTTGTTATCAACTCGAAATATGACATTTGCGAGGTTACTTGCTCAGTTGATTAAATTGCGAGCACAATTTCCTGATTTCCCTATCAAGACAATTCATCTTGATAATGCTGGTGAATTTACTTCCCAAGCTTTTACTGATTTTTGTATGTCTATTGGAATAAGTGTTGAACATCCTGTAGCACATGTTCATACACAAAATGGTCTTGCTGAATCACTAATCAAACGTCTTTAATTGATTGCAAGGCCATTACTTATGAAGTCCAAACTTCCAATTTCTGCTTGAGGACATGTCATACTACATGCAACATCACTAATTCGAGTCAGGCCAACAAGTTATCATAAGTTCTCCCCGTTACAAATGGTTTTTGGTCAGGAACCAAATATTTCCCATCTAAGAATTTTTGGATGTGCTGTATATGTGCCGATTGCTCTACCACAACGCTCTAAGATGGGTCCTCAAAGGAGGTTAGGAATATATGTTGGATATGAATCTCCATCAATAATTAAATATCTCGAGCCATCAACGGGGAGTTTATTTATGGCTCGATTTGCTGACTATCATTTTAATGAGTCAGTTTTCCCAATGTTAGGGGGAGAAAATAAACAGCTGGAAAAAGAAATAGATTGGAATGAATTATCATTGTCACATCTTGATCCTCGTACGTAACAATGTGAATTAGAGGTTCAGAGGATAATTCATTTACAAAGTTTAGCAAATCAATTGCCAGACGCATTTACTGATTCAAAAAGAGTGACAAAATCACATATACCATCTGTAAATGCTCCAATCAAAATTGATGTCCCTGAAGGACAAACTCTAGTTGCTAGTGAGTCTAAAGCATGTTTAAAGTGTGGTAGGCGAATCGGTTCCAAAGATAAAAATCCTCGAAAAAGAAAAGAAGCGAAAATAGATGGTCAGATCGAGGAAGAAATGACTTTAAAAAGATCTCCATAAGAGATTTTAGATATGACTATAGTTCAAGAAAAATCTCAGGTACCTGATAATGATGAGATATCAACAAATTATGTCATGTCAAGAATTAAGTGGATTCGAAATCAAATTGACGTCGATGACATATTTGCATGCAATGTAGCACTAGATATTTTGAATGATAATGTAGATCATGAACCAATGTCAACTGTTGAATTTAGATAAAGAGACGATTGGCCAAAATGGAAAGAAGTAATTGAAACAGAATTAAAATCTCTTACAAAGAGAAATGTATTCGGACATGTAGCTCGTATACTTGAAGGTGTAAAACCTGTGGGATATAAATGGATTTTTATGAGAAAGAGAAATGAAAAGGGAGAAATTGTGAGATATAAAGCACATCTAGTTGCACAAGGATTTTCACAAAGACCTGGTATTGATTATGAAGAGACATATTCTCCTGTGGTGGATGCAACTACTTTTTGGTTTTTGATTAGTCTGGCAATAAGAGAAGGGCTTGATTTACGCCTAATGGATGTAGTTACAGCCTATTTATATGGCCCACTTGATAATAACATTTACATGAAACTCCCAGAAGGTTTTAATATACCAGAAGCAGTTAATTCAGGTTCTCGAGAACATTACTCAATCAAATTAAACAGATCCCTTTATGGATTGAAACAATCTAGGCGCATATGGTATAATCGCCTTAATGAATACTTATTAAGAGAAGGCTATAAGAATGACCCTATTTCCCCATGCATTTTTATAAAGAAATTTGGATCAGAATTTGTTATAATTGTTATGTATGTTGATGATCTAAATATTATTGGGACTCCTGAAGAGATTTTAGTGACAATGGAGTGCTTAAAGAAAGAATTTGAAATGTAAGACCTTGGAAAGACAAGATTTTGTCTAGGGTTACAAATTGAGCACTTAAAGAATGGAATCCTTGTGCATCAAACAACATATATAGAAAAAGTGCTAAGAAGATTTGACATGCATAACGCACATCCTTTGAGCACCCTAATGATTGTTAGGTCACTTGATGTAAATAAAGACCCTTTTTGTCCTCGAGAAAATGATGAAGATTTTCTTGGTCTTGAAGTACCATATTTGAGTGCTATTGGTGCATTGATGTATCTTGCTAGTCATACACGACCTGATATATCATTTGCTGTCAACTTATTAGCAAGATTTAGCTCTTGTCTAATCCGAAGACATTGGAATGGAGTTAAGCATGTTTTTCGTTATCTTCAAGGTACAAGAGATATGGGTTTATTTTTCTCTAACCTACCCAAAACAGAATTAGTTGGTTTTGCAGATGCAAGGTACTTATCTGATCCTCACAATGCTCGATCACAAACTGGTTATATTTTCATATATGTGGTACTGCAATTTCTTGATGCTCTATGAAACAAACAATTGCTGCTACTTCTTCTAATCATGCTGAGATTTTGACAATCCATGAGGCTAGTCGTGAATGAGTATGGCTAAGGTCTTTAATTCATCACATACGAAAAGATTACGATTTATGCTCTGAAAAAGAAGTTCCAACAGTTTTATACGAAGATAATACAGCTTGCATTACACAACTTAAGGAAGGATATATTAAGGGTGATAGAACACATATATCACCAAAATTTTTCTTCACTCATGATCTACAAAAGAATGGAGATATCAATGTTCAACAGATTCAATCAAGTGAGAATTTAGCAGATCTTTTTACTAAGGCACTCGCTACTACTACATTTGAGAAATTAATTTTCAATATTGGATTGCGTCGTCTCAAAGATCTTAAGTGATGCTTACATGAGGGAGAGTAAATTCACACTACATATTTGGTTGTGATATAATATGTATCAAAGGATTATGTACTCTTTTTTCCTTCACTAGGTTTTTGTCCCAGAGGGTTTTTCCTAGTAAAGTTTTTAATGAGGCATATTCTTTATATAATGAACATCCAAGGGGGAGTGTTATGAATATTATGGATGTTCAACCTTTCATCTTTTAACCTTCCATCTTTCTTAACTTCCTTTGACCTTTAACCTTCCATCTTTCTTAACCTTCCATCTTCCTTAACTTTTCATATTCTTGTAACTACTATTTACTATTTATGTATTAGAATATGAAGAGTCCAATCTCCCTATATATATAGTGGAGTATGCTACTTGTGAAAGATATGAAATATATAGAATACATTACAAATTCTCTTCTTATTCTCATCTATTATTCTTATGTTCTCTACATCATTGTTATCATTTTATAACATATTTGTGTTTTATAGTAATATTTCGTTAATAATTAAGCTTTATCTTGATATAGTTTAGGTACCAATAGCTCAAAACCAATGATATTTACCCCCAAGAGTTTTAACAAATTCTACACTTTCATTTGAGAATCTATCTTCACAAACCTTTATCTTAACCCTGTTGACATTACTAGCTCTCACAATGTTCTTCAATTCTTTGCTCTTCAGTCCCTTCGCAGTTTGCACTGCACCAACATCAATTTCTTAATCCTAATACAAGAATCCAAATCTTTTCTTGATCGATAAAAAAAAACAACAACACAAATTTATTAACAAGTTTGAAGCCAGAATTCTCTTTTCGCACTCTATCCTCCTCCTGCTTATTACGCCTCTTTTTGCAAGTTACTTAATACAGAGAATTGTAGCCCACATATGCAGGCTGGAAATTTCAACTTCACTTCCCCTACCTTAATAATGTTTTTACAAAATAATGGTAAAATCTTTTGAATTTTTTTCTTAATTTATGTTATCCTTCATTATGATAATTATTTGAACCCAACAAATCATATTGAAAATCGAAACACTAACTCACGAATCAATACAGATCAATTGAACTAAATTAAAAAAATCAATTAAACCACTGATTAAATCGATTATTTTTAATAATCTATTTAATCGTGGTTGGAATACTATTAATCTAGAAGTAAAAACCTTTGTCTTAACATATTTTAATCAAAACTTAATAAAAAATAGGATAAATTACACTAACAACCACTCAACTTTGATATATTTGACAAAACAATCGCTTTGCCTTCAATTCAGCTACCCAACTTTCAAAAAATAACAAATCAATCCTACTAATCATTTTTCGTTACAAACTTAACGAAAAACTGACCTGGCATTTAACCGGGCATGTTGGAGTGCTTGTTGTCATTTAAACAACCCCAAATTAAGAACCCTAGCTGGATAGTAGAAGAAGAAAAGAAGAAGAAGAAATGGAGATGCCGTTCTTTTTCTTTCACACTGCTCCATTTCATTTTACAATTCTTCAAAGCCATTCATGCAAATCAAGCTTTTTCTCTTTTTCGGTCCATTCAACCAACCATAGATATTTGGGATTTTTAAGTGACAAATTTAAAAGCCTGAAGAAATTGAAAATTAGCGTTTGAGACTTGAGATTTTTTAAGGTAAAAACATATTTTTTAACCTCAAAATTTTGAAGATGAGAACTTTTTTTTTGAATCTCAACTAATTGTTGTGATTGCTACACTTCTTTTTTTTTCTCACAGCTCTTAACTTGCAAACCTTATTTTTCTTTTAATTAAATATTCGTCATTTTTTGGGATCTTTTTTCTATAATTGAAAATAGTGATAACTGTTATAATTTCACTTTTTTAAACATCAATGATTTCAAGTGGTGGAGAAAGCACTTAACCCTCCCCCTCTCCCTCTCCCTCTCTATTTTTTTTTTCTAGGAATTGCTTGGGTTCCTATTTTTATGTAAATGAAAAAAAAAAAAAATTAGGTTGTTGATTTTTTGAAAAAATGAGAAGAATTGCGAGAAGAAGAGGAAGAAGAAAAAGAGAAAACAAAGACAACAGGCAAAGTAGAAACAAATGCAACGACAGCAACTATGGCAGTGGGAAGAGTTGGCAACCTTAAAAAAATCGTAGGTTTTGTTTGGCAAATTTTATTTTTGATGGTTAGCTGAAGAAAAACCTTTTGCTCCTCATGTTCAACTCATGTCGAACGTGGCACGTTAACGTTAAACTTGCAACGAAAAATTTGAATGATCAGTCATTTTTCGATAACATTAGTGACTGATTTGTTATTTTTCGAAAGTTGAGTGACTGAATTGAAAACAGAGTGATTGTTTTGTCAATTACAGCAAAATTGGATGACTGTTGATGCAATTTACCAAAAAGAAATATCCCAAACCTATAGAAAACCAATTAGTGGAGTGGAGGTCAACACAAGACATTTCCAGGGAAACAGCAGAATCGAACAGGAATTGTGAACACGTCAGACAATATCCCATCCATTTCGTCTCACAATCCAATCACTTTCAATCACTCATTTTGTACTCTTAAATTATGTAATACTCGTATATCAGTCAGCATACCAAAAGTGGCCTGGATGATATGATAGCAACCATGACCCATTTTAACCAAAATCAAACAAATGCAGAAGCCATTGCAATGTGATTATGAAAGTAAAATCCGTTGTAGCTGTGATCCATATCTCATGGTAAGTGGCAAAGTTCAAAACAAAAAGTTCAAACTTTTCTCCTACCGGAACGACAGATTCAAGTTTATGTTCATGTAATCTGTCACAAATATGGACATAGATGTGTTCACGTCCATTTCTTTCCAAGTTTCCCGTGATTTATCAGGAGTTTCAAGATGCTATATCCTCGTATCCATATCCTAATATAATCTGAATACGTATACCAACATAGATACTTGAAGAAAAATGAAAAACCAAAGCACATAACACATGATAATAACCTGTTGCTTCGAGCCAAAACAAAACCCAGGCTAGAGCCAAACAATCTTCACCCCACAACTACCTGCAAAGACCAGCTATTTGGCAAAAAATGCAGCATTTGCAGCTATGCTCTCTCTTTCATTTCTTTTAAATTATATTTTTCAAATTTCATGGCAATATCCAGCTGTCCCTTGAAAAACAGTCACCTACCTGTGATGTTACTTAACAGGGATGGCATCTTATAAACACAAAGTCGAACAATCAGAAGTTCCGGACCACGCGAACTAATGCCATTTTTGCAATTGAACTGGTGAATAGGCTTGGTAGCAAATGCACAAAAGAGAGTTTATTCATCACGTAATAATAGAAGATAAACTCTGATCATACCCTCATTTTGTTTCAATCTTAAAAACGCAAGCACTCGCGTTTTCACAGCAGGGGAAAGGTCTGCCCAAAGGAATAACCAGCAAAAAATTACAACAGAGAAGATTGGATTCATTCAAAACCTGCCAGACAGAAGAGTGCCTTGATATGTTCCTCGGGCAAAAGTACCGTATACTTTCATAGCACTTAAATTGCCTTCTACCATTTGCTGCTTCCAGATTTTTTTCTACACCTTAAACAAGGGGTTACTGCGTATGCGGAAAATAGAGAATGGTAACAGATTCTTACACCATTGACAGTAGACTAATGGCATAAACAAACCTACTCAAAATCGTTTTCGCTTCGCTTGTGACATATCATCAAACCCATCATCATGCCAAACCTGACCACCGTGCCTGAAGTTTCCTTCCTGCTCCTCCATGTTTCTTGTCCTCCTCCCTGTTCGATTTTTGATCCGTCTATCGAATTCTCTTTCCCTCATATTCCCTCTTCCATGCAACTCCGGATCATCTTCAGGACAGAACCTGAAGGATCTAGGGCCACCCTCAGCATTAATATGAAAATTTTCACCATCAGCGACACCATAAGGAGACCTAAAAGGACGAACAGGTCCACGTCTATCGCCATACCTCCTCCTCTCATCAGCATTCCCATCGCTTCCAAGATCATGAAACCTGCCAGAGGGCATAGGTCCACCAAAGTAATCGTCACCTTCATTCCTTTCTCGAGGATCTACAAGATCCAACCTTCTACTGTTTCTAAGTAAAATTCTGCCAGATGGGCTCCTATTAGAGATGCCAGATCTTGGATGACCATGATCTCGACCGGGATCCAGGTCCCTCAAATCATTAGAGGGTCGAGACAAATATGGTGGAGATCCATGCCTTCTAACACCCATTTCGCCAGCAAAACAAGGACGATCAGGTGACCTTATTCCCTGTAAATTGGTGGTGATCTTCGATGAGGTAATTCCAAAGGGCCTCCAAATCCATCAGGTGATCTTCTCCTAAGAGAAGACCATGGACCAGGAGAACGAGTTCGTTGTCTGGTAGGAGATTTTGAACGTGTCCGCGGGATATCCCTTCTCTGAACAGATGTAAATTCCCTGTTCCCCCTCACAAAAGGACCATCTAATCCCTCAAATGAAGGTTGGCAGCGTGCAAACATTGGGTCTGTATGGTCATCAAAAAAACCTCTCATATGCCTCAACCCAACTAATTCAGATCCATCTTCAGCAATGCATCGACTTGGACTAAGATTTCTTGGAACTCTGCGAACCATTGGAAGCCCACATCCAGCAGGTCCGTCTCTTCCACCAGGAGACCGCCTCCTTGGGGGTAACTGGGAAAAAATTGGTGGATCATCATTCAAGATCTTCCTCCCACCTCTTCCAGTACCAAAATATGCACCATCTTGCCCATTATTATAGCTACTAAAGTTAGGATCTGTATCAGAAACGGCAGATGCATTTTTATGTCTCACAACACGAAATTCTGTAGGACCATTATAAAACTCTGAAGCAAAGTTACATTCTGAATCCTGATCACCACGTAGGGTGTCTATCGGACTGGAAATCCTACCTGTTCCACGCATAAAACTTATTCTATTATTCCTGGATTTCTGAACATGATGCCTAAAATTCTTCTTAGAGATTATTTGAATTGAGTGATTAAAATTTTTATTAAAATAAAATTCGTAAAATAAAAAATAGTAAAATCTAAATAAATTAGACTTTTTTTATTTTATTTTAATTATAATAGATTTTAATTAGAATAAAATGTTTCAACTTTACTACGTTATTTTTATTAGTTATTGATTGGAATAATGTTTTTTAATCTATAAATAGACCGTCATTTCTTCTTGTAATTATTCAAATTTTGATATTAGTGAATGTTCTTTTCTTCTGCCCGTGGTTTTTTCTCGAAAAGGTTTTCACGTAAAATCTGTATGTATTTTTTTTCTCGTTTTCTTTGCGATACATTTAATTTTATCATAAACTGTCAGCATAGGCTTCATCTCTGTGGGTAAAAATTGTCAGGAAAAAAGTTATTACGGACATATATTACTCATCAAATGTAATAAACAAACTGAAAAAAGGCAGCAATGATAAATAACAATAATCACCTCCCTCGATGATGGGAACTTATCTCCTTCCAGGGCAACATCAGGCAGTCTCTCTCTTCCTATTTGTGACTGCAATATCCTGCCTGAAATAGATCTTGTTCTACCAAGAGATGATAGATTAGAAGCTGGAGATAAGTTTATAATTCGACTCCTATTACCTCTATTGTCAACATCCTTGCCTGCATCATCACCACTTAAAAATGCTTCTCCCTTCGATAAAGCAGAATTGCCTTTTCCCTTTGAATCAGTTTTTTTAGCATCATCTGCACCTTGAGAAATGGTCGCTGAAGTTCCCTGGCTTGTATCCGAGAATTGGATAGATGTCTGCTCTCCCTCTTGCCCTTTAACAGTATCCTTCTTTTCTGATGCATCGAGCGATTTTCTTGGTATGGCTTTAATGTGTCGCTTTCCGTCCATTTGACTAGAAGGCATCTCAACAGCTGAAGATTCTTGCAAACAGTCCTCTTTATTAGCTTCAGTAGCAGAATCCTTATTGACAGATGTATCGATGCATTCATTAGTATTAGTGTCATTACTCGTTATTCCGGGGTCTTTGATTAGAGTTTCATTTTCTCGGAAAGAGGATGAAGATGGATTGTTATCACCATCATTTCCATTTCCTGCCTCTCGCATCTCACATATTGGAACCTCTATCTCAGTTTTCACCACAGGTTCCCTGACCTCACCATCTTCAAAGTCCTCTTCTGCTCTATGATCATGTTCTATATCCATAGCTGTAGCTAACTCTCTCTTGTCATCCGACTCGTAATCGGAACCATGTGAATCTTCCTCTAAAACATCACCTGATAAATTTATATTTTCCTCATCACTAGTAGAACCCTCAACTGATCCCCTAGAATCAGGCAGTTATTCATCCATGAATTTTAGCTTGCAATGATCAAAATTTTCAACCATTTTACTTTGGGAAGTAGAATTATCTAGTTTACCAGCAACGTTTGATTCATCAACATCAAGGTCGGCAGAAGAAATCATTTCATAAGCAACCAGGCCCTCACCACTGGGCTCTGTTTCTTTAGCTTGCATAAAATGTTCGGCATGAGTTGTAACATCTGCAGAAGAAATCATTTGAGAAGCAACCTGGCCCTCACCACTGGGCTCAGCTTCTTTAGCTTGCATAAAATGTTCAGCATGAGTTGTAACATCTGCAGAAGAAATCATTTTAGAAGCAACCTGGGCCTCAACACTGGCCTCGATTTCTTTAGCTTGCATAAAATGTTCCGCATGAGTTGTAACACCACCATGTAATGACGAATAAGTAGAAGTTAGTACTGTTACCTCCATTCTCTTTGGCGTTTCCTTGTTACTCTCACACACTGGTTCAAGTTTTATGGCTCTAGCATCAACTGATTTTAAGGTACTAATAATTGAAGATTTTAATCTTTTTAAACTGCACTTTTCAATTATTTAAGACTTCACCCGTGTGATATTTAACAAGCTTGTAGGTTTTTCTTTAATTACACCAGAATCACTTCTGACACTCTCATCAAGTGGTTCTGATTTTACAGGCTTGTAGTTGACCATGGTCGGCTTTCTGGCAGGTACTGATTCCCCAGGTGAACTGACATTTGCAACAACATTGCCTGAAACAATTTTAGCTGAAGAACCTGTCAGTTTTTCATTGGGGTTCAAATGAAGATAAAGTGTAGTGAGGTCCAAACGAAGTGAATCCTCAATGTTATACTGCTGGCCAGTAACTATAGATGACATTATAATTTTGGCTCTGTTCTCAATTTCTTCAGGTATTTGTAGCTGTGTAGGCATACTTGCAACAGTCATCCCAGCTGAGCAAATTACCGGCTTTATATCATACATTTGATTAGCCATTTTACTTGCACCATCTTCACTGGCAGGACCTTCCCAAGAATCCATTATCATATTCAAATCCCAATTCATTCTGTCAGCTAGCATATTAGAACCCTTAGTATTAGGCTGGACTTCAGTACTTCTTTGAGTAGTGCCTTCTCCTTTGCTTAAAGATAAATTCAAGGAAACAGGTTCCGTCTTTTCCTGATTCCGAAAACCTTGCTCATTATTTCTGCTAGTCATAACTGAAGGATATTCCCTTAAACCTAGGGATAATCCAGGGCTCCCAGAAACTAAAGGTAACTGTGATCCAAACTTTCCATCTAAACTTTTCTGTCTATATACATCTTTCCCTATACTAAAGGTGAGAGAATCAATGCCTACCAAGTCCAATTTAGATTTTGCCAACTTCCTCATGATATTGTCTGATGTCACGATTGCCACAAGCTTCCCTTTGCAGCTGATATCAGCAAAAAAACCTAGATTGAACTGCAAAGCTTTGTTCTTCAAGTTTTACCCTAAGAAGATTAGTTTATCCTACACCATGCTAACATTTGTATCATCTGAACTGCAAATTAGATTTATAAATATGTTGGTATAATATTGAGGCAATCAATTACAAATGTTGTTGATGAAATTGACACAATTAGTGGGGGTGTGGCATGGTCCATAATTTAATTATTGAGTTTGAGCTTCCCCAAATGATCTTGATTGAAATTAAAATATAATAACTTGGAAGTTGGAATTTTTAGGATACTCTACAGTCCTAAAGGGATGTTGTGATGCAAATTGGGTAATTGATAAAGTTAGCCTTACAAGTGGGTATGTCTTCACCTTTGGTGGAGTAGTTATTTCTTATAAGTTTGTTAAACAGAAGTGTATTGCTCACTTTACGATGGAATCTGATTTTCTAACTCTTGACCGAGTCGAGCAAAAGGGCGAGTGATTGAGAAATTTACTAACGGAGATTTCTTATTCGGAGAATGAAATACTTACTTTGAAGTACGTGAGATCTGAAGGATCCTTGCTGATCCACTAATCAAAGGGTTAAGTAGGAAAGTAATTTTTAGTTCATCGAGAGGGATGGGTCTTAAGTCCTATCGTTGAGGAATTCATGGTAGATACCTAATTTAGTTCTCTAAGTTCAATGCGGTTAAGCGAAACCATGAAAAGACTCATAGTGTACATTCTACCTATCCCTTTGATGAACGATGTACATGTATAAGGTTGAGTTCTCACTCTTAATGAGTTCATATCCCAAGATTTGGGTGGCCCTATTGAAACGGACTTGATGAATTTACCGACATGAGATGTTGATTTTTTTTTTTACTGTTAATGAATTCATATCCTAAAATTTGGGTGGTCCTATTAAAACAGACTTGATGAATTCATCGAACTTAAATTTGAGAGAATGAGTTTAATAAAATGCTCTTAATGATTTCATAGTCATTATTTCGTGTGGTCTATATTTAGATAGACTTGATGAAATCACTTACGTAAGTATGAAGAACTAGCCACCTTCTATGAAAGACATTGAGCCATCTTTCTAGAGCATTTACCAACATCTCGAGATGTATTGGCTAAAACTTGTTGATCTATCGCGGAACATTAATTGGTTCTGAGATTAGTTGTGTGTATAGTGCTTAAGTAGCTAATTGCACTCTTGCTCTTCTCATGTTTACAAAATTTCCAATTCTTTCGCATTAGTGGGGGATTGTTAGTAATGCAAAATAATATTTTTAGAATATGTTCAGTTGAGAAAAATTCTCTGGCAATTGCAGAAAATATTTTCAGTTAAGAAAAATCCTCTGATATTTTTTAAAATTGCCTCTGATATTTTTGAAAATTGAAACTGTATAAATAGGAACCATTCTTCTCATTTTACACAGAACACAACAAGAGAAAAACAATTTCCCTTTGTTCTCTAAATTTTGATGTTTAGCAAAATTACACAAGAGAAAAATACTGTCTAGAAGATTGAGTTTTAAGCGGGACCATCTGTGACCCCTTCAATCTTTATTGGAAATTGTTCCTATTGTGATTTCCCGAGAAGAGCAATGTCAATTGTGTTCCATCTTCTTTATTCGGGTGTACGAGTATTGAAGTACTATGTTAATCTTGAGAGGCAACGTCCACTACATGATTACACCGATTAGGGCAAATTTGCTTCTAAGATAGTGATTTTTTCAAGACATAGTGATTGCTGTTTTATTCACGATCAGTTTGGTTTCTTGTCAGCGCTAACAGTTTTGTTTTGCAATAGTATATTTCCAATAGTAGGTACTGCTAGCATTTGCTCATCTGATTGATTCATTTCTTCTATTGAAAATTGTGGCTGATATACATTCATGAGTTACATAAAAACTTATGGGACGTGTCAATCATTATGCAATTTTAAACAGTTGAGGATCAATTAAAGCAAACAAAAAAGTAATCAATTCTGAAATTATAAAACAAACATAAAAGAAATGTTATAAAAATCAATTAAAATTCATAAAATTTTATAAAAAATTATAAAAAACCATAAATTTATGATTTCAAATAGCTCATAAAATACAGAGAATCCTTTACCTTGAAGAAATGATGTTGCGCACAAGATGCACTGCAAACTGAGTGCTTCCCTCCAAATCAGCTGCAAAGACCTTCAGAATTGAACATCATTGGCTGTACAGTTCTCAGGGAGAAGCCAAGCTCAACCAAGATTCAGAACTCAGTCCAAGCGGAATAAGATCATTTTGACATAAAAGTTTAAGGGAATTCACGCTAATACTTCATAAAGTTGTTTCTGAGAATCCCAGTCCACAAAGCTAAAACCAAGGTTCTTTCATCAATGTTCTCACTTTCTCAGCATCTCCCCATGTCTGCAAACAAAGTAAATTGGAGTAAGAGCTGTTACCTGGCTCCAACTCCTCTAGTTTCTTTGCAGCTATCTCACTCAAATCCAAATTTCCATGACTTCTACAACCACGCAAACGGACTTTGTAGGCTCCAAAGGCAATTCCTGCAGCACTCGAAAGGCATCGTCAACACATCGTGCTCATGCAAGAGATCAATCATACATGCATGATGTTTAACCCCGGCCAAGAATCCATATCTCCCTTCAACTAAAAACCTAAATATATATCTCCCTCCAAATTTATGATTTTTAAAAAAAAAATATTTTTTTTATGATTTTTAATTAATTTCTAGTAAATATTTTGTAATTCCAGAATAAATTTAGATATATGAATGTCCAGATTCAAATTAAAGGTTTATATTTGCAACAACTTGTTATTCAACGGTGTCGGAATCGAAATCACATCTCCGATGTTCAAGGAAGTCAGTATAAAGGTTAATTAAAGTTTGGTCCCTTAATTTTGTCAAATTGTGGTGGGTGCTATTTGTCATCCACTAACTTTTTTAATTAAGCTTAACATTAGATTAATTAAGATTTAATTAATTAATTATGATTAATTAATTATTAAAAGAAGTATATAAGACAAATTTTAAAGGAAAAACAAGCCATTTATGTTCATCTTCTTCATTTTCACATGCAAATAAAAGAAAAAGGGGTTTTGAAGCTTTTATACTTTTAGTTTGAACCAAATTGTAGACATGGACTAAATCGTAAAGAAAAACAAGCCATTTATGTTCATCTTCTTCATTTGTGAATGTTTGATAGTAATTTGAATTGTTTGAAATTTGATACAAAAGTTGAGACATGGATTAAATCATAAAAAATGATAAATTGATTAATAAATTGAATATGATCAATTGCGATTTGAGATATTTAATGAATTGATAGTTGATTACTCTATTAATTGTTCGAGCATAGTCGGATATAGTTGGCATGCCATAGGATGGATTGAGTATGAGTTACTTCGACTACGTGTTGATGAGTGCTAGGCACAACTTTTACTTGATTATACAGATAAGTGTTGGACGCAATCTTGTTACTTCGAACTTTTTGATGAGGCACTAGGTGCCAAATTTAGTGTGTTGGTTGAATTTGTGTATCTGTTTGAGTTCGAGTAAAATTAATAGGGATATAAAATGTAAAGTTGATAATGGTATATCAATTGAATTCATATTGTGAAATAATGCTTTAAAGAAGAGTTATAATATATGAATTTCAATAGTATACGAAAGATTATGCAAATTGGATATGCAAGTCTAGAAGATTGATATGAGAATTTGAGGAACTAATCGATTCGATTCGGAAAAAAGATATGAATTTGATATTGAATTGATTAAATGTTGACTATAAGTGAATTGAAATTTATATATTTGAATTACTATATGATACAGTTATACATTGAACTCACCTTGTTGATATGTGGTTGCCATGTTTAGGCAAACTTGTCAAGCTAGTAGCTTATCGTATTAAATTGTAAGTTGAGGTAAGTTCTTATTTAATGCCAATGAACTTACTAAGCATTTGATATGCTTACATTGTTATTTTCCATTTCCCTATAGATTGCCAATTTGCAAAACATGTCAAGCGAATCGTCGAGAAGCTCACGCTATCTGATTATTGATTCGGTAGTCTTTCAATCATTTAAGGCTCGATTTTATGGCATGTACATAGGTGTTATGTTCTGGTTAACCTTGAATAATGATATAGCTTGAAAACTATTTTATACATTACTTGCATAATGATAATGCTTGTTGATATGTTACACTTTTGGTAAATGGTTTGAGTTGTATATATGGATATTCAAATGGTATTTTTAGATGTGGATTGATAATGATCAAGTTGGTAGTTGGTTAATGATTGATTTATATATCGTGTTAAAAGAATGACATGTTTAATGGATGATTGTATGTTGTGAGTTGTAGTGAGAATGAATGTGGTCATTTATACATGTTTTTAAGTATGTATTTGAAATGTTTGGTGCAGGTAAAGATAATTAAGTAAGCCTAATTTGATGGCAAAGCGTGGTTGCTATGAAATAGGTATCAAATGGTTTAAAATGTATCCAAAACAGAGTCCATGTCGCAATGTTGGGTGATGGTCGTCACGATGATCTCTGGACTTCAGGAAATGGCGTGATGAGGAATCCTGTCATCACAATGAGACCAAATCAATATGTCACATCACGATGAGGAGCTTCATCACGTAGTGATTTCTAAAATGTACCTAAAACAAAGTCCATGTCACAATGTCTAGTGATGATCGTCACAACGAGCTCTAGACTTCAAGAAATGGCGTGATGAGGAATCCTGTCATCACAACAAGACCAAGTCAATATGTCACATCATGATGAGGAGCTTTATCACGTAGTGATTTCTAAAATGTACCCAAAACAAAGTCCATGTCGCGATGTCGGGCAATTGTTGTCATGACGAGCTCTAAACTTCAAGCAATAGGGTGGCGAGGAATCCTGTCATCACAACGAGACCAAGTCGTGATGTCACATCATGATGACGAACTCCCTCACATCGTGATCTCAACCCAAAATTTTGAAACTTTACAATTTGATTCTATTTTATGCTCGAGACAACAAAAAAGCTTTCATAATCTCGATTGAGACTCGAAAAAGATTGTATATCATGATGTGAATGTGTTTATGATATAATTATATGTTTGAAGGATCCTTCTCTTATAATGAAGTGAAGATAAGTGATAAGCTCAAAACGAAAAATAAAGAAGTTACCATCTCTCAATGAAACAATGACTCGCCCCCTTAGGTTCCAAATTTTGTTGATATTTGATCGGAGAAGATTGGTTGAAAAGTTCTTATAATCATGAATGTGTCTTATGAGACAATTACTCCAGTGGCTTTGCTAATCTCTAACTCTTGATTGTCGAAAGGAATGATTGACCCTTTTTTTTCAACACCATTAGCATGGGGGTGAAGTTCGGTTTGTAGGGTGTGTTACAAGTTATTGTCTTCGTCTGGTGAGGACTCCGAAGCAAAACTCTCCAACCAACTGCAATCACAGATAAGGGTTCTATTCATTTTAAAGGAGGTGAAGGAAGAATTGGGGAATTTCGTGGGGGATGTAGAGGCTAGGTCAGTGGAATGTAGGGATGGAAGAGAGTGGACGATAGGGAAAAGGGGCCAGGGCCATGCTTGCCAATTTTCTGTCGTTTAAAATGTTGTTAGGTCATGATGGAGACGGATCTTGGTAAGTAGGAATGGCTATCTGGGAATAATGGTAATGATGTGGGAGGGTGGGAAGATGAAAGGTTAGAAAAAGGAAAGAGAGGAGGAATACAACGAAGAAAAGATAAAGAGAAGCAATTAATACAAAAAGGAGCACAAAGGAGACATTTTGGGAACAAAAAAAAAAAATTCAAGGGCAATCTGTTGGTAATAATAGTCCCTAAGAAGGAGGCTTTTCTAGAAGAGAAAAAAAATCAAATTATTGGGCCTTGATTCTCTAATAAATAGTTAAATAGAATGGAATACGTAGTTACGTATTGTGTAGAGACTTCAACCTGACGCAAACATAAGGGGCGTAAGCACAGGAAGGTGTCTGTCCGTCCATCATTTACGTTGGAATACATAAAAACGCCGCACCTCCATGCCCTGACTGCACTGCCCAACTAAGGAATCGAATATATAATATTTTTATACACACTAAGGAAACCTGCGTTTATTATAGGCTACATATATATAAGTACGTGTGTGTTAAACTTTCTCAAACCCAAACCTCCACCCATTTCTAAACCTTGTTTTTTATTTCATTATTCAGTTCAAAAAACCGACCATGACATCTTATACTGCAAAGGATGATGCTGTTCATCAACCTTCCAACAAACAAGGTGAAAAGTATATCCTACAATATCTGTGTACCCGTGTTGTGTTGTTGTCATGTTTTAATTTCTTCTTGCTTGATGATGTAGGCGATGAAGGCTCCGACGACGGGGATAAGTCTGGTGCAGAGAAATATGACAGGGTCTCAGCTGAAACTCTACCGGTAAAGCCTGTGGAAAAGGGGTCTCGAGAACTTTTTGGGGTTGGAGTTCCAACACAAAATAAATCGAGTCCGAGTGGTGAGAAAGTGGAGGGTATGATTATCCATCAAAGACCACTTCCTCCATCACCAAAATCCAAGCCTTCTGGTTGTACTGGTTGCTTCTGTAAATGTACCATTTTATGATTCCCTAATTTCATCACCTTCTCACCTATTCATCTTAATATCTTATATTACTAAATTACTACATAGTTTGCCTTATCCTCGTTTCTGCATCAATATTGGTTCGTATGACTTTGATTTTTTACTTTTATTTTGTTTCTGTTTCTCCATATATGATCATGTATTTCTTCATATAACTACAAACCCCTTTTTTCATTTTGTTGCTTGAATTCTTTATTATTTTAAATATTTATTTTTTAATATTTTAGTCTAAAAACAATGCACATTAAAATAACGCACAAAAAAAAAGTTTTATCACTTTAATTGGGTAAATTTCATATATTTAATTAAATAATTTCATATTTGTGGCATTGAATTTGCATAATGACTGATAATGGTTGAAAGAGATATATTGATGCAAGCATACTTAGAGAATCTGGAAAACAGGAAACACGCACCAAGCCAAGTATGTATCCTTTCACTTTTCTTTATATCCATTAGAATTGGACTTGATACTATTAGATAGGTTAAACTTTAAGATATTTTATTTATTTACAATTCATCTTTTCACTTTCCGAATACCTTATTTTTAGCTTTTTTTTCCCCTTAATTCCTTTTAAAGATTAAGCATAATTACACAATTAGCACATAATTTTTAAAACTTTTACTCTTTTTTGTTTGCTTTTAACTGATCTTCACCTATTTAAAATTGCATAATGATTGACACGGTCTGTAAGTTTTTATGTAACTCACGAATGCATATCAACCACAAACTTCAATAGAAGAAATTGACATGGGAAATTATAGATTACTTTTTGTCTAGCTAGTTTTATTTTTTATTTTTGGTGAATTACAAGAAAATGGTAAAACTCTAACAGTAACGCGATTAACGCGATTACATTTGAGGCAATAAACACCTTAATTATCAAGCCAACACACGGAATTCTCGTTTTATTTTATTATTATTTTTTTTAATCCTTTTTGTTGGACATGCTTACCTGTTTTGGACACATATCTTTAACTTTATCCAATTTGCTACATCAAAGTTAATGAGAATTGTAGGGGCAATTTCTACAATAAACAGCGCAAAAGGTATGGCGCCAGACCTATTACACGGTTAGTCAATTAACCCGCGTTGATGAATTGGTAATGTTTAATATGGAACTCCCATGGTAAAATACCAATCCAAATATTTAATATTAAAATTAAAAAATTTAATGTTAAAATACCGTAACCATCGTTTTATAACAATAAAAATAATTAAATTATAAACAAAAATAGAACTAGCGGTGTTTACCTACAAAACAGCACTAAAGAGTTAATAGATTGAGCGGCGTCCGTGCGTTAAGCGTTGCGAATTTTTTGGTGCCAATGACTTTCCCGCTAATTTAAAGATTTAGCGGCGGTTTCTTTTTCTTTTTTTAAAACGTCGCAGCTTTTTCACATTTGATGGCGTTTCTCCATTAAACACTGCGATAAGATTTTTGTCGCAGCATTTTCTCATAAAACACTGCGATAAGATTTTTGTCGCAGCATTTTCTCATAAAACACTGCGATATTTCGCCACTATATATCTACTTTTCCAGAGTGAGCTTGACGTTCTTCTTTTATTTGGACTAATAATAAATTTTTATTTATAATATGTTCTAATTTTTTTAAAAAAAATCAATAAATTCATTTATCTGCATTCTTACTAGTATTTGATGCTAGAATTTTTTTTTATAATTTTTTATTAGGTGTTGATAAGTTTCGAGCTTTTCGCATTGGAGAAACGTACTTTTTTAACATAAAAATTATTTAAAAAAACATTTTGACAATTTATGATATTTCTGGCGCAAAAAACTAAAAACCTTGAAGTTTTTAAAAGTATTGAGGGCTAAATTAAAAAAAAAAAAAACTAAAAATGTCATCAATTAGAATTAAATTGATAAATTTCGTAACTATTGAAGGTTAAATTTATTATAAGACAATAAAAAGCCCATGCCAAACTTTTGTTATCAACCTAATGGAATGGTGACTTAAAAAACTCTAAATTTGAAAATTTTAGTGATTAAATCAAAAATTTATTATAGTTGAGTGATCAAAATAAAAACCCTCTCATAATTGGGTGACCATTCATACAGTTCATCTAAAAACAAAACCCCCACGACATCCAACTATTTCAAACTTCTTTTTTTGTTGTGATGCATTGCAGAGAGTTAAAGCTGACGCGTTGGGAATATAGAAAAACCCCGCACCACAACACTCCCCAATACACTCACTACACTGCTCTACCCAGGAGTCAGGAATCGAATATTAATTCATATTTACATACTAAGGAAATTTGTGTTTATCTCAACTTCATGTCAAACTATGATAAATATGGTGTTCATTATCTCGTATAAAATTTGAATTTGGATATGATAATTATGGTGTTCATTATTTCATATAAAATTTGAATTCGGATAATTTTAAATTTACAATTTTTTTTTTTATATTTTATTGTTCGATTATAGAGGTGATCATGAGTTGGGCCGGGTTAGGTTCAGATCGGGTTTCAATAAAATTTTAAATTCACTTTGTAGGTCTGGGCCAACCCGGTCCGAAAAATGGGCCTAAAAATTAGCCCAAACTTGACCCATATTATAATAGTTAAACTCAAGCCCAGCCCGTCCCATATTAATTTTTTAAGATTATTTTATTATATAAATAATTTTAAAATATGATATATCAAATACACTTAAAAATATTAAAACAAACATCAAAACAACAAACAAATTAAAAATGATATTAAAACAATTCGTAAAATAACAAACAAATTGAAAATACAATAAGAACCCTTTATATTAAGATTAAAATAATAGCAAAATTAATGATAAAACAAAAATTCTTTCCTAAGAAGGAATGTGGTGAATGGATATGTTGATGACATTAACAATATCATTATTTAGCTGCAAGATAAAAACCAAAATCAATATGGTAAAAAAATCCAAGTTTCAGCCTTATAATGAAAAGCATATAAAAGATGCTAAGATAATAGATCTGAGGCAGATTTATACATAGCCAACCCAGATATTTTGCTTAAATTCTAGTAAGTGTCTGATAGAGATACGTACCAAAGTTTATCATATCACTATTTACTTTTATCTTTTCATTAGCCATTAGTTGTAATTTATTTGCTTTGTTTTATTTGTTTTGTCTTTTAATTTTCATTAACAGATTATTATTACAAGCAAAAAAAATTAGTATTAAAAATAAAAGTAAAATCATTATTATAAATTCGCGTCGGGCCGAGCTCGGGTCAAGAAAATCAAACCCAAAGCTCGGCCTATTTTAAAAATGGACCTCGTTTTTTATCCAAACCAATTTTTCGGGTCTACATTTTTATCTAAATCCGCTTATTTTTCGTGCGGGCCTTCGAGCCAGACTGGGTAGCCCGACCCATGATCACCTCTATGCTCGAATTCTTTATTATTATTTTGATATATATAAAACATATATCTGAGTATGATTATCCGAATGTAAGGCTAAAAAAGTTTTACAGATTAAACATATTAACATAAAAAATATGATCATAAGTCATAACCAATCCTTACGTCCGAATCTAAATAACATTATAAGAAAAAATTCCTATGGTATATGTTCATTATTTCAAATTTGGAAAAAGAATGGATGACATGTAACTCATAATATTTCGTATCAATATTCTATAAATTTGTCTCTCGAATTTTATCACTTTAATTTGGTAAGTTTTCTATCTATATTATATATAAAATTAGTAATGGAATTAGTTTCACAAATTGATCTGATATTAATTTAGTTGTGAAATTACAAAATTTTTTTATTTTAAAAAATAATTAATATTATTATAAAAAACATTTTTATATTTTTTATATTTTTATATAATTTTTAAATAAAATAATTGAATATCATTATGTAAGAATCGAATACAAGACTATTAAAATCATATAAAAAAAAAACTCTGGTCATTCTTGAATCATTTGTTTACATATTTTTATAAATATAAAATATTTTTGTTCACTAAAATTATGGTTGTGATCATATATTTTTTTTTTTTTGTGAATTACAAGAGGAGGATAAAGCACTAACAACAACGTGATTAACGTGACTCAAATTTAGATTGTATCTGAGACAATAATCACCTAACTGTCAAGTAGATACACGGGTTCTGATTGTGATAAAATTTAATATTTAATTAAATGATTTTATATTTGTGGTATTGCATTTGCGTAATGAAGGTTGAAAGGGATACCGATGGAAGCATTTCAAGGGAATCCGGAAAAACATGAAACACGCACAACGACAGTTGGCGTTTCACTTTTCCTTTGTATTCCAGTAGAAATGGACTCCATAATATGATTGGTTAAATTTTAAGATAATTACGGATTTATTCCATCTATTTTTATTTGTTTGAAATTGGTCATTTTACTTTTCAAATTGCTTATTCTTATTTTCAGTTAAAAGTTAAGCACAATTACAAGTTTAGCACTTAAATTTTATAGCTTTTATCAGTTTGACTCGTACTTTTTTTTTTATTAGTCCTCGAGAGATTAATATTCAAACATCAAATTTTTTCCCCAAGAAGAAAAAGTTAAAAAATAGGGGAAAAAGCATCTAGCACCACAACACAATAAATATATATATTAAACTACTATTTAAGTTTTTGATTGAGTAGTATAAACAAAAAATATTAATACGTGAAATATTTTTATTTTTTAAATAAAATATTATTATGATGTAATTTAAACTTAACATTTTATAATCTCTAAAGCTTTGACTTAATCCTTTCAAGTAAAACATCATTTAATGTTTATATAAATTTTATGACATAATTTTTTACCTAACCTACCATAATACATTTTCTTCTTTGCTTTTATCAATCTTTGTTTTATCCCTTTTGCAAAATCTAACTTCCACTCCCACTTTTTCTATATAAAAAAAGAGTAATCTTCCACTTCAATCATTAGTTTTCTTTTTAATATACATGTTACAACCTCATCAAATCATCTTTCAAAAAATCACTTGACACTTGAGCATGAAGATAAAATTTGATGAAGCTTGACTTTTCGGCCTCCCTGAGAACATTGTATTAGTCTTTACTTCACCAAAACACTCATGTCATATAGAGTGAACTTACGCAATCTTTAAAAGATATATATAGGGAAGAGTTCTTGCTAGATTCATCACCTTCTTAGGCTTGATGATGCTCTATCTAATCATTTCACAAAATCTCCTCGCATCGACTCCAACAATGATCCCAACTGACATCTGCCACTCTACCCCTGCACACGTACAAAGTAGAGTGCTTGATAGCTAACACTCAGGCCGAACCAACCTCTATAAATATCACCCTTCGTCACCAAATCAAGAGAGACAAGAGAAGAAGTGGCAGAACATGGGTTTCGATTCCATTACAATGAAATTTTTTTTATTTAAATCTTTTATAATTAATAAAATTTTAAATTAATAATAACAAAATTACATTTTAATTCTCAAAAATAATAAAAATTTAATTTAATTTTTTAAAATAATAAAAATATAAATTATTAAAACAATAAAATTATATTTTAATATCGTAATAATATACAATTTAATTTTATCTTTCAAGAGAAGGTAACTAAGAAATCTGTTACGACTATTCAAACTTAAACTATTCTAAAAGAAAATCATTATGTACGTATTTATCTATACACGTGGCAAATAGCTGGGCCGCGAATTGTGGGACAAAGAATTTAGCTAGTTAACTAAACTTTCCATGCTTTGAAAGAAAACTAAAATATAGTACATATTAGATTGAATTGGTTGGAGGTGCTCCAAGACAAGAGAGGAGAAACAACGGTTGTATTGTAAATGGTTTTAGGTTTAACACCGAAACACGGAAAAGTACTTTGGAAACTAAGTACAAACACTCTGATTTCTGCAAATGCAAAAATAATGTTGAAGCTTTGATAAGCATCATTGAATTGAATCATGCATTGTAGTCACTATCGTCATCAGATTCTGGTGCTTCAGCCTCTTCATCGGAATCGTCATCGTCATCAGAATCTTCATCGGGAGAGTCAGCAGAGGGTCCTTTGCTGCTTTCCTGAGGGCTCTCGCCTGGGCTAGGGCTGATAGTATTGCGGGATGGAGATGGGGAAGAAGATGGCAACCCATAAGGAGCAAAGGCATGGGTAGCTCTTAATGGGGCAGGCGACGGTGCTTTATCAGCAGCAAATGCCCCAACAATAGCTATGAAAACAAGGGCAACAACAATAACGTGGCAAGCCATGTCTTATTCTTTTTATCTATTTTTTTTTTTTTTTGGTTTTTGATCGTATTTTATCTGTTTTTTCTCAGTTTAGTTTATTCACATATATAAAAAAACAGAAAAGAAAAGAAAGACAACAGTTTGTGGAAGAGATATATATAAAAATGAAAGAAGTAGAATGATAATGAATGCTTTGAACGAAGGGAGAGGAGGGGGGGTCTAAATAAATGGTGACAAGAGAAAGATTTGGCTAATGCAAGGGAAATGAACAATTTGGTTGACCGAGTTTTTTGTGTTATTTGCGGAAATAACTCAATCTTCAATACCCCAAACTTAAAAGTATCAATATCATGCCTTTTGGTTCTTGTTTTGCTTTAATAAAGAGGTAATTTGGTAATTGATGTTGTTGATATCAATTTAAAAGAATGCGAAATTCCCCGTTACACTATATTCATGGGTTGGATTCGTGCTGGATCTAAGCATGATATTATCATTTTTTATACTTGTTCAAGTCTAATTCCATCTAAAATTTGGACTTAAAATTTTGTCCATACTTGTAAAAGATTAATTCAAACTCATTTTAAGTCCGTCCATATTATTTTTAATTTTTTAAATTATTTATATTATATTATTTTAATATTTAATAATTTTATACATTTTTTATTTATTGAAAATTTTTATATAGTCATCTTTACATTTTTTTAATGTTTACGTTAGAGTAGTATTATATATTTAATATAAATTTATTTTTTATCTAAACTTATTTTTCGGACCTAATTTTTTTTTTATCCAAATCCTCTCGAGTTTTGGACAAACCTTTAGACTTAGATGAATAACTCGACCGATAATCAGGTCTAGTTAAATGAGTCCAAAACTAAATTTATTTAATTTTTTAGATTTCAGTTTTATAGTTGAAAAGGGTAATATGGCGGGAGACTTATTTAGCCGTCTTGATTTAAATTGTGAGCAAGAGCTCAAGTTTAGGTGGATTATCCTTCCTCAATTCACTACTTGTACTTAATGACATTTCTTAATTAAATGAATCACCTTTTATACCCTTTTATAATAATAATAATAACACCTTGTAGTTGTTGGTTATTGTCGTCCTTTCCTTATTTTATTCAACTTTTTTTTGGCTTAATGACATATTTCATCCACCAATTTTACAAAAAAAAAATTAATTTATCCCACCATTTAATTTTTTTTGTTTCTTTTAATCTTTTCATTTATGTTAAACTAGCCCAAAATAGAAGAAAAATTTAAACATCATTAACTTTGCTAATGTGACATCTACATCAACAATTAATTAATTTTTTAAAAAATTCAAAATATATAAAATATATTTTAATTTTTAAAAAATCAAAAAAATTCAAAAAATTTAAATTATTA
Organism: Kokia cookei; assembly: GCA_039519145.1. NCBI lineage: Eukaryota > Viridiplantae > Streptophyta > Magnoliopsida > Malvales > Malvaceae > Kokia > Kokia cookei. The sequence continues at coordinate 59,883,999 of CM076903.1, forward strand.
AAAAATAAAAAAATATTTTAAAACTTCAGAAAAAAAATTAAAAACTATAAATTTCTTCCATAATTTATTTTCTTCTTTTCCATTAATTATTTTTCTTAACATTATACAAACTAAATAACTTTTTTTCATTGATTATTAACTAAAATTTTAAATTCCAAAAAATTACAAATGAATCAACAAACAAATGAATAACCAATATGATACAAACTAGTTTTTTTTTTTAGATAAATCTGCTACAAACTAGTGGAGAATAATAAATATAAGAATTTTCAACAACAAATACAAGAATATATATCATTACTTTCCGTAAGCTTCCTCATGCGTCCGTGAGTAGGGTTATATTATTATTTTCGATAAGCCTCCCCACATGTGTTTGGGAGCAGAGTTATATTATTTATATTATTACTTTCCATAAGCCTTCCCCATTCGTATGGGAAGAGAGTTATATTATTACTTTTTGTAAGCCTTCTCATGCATCTAAAAGCAGGATCATATTATTTAAACCTCCTCGTGAAACCTTTGAGCTCTCAACGAAGATGAGACATAATTTTATCTTTATAATCCTTCGAACACTATAGATTACAGCTCTTATGTTACCAGCAGATGGTTTGAATCTCATCTTATATTTTCAATAATCCCAAATGGTTTGTATCAAGCAAATGGCCCGCCAATGTGCACAACTTAGATTTCCAATACTCATTACAAATTTCAAAGAAACCAAGAGGTTAAACATTGATAATTTCTATAGATTTATAACTTAAAGTTGCTATATTACTATCCTGCATACCATCCAAAGTAGGAAAAACAAAGCACTAAAAGAAAAATAGAAATTTTTATTATGAGAAAATGTATTACAAAATACAATTATTTCTCCAACATCAAGACTCCCTAACACTTTCCACAAGCTCATTACTGGGAGGATCCTCACCACCATCCGGAGACTTAGGTTCCCCACTCGATACACCATTTTGGGCCATTGAACTTTCCCCTTTAAGAAAATTAGATACACACAGAGGCCTCATTTTCTATGAATATCAAACCCAATATACATGTAGATAGTCCCATGGTGTAACTGCATCCCAAGGATGGCTTTCCTCATGCCCAAATCAGAGGCCTCAGCTACCTTCTCCTCAAGTTGGGACATGGTAAGGGTATGAGTCCGTTGCTCCACTTTCAACGCTGCTTGAGTTGTGTCTCGTTTAGTCTTGTACTTCTCAGCTTGGTCCTATCAAAACTTGACATCCTCACGGGCCTTTTTCTTAGAAGCCTTCCACTTCTCTGCTACAACCAGGGCCTTGTCTTTAGTAGCCTTGGCAATAATGGATGACCTGTGCAAGCCTATGATAGCCCACATGGACATCTCAGTAGCAGCCCTTAGCCCTTTAAAGAGAACTTCAAAGCTATGCACAAATATCATATTAGGACCATCCAAAGAGTCTCAATAAGATGATAAGACTAGGAAATCGCTTACCGAGTGGAGCCTTGAAAGTTTCTTGCAGATAGCCAAGCGGCGCTGGTACAACAGTACCGGTAGAAGGAGCAGAAGGTGTATAGACCCTTCACCACCAAAAGGGGATTTAGTTGAATTTCCCGTCAAGTCACCACTGGAAGGGGCCTTCCTTATATCATCTCCTCCCGCGAAAGAAGGCTCCTTTACTATTCCATCCCTCCCAGCTCTTTTGATCGAGAGACACGGAGGGGATTTCTCTTTTAGGCCAAGCGGAGGCTTAGGAGCTCAAAGAAGTTTCGGAGAAATAACACACCTCATTCCCAAAGCAATGGGAACAAGAGCATCAGTAACAGGGTCTTTGGTGTCTGTCATACCTTATTTGTTTGAATCTGCACAAAAAAAAAAGTTAGAATAATATTAGTAGTAGCATAAATAAAACATAAAAAACAAAAATATACTAGCGGGCAGGAAACACAAGTTTCTCTCGGCAATTTCTTTCTCATTCCAGTCACAAATATCGCCAAAGTGATCACCACCCGGAGGAAGTAGTGGTAAATATTCAACCAACCTACCATTCGAAACCCCCAGCCACGTATTCCCTAATTTCCATGAAGTTCCAAGGCTTTGGGATGTCCCCACAGAGGATTTCAGCAAAATAATTTTCCTCATCATAGACGAAGCTCTCATTCCAAGGGTTGACTCCTTTCGTAGGCTTGAAACCACTCGCCAAAGCAGCATCCCGGTAGCCTTACACTCCCTCATCCATGAGAAGGTACTTGAACACCTTTCGAAGTGTAATGGTTTCAGGAACAACTAATCGATCCGTCTTATTCAAAATCAACCTCAGTGTCACCCTCCAACATAGGACGATACTTGCACAAATCTGAAGAAGGAAGGCTCTAATGGATGGAAAAAATCAAACTCCCTCTTTGTTTCAATTGTACCTCCATGTATTTAGAGCGGTTAATACCCAAATTACTCGTTTGCCCGTGCAAAAGAGTATTGACATGTGGTAATGAAAGAATGAGACCTTCCCTCCCCTCGTTAAAGAATGAATGGAAATGAAAGGATTGATTATTATAATTGGAGTCCACACTAGTGAAAGGAATGGGAGTGAATTTGATAAGAAGAGTGTTATTGTATCGTACTGCGTATTCAATATATTGTAGGTATGAAGTATACACACTTATTTTATTGGCGAATTGTGTTGGCTGATAGGTAAATTATGTTTGCATATTAACTTAGTGTATAATTATTGTGTGAGGTAAGTTAACTATCAAATTTCTACGAGTTTATTAAGTATTCTTAATACTTATGTCTAGATTTCTTTCATCTTGTAGATTTTGAATGTTCAGAGCGTGGTAATCGAATCGACAAGAAGCTCACACTACTTGTCGAAGTTGTGGTAGACTCCTGTTTTTAATTGAGTCGGTTTAAGCGGCATGTATACATTCGTCTGGTTATTTGTAAATAAACATGTTAAAATGTGAAGGTGATTACTTTGGATTTTCATGATGTGTGATATGAAAAATGAAATTCAGTTCTGTTTTGTTCCGCGTTTTAAGTTTCGCAGGACCTATCACATTGTGGGGTATCCGTGAGATAGTCTGCCATTTAGGTATCCACGAGAAAATTTTCCAAATTAGATGCTTGCCTAAATTTCCACAATAATTTTATCCGCGAAATAATCCGTAGTTTAGCCATTTGAATTTCAATGCTTAGATGAACGATCTGCAGGATCGACCTGCCACCTATTAGTCCGTGGCATGGTCTGCCACGTATGTTTGAAGTATGTGTATGTTATGTGAGTTTCGCATGGTAACCTCTTATAGCTCTGTTCCGCCGACCGAACTGGGCAAGGGGTGTTACAACATGTGTCAACATAAGAGGCGTGGTTGACTCTATATTGACCTCTTGAGCCTAGCCACCTATCCCACTTCAAACGGAGCCTATCACTCGGGCTTAAAAGGAGAATGCTATTCTAATGTGAACACACTTCCAATACAATAAACAATCAATTTCGGCTTGACCACCTCATACTGATAGAATTCCATAATACGTGCCTATGATTGTCTATTGTACATTTAATGAGATTAGACACTTATCTAGCCAATGTCATACCAATGGATAAGGGGACATTTTCAATAAATACCTTAGAAAATCTTGAACAGGTGATCGACCCTTGAACATCTTAAGGTTACTCTGAACATTTGCCCTGTCAACCAGCCTATTCTCTTATCCTTGTTCCGGCTCTTGGCCTTTATTGTTGTTTTATTTTGTACCAACACAACTTAATAAAGAGATGTATTTGCTGTAATTGTAAACAGTTTTTGTCATATGATTATACAAGAATTGAAGATGAAAATTTTCGTCATGAATGCCTTCGTAGTCAAATAAGTATAATTCTTATCATATAAATTATTTCTTTGACATTCCAAAATTTATCTAGCTTGAACCTATGAATCAACAAGGAAATGCAAAGAGATATATAGATAGAATTAAATTGCTTGCTCGTGGTCCAAAAGTAGTAAGGATATAGAGTAGTTTACTTGCATGGTTTCAAGCTCCATGTCAACACAAGGTATAAATAGATACTTGAATACTTAAAACAATGGGTTATTATAACTGCAAAATATTATTTATGGAGCATAGTCACCACCGTAATCAGCATCGGGTCCATCAGCATCTGGTCCATCAGCATCGGGTCCTTCAGCATCGGGTCCTTCAGCATCGGGTTCTTCAGCCTCGGATCCTTCAGCAGAGGGTCCCCCGCTAGGGCTAGGGCTAGGGCTAGGGCTAGGGCTAGCGCTGATGGGGCCACCAGCAGGAGCTCGAGAAGGTGAGGAAGAAGGGGCTCGTAAAGGGGCTGGTGATGGTGCTGCGTCGGAAACAAATGCGCCAACAACAGCCATGAAAATAAGAGCAACAAGAATAACTTGGCGGGCCATCTTTCTTTAGGTTTCGGTAGGTTCAAGCTTGTTTTACCGATATAAAAAAAGAATAGGGAACCAAGTGATTCAAAAGAAATGCAGTCGTTTCTCTAAGATAAATTAGAGAAAAGAAAACTGCAATGCTGATACATGAGAAATGGGGTTTAAATCATTGGTGACAAGAGAAACAAGGCAGATCAACAATTTGTTTGACCGAGTTTCATGCTTTCTTTTCTTTGTTGGAAGAATTTCAGCCTTTCAAATGTTTTGCTTTCTTATTTTGGGACTTCTCGTTTTTACAAGTTAAGACGTCATTTTGGTTGTTTTGTATCTTTATAAGAAATTTTTTTTTTTTTTTAGGTAAATTACAACAATAAGATAAAATCCGATTAATAAGCTCTACTCGAACCCATAAATTTTTTTTTTCTTCTAAAATGTAGAACATTATCAACAATTTTTAAACTTTCAACAAAACCTTTTCATCCTCGCAACTTAGAAATTTATAAGATGTCCAAATTATAAAATGATCTTTATTTTTTAAAATAGATTTTGTAGCTCAGTATTACAAATATATATTTGAATTTGTAAGAATTATATTATTATACACATGTGAAAGTTACTTCGTAGTTGTAGTAATATTCAATCAATAATGAAGTATAATGTTCGAAATTAATAATAAAACATGTAATATGTATGAAATTAAAATAAAAATTAATTTAAACTATGAGTAAAATAAAATTTAAATAGATAAATATATTAAATTAAGAATATTAAACACTTTAATTGTTTATAATGCTATCGTCATTCTTTTTTAAATGATATTGAATTGACTTATAACACTAACTCAAATAATAAAATTATTAATATAGACCATCGATACGAGTGAAACAATTTGTGCAATATCATTGAAGTATATATAAATATCAAAATAAAGTTTTAATTGAAGTGTTAAAAGAATTTTTTTTATAAATATTGATGATACGTGTTTAAATTTTATCATATATAATTTTTATTAATTTTATTAAAAAAATAAAAATAAAAAACATTCTCGTATTAATATAATTTATTTATATATAAAAATATATTTTTATAATTTTTTAATTGAATTGTGAATTCAACATGACACCAACCCAATCAAATTGTTGTATTTGGTGAAACCAAAAAAGGTTTAGGAACGTGTCTCTCATTTATTTCGTAGTTTCTCGTGGAAGCAAACGCGTCTGTCTAATGCACATTCTCTTGCCATTAAATTATTATAATCTCCCTCTTCTCTAACTTCTCTCCTTCATTTCCTCCTCAATCCTTTCTTTCTTTCCATGCCTCCTGCCTTTGAACTGGAGGGTGAAACTGCAATCACCCATCACACTAACTCTACAAACAATGGTGCTAATGATAATCAAATTGGGTATAAATCAAGGGTTACAGTTATCGGTGGTGGCAGTTGGGGAAGTGTTGCTGCTAAACTCGTTGCTTTCAACACTCTCAACCTCAGCTCTTTTCATGGTTTTTGCCTATCACTTTGTTTTCTTTTTGTTGCTTTTTTCCCTATGCTATTTGTTGCTTGCATTAAAAACTAAGAGAATATCAGCAAAGGTGTTAAATCATGAAATCCATATGGTTGAAAGATGAAAACTTTACTAAGCTATGTTGTACAAGTATTGGATAACGTGGAGTTGCATTTGAGTTTCTTCTAATGAAAATTCAGATGAAGTAAAGATGTGGGTATTTGAGGAGACATTGCAAAGTGGTGAGAAGCTCACAGATGCCATTAACCGCACTAAGGTGAGCCATTGATGCCATTCATTTTCCGTTTGTGTGACTGTAAATTTCTCAAACTTGTAATTGGATTTGTTATTGTTTTATAGGAGAATGTTAAATATCTCCCTGGTATTAAGCTGGGTAAAAATGTGATTGCAGATCCGGACCTTGACAATGCAGGTAGTTAATATCCAGTTCTATTGAACTTGTCGTAGTTTTTAGTTGATTTAGATCTTTGAATGCTTGTATGAAGAGGAGGATGTTCACTTTGTTTAGGGTCATGACGTATATATCCAGTTAAAGATGCAAACATGTTGGTTTTTGTCACCCCCCATCAATTTATAGAGGATATATGCAAGAGCCTTGTGGGTAAAGTAAGGAGTGATGCGGAGGCTATTTCTCTTATTAAAGGGATGGAGGTCAAGACTGAACGCCCTTGCTTGATCTCAACTTATAATTCCGAGCAGCTTGGAATCAATTGTTCCGTTCTGATGGGGGCAAATTTTGCGAATGAGGTAATCAGCTGATTTTACATTTTGCTCAAGAAATCCACTTACAGAGACGTTTCCCCATCGGTTTTGTTAAAAGGTATTTGGTTGAGTCCACAGATTGCTGAGGAGAAATTCAGTGAAGCAACAGTCGGGTATAGAAACAATAGAGAAGTTGCAGAACAATGGGTTCAATTATTTACTACCCCTTATTTCATGGTTACTACTGTAAGTACTTTCAATGTTTAGCATACAACTTACGGTTTGGCTTGCCATTAGAACTAGTCTGAACAGTTGGATAAAGTGATATGACAAATCATTGGTAGGATGAGAGCAGAAATGAACAAACTATATTTCATTTTTAAGAAACGTTTCTGCTTTTTGTGTTCACGAACAGGTGCAGGATGTGGAAGGGTTCGAACTATGTGGCACTTTGAAGAACGTTGTGGCCATAGCTGCTGGTATGTAGTGCAGTAACAGTGATCCTACTTTGTAATGTTACAGGTTTTGTGGATGGACTTGACATGGGAAATAACACAAAGGTTCATACTTTTGGTTTTTTAACATAGATCTTACCAATTTCCACGCTGTCTAGTTTCTAACTGTTATGCATATTATTAGGCTGCAATTATAAGATTTGGTCTGATAGAGATGAAAGAGTTCTGCAAGCTGTTATTTTCATCCGTTAAGGATGATACCTTCTTTGAAAGTTGTGGAGTGGCTGATCTTATCACAACATGCTGTAAGAAAACAGATATCTTCATACCTTCTATTCAAAAAATTAATCCACTTCGATACTCTAAGTCCAAAACTGTCCTTTGCTGCAGTCGGGGGAAGAAACAGAAAAGTTGCCGAGGCATTTGCTAAGAATGGAGGAAAAAGGTTAGCCTTAAAACATTTAGTGCACAAGCTTAACCCAGATATAAGGCAAATTGTGACACTACTGTTTCTTATCCACAGATCATTTGATGAGCTTGAGGCTAAGATGCTGCAGGGCCAGAAATTACAGGTAAATCTTAAACAAATAACTCCCGTCCTGAAAATAATGGAAAAATAAGAATCAATAGGCACAAAATGTTAAAAGTTCTCTAGCAGTACTAGAAGTGTATACTAAGTTTGTTGATTCCAAACTTATATTCTTATGTTTAGGGGGTACGAACGGCACGAGAGGTCTATGAAGTTTTAAGGCATCGGGGATGGTTAGAGTTGTTTCCTCTGTTTGCAACAGTGCAAGAGATCTGTAGTGGTTGTCTTCCACCATCAGCCATAGTTATATATAGTGAGAAGAAACCAAGATTGCCTGTCTGAGAACTCAGTACATTGCCATGGATAAGACTAAAATCTACCTCAAGTAGATTCCTTCATTTGCTCATCAGTCAGTAAGCTTAACTGAGAAGATCAAAAGCTTGGGTAACTAAGAAGATCACTTCAAGTAAAATGGGTTTGAGTGCTACAGTTTAGGATGGTAGGAAGCTTTTGAGTTAACTCAAAGGCTTTTTGACACTTGCGAAGGGTCGCAAATCTGGTTTTTTTATTGCTGGTTGTTCTCTTAAGATGATTAATGCCATGTAGCCTGCATAACAATCAGCTTACTGTTGAAACGAAAAACCAAAGCTTTTACCAATTTGATTCCCAACAGCCGAAACACAGAGGTCAAGCAAAACACCAAACTCATATTTCATGCCATAGTATAATCAAAAGATATTGGGAAAACCAGATACAAAGCCTCAGACGCCATAAGAATTAATAAAGAACAAAACCAGATTTAGTTCATCACAACATGAAATGTCAAACACTTGCATGGAGTTTTTTTTTTCTTTACACGAAAGTAGTATAATTACCCTGTTCGTATTCTATCCAACAGATCAACACTTTTCCGAGCTCTTTCCAACTGATGATCAACGTTTTTTCGGGACTTCTCGTGGCAATCCACACTCCTTCGAGACTTTTCCAATTGATCGAAAGAGATTCTTAGCTTTTCTAGCTTATCCAAATTATTAGATTGGTTTTTCAACTTCTCAGGCTTGTCAGTGCTCTTCCTTGGCTTCTCCCTTCGATCAGTACTCTTCCTTGAAACCTCAAATGCATCAGTACTTTTCCGAGACTGCTCGAATTGGCCTGTGCTTCTCCTAGAACTGTACCTTTGAGAAGGAGATTTCTCAACAGTTGATATGAACTTCTTGAGATGTCTTATATACACAGGGTACTGCTCTAAATCACAGTGGTTCCCTCCTTTAAGCCATAGAGGTTCATACTTCTCTTTGCATAGTTCCCAGAGTTGCTTTCCATGTGAGCAATCAACAACTTCATCCGCAGTTCCCTGCTCATTGATATAAAAAGACTGGTCTCAAAAGCTATAACTGGGGGAAAAATTCCAAAACTACACATGAATTATAGTTTAATATGCAATTGTATACATGAACTTTGATTTTGTGTAATTTTATACACGAAATTTCGATTTAATGTTCTTGTAAATTATTAACACAATTATTGATATAATTTTATTTTATGTTTATATATTGAATACATAAATAATTATATTTATCCAATATAAAAATAAATTGATGCATTTATTTCTTTAAATGTGTATGATTAAATCAAAATTAAAGTTTCACGTATACATTTGAACCACAATTAGAGTTTCACATGCATAATTGCATCAAATTAAAGTTCATGTATATAATTGCACATTAAACCAAAATTCATGTATAATTTTGAGATTTATCCCCTATAACTGGTGGCTTGTGAAATCATTTTCACCTTCTATGGGGTAATTTGCAAACGATATTCTATATGGTAGTCATTTACTAGTTCAATAAATGAAGACAAATACAAAGGAAACCTTGACAGTCAAATCTTATAAACTATCCTGACACAGGTATGAGATTTGAGAATATGTCTCTCTATATATGGAAAAGCTTTAAAGAAAATTGAATATGCCCATATAGCAGAAGTACTCGTATTGGACTTACTCTGGAGTTTGAGTAATATAGATCAAATATGGCAGAGATGCAGAAAATTTTCAGCAATGTCAACTTAAGACTAGGTTTCCAAACCAAAATTCAGGAATATTAACCGGGGTTAGCCAACAGGTCATTCTTTTCACTTCAAAATACTGCTCAACAATCCTCCCCAGATATGGAGAATCTGCTCTAACAGTAGCCAATTTTATTGTCCTCACAAAAGTAAATTAACAGAGGTTGATATTTTTAATTCTTTCCAGGTAGCAAAACAAGAGCGTGTGGGATCTTCATCGTTTCCCATAGTTATTTGTTGACTATCTGAAGAATAAACTAATAACAAAATAATAGTAAATCATAAAAAACAATCGTTCAATCATGATCCTCTTACTTCTTAATTTACACCTCAGTAGAGAAGATGAAAGGGTGTTTAACTTGCAAGAACTCTTAATTCTAAGGACTCCAATTAATTTACTTTGTCTGGAATGCCAATCCTCCAAAACTAGCAATTATTTACCCACTGCCAAGACAGCTATCTTTTTGTTTGTACTTGAGACGCTGCATGGGCCAAAGTTCAACGCAGATCTATATTTTGTCAGACTTAACTGAAAGAATGGACCTTCAAGAGAAACACCGTAGCACTAAACATGACAAATCAATGATAAGATATGACTTTATGTGAATCAAAACTGTAGAAAGACCTACAAAATTCATTGATAGCTCCCCCCCCCCCCCCCACCATATTGTTATTCAGACTGCAGGCCAAAAGCTCTGATCATCATCCAATGAAAGTGGATCCAGGGAACTTTGGGTAAGAACAGATAAGTTACTACAACAAACATATCAAGGGAAAATGTAGGAGGAAAAATTAGAATTCAAGATATCATACGAAGAAAATGTTGAATGTTGCTTTAGTATGTCAGCTTTCGATAATGGGGGTATCCTTTCAAGTTTCAACCCTAAAAAGTTCAAACATAATATTGAACCTTGAAGAAAACAGAAAATATGAAGAATTCAATGTAAAAAAGATAAGAACCATATAAATAACATAATGGCTAAAACATAAAGAGATATGTCTGCATGTGGTAGGTTTATGAAATTTATAATATATGAAGTCATATAGACTGTCAGGATTACAGATACTTACATGAATGATAAGAACTGGACAATTGACAAGTGGAATTTTATCAATATTCTGCAAACAAACAGCCCAAAAAGGAACACATTATTTTTGCAATATTCACATAAATAAATCCTTATTAGCAGAATAATCTGGACAAGCAAACTTATAAAGCTTTCTGTTACCTTATAAATGTCAAACCAATATGTACGCTTCAGAGGATACATTACTCTTAAGCCAGAAAGTATGGGACTGTGCAAAACAACAGCTCTTAACCGAGGCAGTCGAGCTGCTAGATCCAAAGTGGGGCCACTACCAACGGATTGACCATAGAGGATGATATCTTCCTGTTTTGTACCATAGCTCTCTTCAAGACATTTATATGCAGCTTCAATATCTGCATATGTGCTCTGCTCACTTGGCTGTAAAAAGATAAAAGAAAGAAAGAGCTTTATATAATCCCATCACCTTAGAGATAACAACCATACCTTTTACAGAGAGATAACTTTATTTTTCCTTTCCTTTCAAAACAATATGTTTATTTTATATACCTTTCCAGAAGATTGCCCATATCCAGAATAGTCATAGCTGCAGAATATCACAGAAAATCTATAAGAAACCAATATAACATTAGTTTATTTAACGAGTTGCTAAACTGAAGTTTCTTCAACGGATAAGAAACATGCACAAAAAGGTCATTCCAAGACATCAATCATAATTCCTAGAGGCATGAACAAACAAATCCATCATTTCTCCCTTTGGCATGGTGATAGCTTCTTGCACCAGACGGTAGAATATCCACTTAAGGTTAAATGAAAACGATGAAACTTTAATTGCTAGCCAATGAAGACCAATTTATCAGGTTAAACTAGCAATTCTTGGTTATCCAGATTCTTTATTTTTTTACAAAAGTAAATGTACTCAACACATATTCAGATATGGTATTGGTATAAAGTCCTTGAAAAAACATAGAACAATTTGAGCAAAATCATGGTAACATAGTGGCAATGTAATGGTAATTAACTATAAAGTATCAAGACGAGCAAGACTAACAGCAAGATAAGCTATAATCCGTCTGGTTTCATCTAAGCTAAAACAAAAGCAATGCAAACCCATAACTGAATTCCATGTTTAATATCTAGCAACATCATCTCCCAGAAGAAGATCAATCAGCTCCTTTCCAAATTAAATCACACTGTTAAAGGAACCAAATAACCAATAAAGTTTGCATACCACCAAACATATCTATATTTTCCATCTAATTTCACCCACTCAAAGCTCTTTTCACATAGAAATCTCCATTTCTAGTCGATTCAATGAATTCAAGAACTAAATAGAAACCCAAGTGCCAAGAACCATAAAAAAACATCAAGGGAACAACAAAAGGTCTCACACTTGAGAAAATTCAGTACACAAGGAAGAGTTGCAAAGTTTTTACACGAGAAGAATCAGCAAAAAAGGGAAAAAAAACAGCTGGAAACAGAGTATACCCCATTAGATTGACCCTCAAGTGGATGCTCAATTCGATGAAAAGCTCATACATCTGACCCAGATCGGCAGCGTTACCATGAGAATAAAGCAAAGTAGAAGTAGCCATAGGATGCCTGATGTAAATAGCTACAATCTCGGTGCCACGCCGAGTTGGAAGCTTAAGAACCTCAACGTTTTCTCTATGAGGAAAAGGAGTTAGAAGCAAAAGACCAGTTAAATCATCAGTTACAACCTTGTAGGAAGGTGGGTTTGGTGGGAAAAAAGCAAACTTTGCCGCCATTGAAGACGTTACTCCCCCCATCTTCTTCTCTGTGCTTTTTAGCTTTGTTAATTTCTTCAGCTGCAGATAAACATTCCTTTCCTTTATTTTGCTTTTTAGTTATTATCGTTTCTCCACCACATCAAACTTTTTTCAGAAACAAAGGAAGCACTGGATTTTGCTCTTAAATATAATCATAATTAAATGAAAAATAAATCCATTTTAAATTCTTATAATATAAATTATTATCTTATTAATATTTATATGGATTATTTATTTGATAGATTTAAGGTGCAGTTTTTTATTCTAAATTAAGGTAAGTGGTAAAATTAAATTTTGTTTTCTTCTTAATTTATTTGTTCACTGTAAAAATAATAATTTTGAATTAAGAGAATATACTATATTCTTAATTGATATTTAAAAAAATTAAAAATAAATAAAATAAATGTTTTTTTTTCTTATAGAAGATTATACTAAAACTTTTTTATTGGTACCATTTACATGTTAATTGTATATATTAGTTAATTACTTTTGATTATTTCTTAAATATTTTTTTTTAAATTGTTTACAATATATCACAAATAATATGATTAAAAAATTAAAGAGATAGTTTCTCAAAAAATTAAGAAATTAAAATATAATAATACATATATGTTTAACTTTAAAATCTTTATAGTTCATATTAGAATAATTTCCATTTTATAGAAATTTAAATTTTTATAGAAAGACAAAAAGTTGATGAAAAAGAACACGAAGCAAATTATCCTACTATTTATGGGTTGCGGAGGGAATATATATAATTCTAGACATTGTGTAAAAAAAAAATATTATTAAAATCTATAATGGTATTGTTAAAAAAATATTATTTATTATGATCAATAATGAATCTTAATTTTTATTTCAATATTATAAAATATTGATGTAAAGATAAATAAATATCAGCTTCAAGAGCCTTGAAAGAATCCTTGAACGATTTTCTCATCTCCCTTGTCTTTGTTTTTTTTTCTTGTTCAAAAACTTGTAACTAATTCAAAGCTCAAAATAAAAGACTCTATCGTGGGATGAGAATAATCGAATGAAAATGAGGAGACAAGACTAGAGGTGTGGTGGCTTGAGTTGTTTAATGAGGGAGAATAGTGAAAGGCAAGAATGAAATGCTATGTTTTTTCTTTATTAAGTGGAGGTTATGTATTACTATTCTTTGGACTTAGTGGAGAATGATTATTACGAGAGATTCAGTGATCCAAACTAACAAATGAGTGTTTATCACTAAATTAACCAAGATCCATTTAATTATTCATACCAACCAAATGTGATCTGATACCATCAACTTAGTTTTGAAGAATTTGATTAACATTTTTCTCTTATGAGTTCGTGACACATAAAAGAAAGAAACTCCAATACCCAATGGACAAAACGTAAGATTCATTTATATCTTTCCATATATTTAAGTATAAAATTATATTGAGTAAACTATATTTAATATCACTAAATTATTTCTAAATTTATATTTTGGTCATTAACTACTCAAAAGTTTCATTTAAGTCAATGGATGTTAAAATCATTGTTATATGACATTCTCTATTAACTTTAAACCAAATCCAAACAATTTTTTTCTTCGATTTCTAACACTGACCGTCAGACTAACTTGTATCTAAGGTATGTTTTACTTATCGATTAGTACTGATTCACTGTAACAATTGTCGAACTGTCGCTTGGAGCTCGCTAACCAAACTTTAAAAAACAAAAAACTCAGCAGTCTAATGACGTAAATAAAAACTTATGAATAGTTAAGTGACTTAAATGAAACTTTTTGAATAGTCCAATGATTTAAATGAAAAATTTTGAATAGTTTAGAGATAATTTTGTAATTTTTTTAAGTTAAATAATCAAAACGTAAACTTATTAATAATTTAATATGCTAGATTGTAGTTTACCCTATTATTATATGTAAGTGCCAACTTTAAATTAATTATTAAATAGAATAGTGTAAATTTGAAACATGTTGAAGTTCGAGGACTTCTTTAGAATAAGGATCATAGTTTGAAGATGTTTGGTACAATTAACAATTTATATTTTTATAAAAATTATTAAATAAATTTTAATATTATGATTGGATAACATAATGTACACAACACATGCCACTAAAATTATATTATATACTATTAAGTGTTGAGTGTAGCGATAAGATAAGTACGATGCACTCTTTAAAGGAAACACAAGTTCAAATCTTAAAGATAATATTATTAAAAAGGATAGTCACAAGTCCTGAACCATAAAACAAAGATAAGTAATAAAAAGAATATATTATAAAATAAAGAGACAGAGAGTAAATGACAAAGAGAATGAGAGAGTGTATTTTATTGATCAACAGAAGTGTATTACAATGCTTCTCAAAGGTCTATATTTATAGACATAGAAAGTATAAATGAAATAGAATTTTAATTCTGATGACTACTAGAATTTAAAGTTCATCCAAACTTATCTTGATCTTGATGGACATCCACTTAATAAGATATTCATAACACTCCCCATTGGATGTCCATTGGTAGATAATATGCCTCGTTAAAATCTTTACTAAGATAAAAACCTTGTGGGAAAAAAATTTCCTAATGAAAGAAAAAGAGTACACATATCTATAATACGTATAACATATTGCCTCATTAAAAACCTTACCAGAAAAACCCAATGGGACAAAACCTCGGTTAAGAGAAAAAGAGTACAACGCGTATTTACTCTCCCTCATAAAAACATCACATAATATCTCATATTTCACATATTTAATCTTGAATACTAGTTTTTCAAATGACTATTTGAATGTATCTGCTAAGTATTTATATCACCATTCTTTTGAAAGTCATGAGAGGGAAAATTTGGGGGAAATATATTTTGATCTCTTCAAGAGTTTCAACAAACTTTAATCATGATTCTTCTATAAAAACCCAAATAGGTATTTTGAATCATTTTATAATCCTCCTTCAACTACTATTGACTAAGTCAAATTTATCACATGTTCAATTATTTCAATTCATATAAATGAACAATTTCTCGATAATTTCAATATGCTTCTAGCATTCCAAATCCTTCACGGGTTTTAATATAAACTTTACTATATAGTGATTCACAAAAGGTTGTAACAACAACCATGAGACGTAAGTATGAACTGTCAGTTTAATAATATATCTAAAGGTTAATGCATCCACCACAAAAGAATATTATATCTTCTTAGAATCAAAGCCAAGACTTAGCGAAAAACTTCATATTTTTATTTCGCCTTTGCAAAACTACTTCATTTGTACCCTCACTGGCTTTATACCTTTAGATATTTGACTGCTAGTCCAAAAAACTCCATTTATATTTGAGTTGTGTCTTTTTATTTTGGCCAATTTATTTCATATCTATATTTCTCAATAGATTTATTCAATATTCTCTTTTTATTTCATTATTTTCACAATAATATTGCATGCAAAAACATTGTCGACCACTTTTATTATTGGTTCGATAATTTCTCAAATTGATATAACTTATCGAGATCTCTTATTTTCGCTATTTTAATCTTCAATTTCAAGTACCTGAATCTCTTCTGAAGTTTTACTTATTAGTTATGTCTTGGGTCTCTTCTGGAGCACCTGTCTTTACTATATAACTATCTAAATTTTTTCATTTTATGAAAATTTTCATATTTGGAACTTTAATGAGTTATTCTTGTTGAACTTCTGGTTCAAATTACTTTCCCCCTTAACTCATTACAAGTTATTAGTTCTCTCGCCCTAATGTCGAGAAAACTGTCAAATCAAAATAGTAATCACAATCATGTCATAATTGAATCTTCAGTACATTTAATATATCATAATAAAACGAGGCCCATAATTAATATATATTTTCAACTTTTTTTGAGGATTCACTCATCTTTGTGCATTGTGGTGGAGCAATTGGAACACATACACACATACAAAAATTCAAAGATGAGAAATATTTAACTCTTGACCAAAAATCAATTGCAATGAACTTATTGACTTGATGCATACAACACGTAAATCAACATAATCCCATGTTGAAAGAGAAAGTTCAGTTCTCATAAGTAATAATCACTGGCATTCAATCAATAATTTCTCTAAACCATTATGCGCATAAATAACAAATTTTTACCAAAGTTTTTCAAGCTCAATCAATAAAAGATTGAGATATAAACTCATCAATATTAACAAGATTAAATATCTTAATTGCATGATCTGAATTTAATTATTCAAACAATCTTACAAATGACATGTTGTGAGTTGATAACACATATGTGATTATTTTGTAGATGCATCTACCAAAACCATCCACATGGTGGATTAATGATCTCATATTCATTTCAGAAATGCAAGACATTAAATCTTAACTTTAGCTAGTGAGTCTTTAAAAGCCAATTTTCATTGAGAACAACCAACAAATGAGAATTCTTTAAATTAAAGAATCTTCTTGTTCTTTCTTTAATAAATGTCCATACGAATTCTCAATTAATTTCCGCATCATATATGATCCAGGATGGTCTAACTGGTCATGCCAAGTAGTAAATATATTTGTACCAGTAAACTTCTGGTTTACTTTAACATGCGTTTCAATTTGAACTAAATTGTAGCAAATTGATAATTTTACCGTCATTCCTTTCACTTTGTATCCACATACAAGTACCATTGTGACATTTACTACTTAAAATGTCTAAATCAATGTGAAGTTTATAATGACACTAAGTCATATAATATAATTTCCAAATTATTATATGCAATATTTGCTTCAGGGAATATGCCAAAATCTTTACATATCCAAAATCTTCATAATTGTTATAAATTGCTACATTCACTTCAAGAAATGATTATGTTTCGTGGTTAAAAACTTTTGTTTCAACCATAAGTAATTTTTTTCATAATATTGCTACTGTAGGAGCACATTTGACTCATGAAAAGTTGAATAAGTTCTCTCTTGCAAGGTTTTCATCAGTAATGTAACACCCCTTACCTGGTCCGAAAACCGAACCCGAGTCAGTAAATGTCATGTCTATTAAAATCTTCAAAAAAAACTAAGTAAAACTTAATTACTTTATAAGTTTAAATAAAAATTGACCTTCATAAACATTTGGAAGGAAATAAACTTTGATTTGATTGTTTTATTGAAAATAATACACTTCTACCGATACTTAAATGAGTGAGTACCGGTAGTAGAAAAGACAGTAAAGATCCAAGAAATCACTACAGAATTCTATCGGTAGTTAGGAATGTTCTACCGAAACAACATTTCCAACTACCGATACAATATATCCTTCTACCGATATTACAAACTCCAGAGAGCAAAACTAATATAACCCAATATTTCTACCGAAACTATCTATATGACTATCTACACTAATAAAACTTCTATCGACACATCATAAGTCAGTAGCTAAGATACTTTTTCCCCTTGCATTTCTACCGATACAATGACAAATTCTACCGATATTATAATTCATTCAATAGAAGTACTAAACTACTGGAACAAGTCAATAAATTTCACAATATATATATCGATAAGACATCTAACCACTACAAATAGCCCCTCTACAACATTCCAAAGAAGCTAAGGTTTACATTTTTCATAATTCCATAAAAATACAAAATATTCTAGATCTAGACTTCACCTAGGTACGTGCCGACCCAAAAATAAATAAAACTTATGGTCGTTTGAGTGCGGGATTTGTCTTTAGATGCTAGAACGAGTGAATATCCAAATGTACCTAACCTGCGCGTGTAAAACCAACATACACCGAGTAAAATGTGATAATATTATAATAACCTAAACATTTAAAAAAGTATAGATATGCTTAATGAATTAAATTAAATTTTTACTCATACTATATCATCATTCTTCCTTCTCTTATCATCATCATACCATCAATACATTATACATTTTATCGATATTCGTATCCACATAGTCTATCATCATCATAATTGCCCAATTCTATATACTCCTCAATTCTCATTTCTTTATTCAACCTTTCAATCCTTTCATTTTCATGACCATTTTACATTTCATAATATGCTTTCTCATATTTCATTTATTTTAAAATTCATAAGATATTTTTCATGTAACAAATTCATTTCATACATGGATAATATATTTTTCATCATTTTAATTTTTCCTATTAACAAGACTCGGACTCTGATGGATACATAGATCCAACCAACATACTAGTTTGGCACCCAGTGCCTCATCGGATAAACTAAAGTAATGATCGCGCCCAGTGCTATAATAAAAGTGACACCCAGTGTCTCATCGGTTAAACCAAAGTAATTTGACACCCAGTGCCTCATCAACTCGTAGTCGAAGTACCCTAAACACTTTTTATCCTATGGCATGCCATTTATATCCGACTCAACCCGAACAGTTAATAGGGTAATCATTTTCAGTAAATACCAATCCACATTTCAACGTTTAGAATTATTCCCAACAAAATGCATTGAAATTCAATTTAAATATTAATCATAAATTATCAAAAATCACAACTTCACATTCTATATTTACATATAGATAAAAATACTATTAAAATCCGCATATAATCTATTTATTCAAATCAACTTAATGAGTAGAGAGTCTCATACCTTGATTTCTACTTTGAGCCATTAATTATAATTTGACAATTTAATAAATTAGTTTAGGTTATAGAAATACCAACCGTAAGTTCTGAGCTATTCGTCGACGACCTTGTTTTTGCCTTTCCTTTTCGAAGATTCTGGGTCAACGTTAGCTATGGAAATAAACATACACATATTTATTAACTCACAAACAATTTAACTCTAATTAAATTTAACTCCCTATTTCTCATTCTTACACTAATTCTCAAGTTTCCAAATTTGATCCTCACCCCTTGAAGTAATGACTAATTTCACCACTTGGTCTCTCTTCTCTTCTATTTCAAGTCATGCATGTCCAAACAACCCAAAAAGCTCCATTTATTCAATAATGTAGCATTCAAAACTCTTCACCAAATTGAAAAATAAGATATGGGTTTGATAGCTTAAAGTGTTAGGATTCTAAAAACATAAAAATTACAAGAAAATGACTTAATTAGACTTACCAATTTTGGAGCTTAAACTTAGCAAATTTCCAAGCTTTCACCCAATTTCCCCTTTTCTTGTCTCTGCCGAATTCTCAACTAAGTGAAAGAGAAGTTTTTTTTCTTCTCTTTCTTCTAACCTTTGCCTAATATAACTATCATTATAGTTTTCTTTTAATTATAAAATTTAACAAAATTTTGGAGCCATACAACCATACCTAACGACACTAAGAGCTTTTAGGGAAAAATTTGTCCCTTTGGTCCTTCATGTTTCACTTCATTAAAATTCTTCATGAATTGCACTTTTACCTCTTATGCAATTTAGTTCCCAAACTCGATTGAATCTCTACACACTTAAAATTACTTGTTCAATAATCAATTATTGTACCATTTATTTCCGTAAATATTTTTATTAAATATTTATGACTACGCCATAACACTTTCACAAGTGCAATACGTTTATTACGCAGTACTTTCACCTCTCGAGCTAATATTTCAATAAGTTCCTCTTCATATGACAAATTGGGTTGAATCTTAATTTCTCCGGTTGTAATCACGTGCGACAAGTCAGAACAATATCTTCTCAGCATTGAAACATGAAAAACATCATGTATCTTTTCCAACTTTGCCGGCAAAGCCAAACGATAAGCTACTGGTCCCACTCTTTCGATGATTTTGTACGGTCTAATAAAACGTGGACTCAATTTTTCCTTTTCGCCCAAATCTGAGAATTTTCTTCCATGGTGAAACTTTTAGAAATACTTTATCTCCGATTGCATATTCAATGTCCTATCGTTTCAAGTCTGCATACGATTTATGTCTATCAAATGTTGTTTTCAATCTTTCTCAAATTAACTTAACAGTTTCCTTGGTTTCTTGGATAAACTCAAGGCCAACAATCTTTCTTTCGCTTAATTCTGTCCAACAAACAGGTGTTCGACATCTGCGACCATATAAGGCTTCATACATCTGAATGCTCGACTGAAAACTATTATTATACACAAACTCGGCCAAAGGTAAATAGCGCTCCCATCCAGCCTCGAAATCAATCACTCATGCTTATAACATCTCTTTTAAAATCTGAATAACATGTTCAGACTGTCCATCGGTTTGAGGATGAAAAGCTGTACTGAAGTTCAGCTTCGTACCAAGAGACTCATGCAATCGTTTCCAAAATCTTGAAGTAAATCGAGGATCTCGATCGGAGATAATTGACACAAGTATACCATGAAGTCTAATGATTTCTTGAATATAAACTTCGGGAAGCTTCGATAGTGACCAATCAATTTTAATAGCTATAAAATGAGCCGACTTTGTAAGTCAATCAACTATTACCCATATTGCGTTCTTCTTGCTTGGCGATAAAGGCAATCCCATTACAAAATCCATTGTTATGTGCTCCCATTTCCAGTCAGGAATTGAA
Organism: Kokia cookei; assembly: GCA_039519145.1. Lineage (NCBI taxonomy): Eukaryota > Viridiplantae > Streptophyta > Magnoliopsida > Malvales > Malvaceae > Kokia > Kokia cookei. Next base: position 59,904,950 of record CM076903.1, read on the forward strand.
ATAGACTGAAGTAGTCCCGTGGGAACTTGATGCTCTACTTTAATTAGCTAACATGTCAAACACTTAGCTACGAATTCAACTATTTCTCTTTTCATACCAGGCCACAAATACAACTCTCGAAGATTCAGGTCATTTTCGTTCCACCAGGATGTAAGGCAAAAGGACTATTGTGAGCTTCCTGAAGTATCAATTCTTTCAACTCTGCAACATTAGGTACACAAATTCAATTACAAAATCTCAAGCAATTTTTATCATCAATGCTAAAATTTTCTACCGAACCATTTTGAACTATTTCTCCTTTCTTCAACAGTTTTACATCTAAAAGTTGTGCTTCTCTGATTTGATCACCTAATACTGGTCTAACTCTTAGCTCAGCCCTCAAGTTACCATAATCACTAATACTAAGTTGAGCAAACATTGCTCGCAACTCAACTACTTCTTTTCTACTTAATGCATCGGCTACAATGTTAACTTTTCTCGGATGATAATCGATGACACAATCATAATCCTTAAGAAGTTTCACTCATCGTCGTTGTCTCAAATTCAGCTCCTTCTGGGTTAGGAGGTATTTAAGACTATTGTGGTTTGTAAAAATGTGACATTTTTCACCATATAAATAATGTCTCCAGATCTTCAAAACAAATACCAATGCAGCCAGCTCTGAGTCGTGCGTTGGATAATTACATTCATGTATTTTCAACTGACGTGACGTATATGCAATCATCTTCCCATCTTGCATCAAGACACACCCTAGACCGTTTAAAGAAGCATCACTATATACCACGAAATCCTTTCCCGATTCAGGTAAGGTTAGTACAGGTGCCTCGATTAATATTTGTTTTAATCGCTCAAAACTTTCTTGAATAATATTAATATATTAGCTCTTCTAGAGCTTTTGACCAATTTTGTACTACAAAATATTGGAATAATATTGGTTTGTTTCAATACCAAATAAAATAAATATTTTCTATCTGTAATGATAGAAATCATTAATACATTCTCATATCCTTCTTCAAAGAATATTAAACCAAACAAAATATTTGGGCATACACCACAAATGTAGCCAATAACCTTTCATATCACATTGATAACATAAATTATCTTTGCCCTTTGAAGAGTTTCTTGAGAACCCTCATTGTTCTCTTATTCATCACTATGTTCCCACTTTTTGTGGCTTATGATTATATCTTTTATTTTCTTTATGTTTGCATTCACTTCTGGGAATATAACAAATTTAGTAGGACGAACTTATAAATGTCCCGCTAGATTATTTATTCCATAACCACCATCGCAAACATACGTGGATTTTAAATTAAAATCCATCTATTTATATTATCATGATTAGTCTCAAGTTATAATAAACATGATATAATAAATAAATCATAAAAAAATATACCTGAATATCTTTAACATCATCGTTATCACCATGGTTATTTTCATGAGCACTGAGTAGTTAAAGGCTCTAGTGATTACTCATAGTGCGTCGGCCTCAATTGATGATTGAAAGAAAAAAAATAATTAAATGAGAATCGTGCTGATAACGTGTTATAAAATAAAGAGACAGAGAGTAAATAACAAAGAGAATGAAAGAACATAAGAGAGAGCATATCTTATTGATCAATAGAAGTATATTATAATGCTTCTCAAAGGTCTATATTTATCGATATTAAAAGTATAAATGAAATAGAACTCTAATTCTGATAACTACTAGAATTTAAAGTTCATCCAAACTTATCTTGATTTTGATGGACATTCACTTAATAAAATATTAATAACAGAATAATATTATATATTTGCATAAACACAACATGTTTTAGGCAACAAAAAGTTGAGAAGAAAGGTCTATGACTTTTTAATCCACTAATGAGACTTGGATTACCAGCAAGGTGAATGTGGAAATTTTATGTCAACTTTTCTAAATCACATGGGCACAAAAGCTGCTCTTTTTTAATTCTTCCTGCTTCCTGCTTAAATGGAAGGACGTAGTTGTGTACGTATAGAAAAAAGATCACTTTTTTCTTTGCATTGCTTCAATCCCTATGTGTGTTGAAACCTGGCTACCACGTGAAATCCTCGTATAACAAATTCTAGCTCCATAAATGGATCAAGAACTTTGGCTTGTTTACCAAGAAAGGAAAATAAAAAGTAGTGACCTCAACCCTGGAAAGGATTCAAGATGTTGAAGAGGGTTGTGTTAAAAGTAGCTTCTTGGGAACAAAATCTAATCAAGTCTTAGCATCTGCAATCATTTTTCCTATTAAGTCCAACATTGGAGCAAATGGTGATTTGATTTGATATCGTGTTCATAATGAACTGGGTGGAGCAATGTTTTCAGTTGATTTGAGATTCAAGCAGAAAGGCTAATTTGGTCAAACTCAAAACAAATCATGTTGGGTTTCTGGTCTAGAAAATGCTGCAAGTAGGGCCATGGGAGACCCTGCCTTCAAACATTGCTGGGGAGAAAATGACTGAATAACAACTCATATATTATAATCAAAAGGATGATGATGAGAGATGAGACTAATGAAAAGAATAAAGGGATGCTTGTTTCATTATGGTGTTCATAATATTAAGCAAAACGGAAACAGAAGCAGTGAGCCACCAGGGTCCCAAGTCATCTTCAACCCCATCTTAAAATAATGAGATGATGAACACTTCTGTTGCAAAGAAGGGTCAGTTTTGAGGAGTGCAGTATGTTTAACTTACTTTTTGTTTCACGTTACAGTATCATTATAGTATCTAATCTTATTGTCATCGTTGTTTTTACACTAACCGTAAGTAAACGCACTGCCCATTCAAATAGAAAACAAAACCATGAATCCGGTTGAACTTCGAGTTTGAATTCAACTAATATATTTGGATGGTTCCAGTTTTGATATGCTTCCAATTTCAGAAAACAAGTAGTATTGTTATACCTTATGAGGAATGTATATGAAATAAAGAAGGTTTACTATTTTCAGCAATCAACGATGTTATGGTCTGGGTTCAGCAAATCGGTTCCGGTTCATTAAAAAACAAACTTAATGCAAGCTTTATATTTTTTTGTAATTTTATTGTAATGTCCCAGCGATTATTTTTTAACATTTAAAAGACTAAATTGAAAACATTTGATAATGATAGGAATTGAAATGAATAAAAGAAACTAAAAGAACTAAAGTGAATTCAAAAATTACAGTTTTATTAAACTATTTAAAAAGAAAGAAAACTATATAATATTTCGAACTGAATTTATTTTTAAAAAAAATGCATCAATAAACCACGACTTTGAGAATAAAATAGAGTGAGGATTGGAGTGATTTAAAATGGTCGATTATAGGAGATGCTGTCCCTTTTATTAAGAACAATGGGCCAAATGAAAGGAAAAAAATCAGAAAAGAACAAATACTTACATACATAAATACAAGTAGTATATATAGACAGAAAGTTAAAAATTCACAATAAAATTATCGATTGAATGCTATTATGAGTATTGTTGTTAATGAAATAATACATGAATTTGAATGTGTTGAAACTTATTATTAATTTATTTATGAGTTAGGAGAGTGATTATGGATAATTTTAAATATAGTACTAAAAAAAGGAAAAATACACAATAGAATTCTGAATTAGGTTGGATACGAGTCCTAAAAGTTATATGCTATAATATTATAGTTTGTTTTGATGGGTTGGCTCAGTTCGTGATGAGAAATTATTGAAGTTGAAACCGGGAAAAAGCTACATTTTTCTGAAGACACGCAGAAATCAGGCTGACAAAGCAAAGCAAAAGAAGTTTCCAAATAGTCATAGTTAAATAAACTTTATTCTTTATTATATTCATAATGTGGAAATCAAACTTAGGCCATAGTGGCTATTCGCAATACATCACAGATACAAAACCTTAACACGCAAAGTGAAATTTTAGAAGAAAATTATTGATTTTGAGTCCCATATATAGGAAGATCATTATTTAGCAGCAATAATAGTAGGAAAAACAGTGAAGGGCTGATCCCCACTTAAAATAGTGACCCTGGAATGCCTTGCTCATCATGGCAGCAAAGGAAAGCAGTGAATTTTTCCATGGTCCTGGGGCACTCTGGGCACCTCATATTCTCTGGGATTCTTATTGTATTTGGGAACTCGAACCGGCAGCATGGGTGAGCAGCATCATGAAGCTTGTCATGGTACTCCTTGAATGCCCCATCAAAACCTTTTTCATCCACATTTATCCTCCATTCATCATAACCACCCAAAGCAGGCAAAACTGTGCTGGAATGGCCATTCACCGCTATATTAGACCCTCTACTAAGCACTGCCCATCCACCTTCTCTGCCATAGCTAAGCAGCTTCTTTATTTGTTGCAGCATTGGGTCTTGGTCATCACCCCTACCTAACTGAATCTTGGAAAATAGCATGCTCTCTAACCTGCTCCAGAAGAACCATACCATGGGTTGATCTTGCCAAGCATAGCTAAGCTTCTCCGCATTGATAATTCCTGTCACTTTCTTCACTTGCTCCCTTTTGTTGCTTTTCCCCACATACACCATCTCAAGAGGAATGCGTGACGCAGATGCAACACTGCGTGCTGAATTTACAAATCTTCTTATCCACTCGATATCATCCCCTCCATACAAGAAAATGTATTTTTCTTCTCTAATCTGAACACATTCAAGTTCAAAACATCTTATTAGATGCATGGACTTATGGTAAAAGTGAACATTTATGTAACAATACTTCTAACAGGTCAATGGAGAAAACTGGTAAGCTTGAATCTAAAATATATACCCAAGTGAGGACTGTCGGGTCAATTCCATCAACCAGAAGATCAAGCCTCCATGTTTCGTCCCTCCAAAGAGCTTCTTCTCTCAAACTAGTAAAGGGGAAAGCAGTGCTTCCCCAAATCCACATCATGTGAATTGCATTAGGGGAAACAACCTTTCCTTGAGGATCAAGCACCACAAGGATTGGCTTTGTCCTGAAATGCCAAACCTCCTTGATGAACCTGATAACGGGCTTCTTTATGAACAAAGGGTCCTGCACAGAGTACCATGGCATGGTACTTTGTAGGTTCTCGAATTTGGCTTGCATTTCTTCAGGCAACGGGATGACGGAATGGTCCACAATTGGGATCCAAACGACTTCATACTGACTCTCGAGCCTCGTTGCATGGATCCTTGATTCATTATATATCTGCTCAAGAATTTCAAGCTCATCGTTGGCGAACTCGAGGCTTGAAATGAGCAAGAGCACATTTTTCCTTCTTAGCACGTCCAGGCTAACCTGTTCAATGTCGCACAACATTGTGAAATATATCCTACAAACTAAATGATTTACAAACAAACTGTTATAGTTTTTGTAGGAATGCAATACTTGTCTCTTTGTAGCACCATCAAGAAGGGGCAGTTTATCATCCTTGTCATAGATCAAGGCCTTGAGAGCTTTCATGTTGTCGATGTGCAACACGTTCGGGTCAAAGATAGTCAGAAGCATCTGATAAATCTCAACATCCATCCTTTCCTCTGCAATTAACAATGATTATATCATCCGTAAGTATTTTAAATCCTTTTTTTTTTGTACTGGATAATATTTAATGGTTATTTATGAACCTATATATTTGTAGCAGTGGTTCAGCTGCTGCTTTAGATGTTCATATATGTTTCTGAGTTTGTGAGCCAAGGTTGACAACTCCCATGACTCTGTGGTTGATATTCCAAACCTGAAATTAATGTCAACTGTTAATCCAACTATTTTTAACCTTCCAAATTCACAACATCCGACATAAATGAAGTAAAACATACTCATGACCCGAGTTAGTTAGGCTGAAAATTTGAGTTGCACAAGCCACCATGCTCCTGATGGTCCAGTATACAGCAGTTGGGATGTGGGTCATGGCAGTGGTCAATGCCGGTGCATCCGGAGAAATGTACTTTAATGGCAGCTCTTTGAACTGCACGACACATCTAGCCACGTCCATCATTGCCCGAATCAAACTGTTTAGTGCATCAAACCGAGGTTTCAGAGGAGCTGTGTGCTCTAGCAAAGTTGGAAGTTGCCTCAAGACTGCCATTGATTTGGCAAGTTGGTTTGTGGAGTAAATCTGAGCAAGAAGCCAAAATTCTCCATAGTTTAAGGCAAAGGCTGAAAGGGATATCACTAGCTTAGCATCCCACGTATAACTTGATAGCAAGTTGAATATTGCAGTTGTTGTTGCGTGTGCATCAGAACCTCCCAAAGCCTTGTATGATAACTGGAATATAAAAATGTTTATAATGCGGACATGTTAGCATACATGAATAACAAATATTCCTAGATTGTACTAATCAACAAAGACAGTTTCTTATAATAAAATTGCAGAACCTCGCATGCAATTCGATCAATAGTGTATGTAAGAGCTTCAAGCATAGCTATATGATTTGCTGCTTGGGCTCCCTCTTCCAATTCAATTTGATCTAGAGTACCCTGCAGTAAGCATCAGGAAGTATTAGCATTTTACACCATTGATTTAACAAGATAGATGCAATACATGTTTTACCTTAACAAGGAAATCAACATGTTGGGTGGCGCGGTTGAGGATGTCCTCAACCAAATAGAGAAGAGGTCTGACATCAAATTCTCTACCATCAGGAGCATGAGTTGCCAAAATTTGGTTCATCATCACATTGTCATCCGACATGCTTAACATGCTCCCACGGTCACCCCGGATGAGTGCCCGAGAATCACTAGGACTCCTCATCAGTGCTTGAGCAGTACTAGGTTTGTTGATGGATCCCTGACCAAATCCAGGAACACCCATGACCTGACCAACACCAGGCTTGCTGATGTGTTGCTGACCAACTCCGGGATTGCTGATGTGTTGCTGACCAACTCCGGGATAGCTAATTAGTTGCTGACCAACACCAGGATTGTTGATGTGTTGCTGACCAACTCCGGGATAGCTGATGAGTTGCTGACCAACCCCAGGGTCATTGAGGTGTGGCTTATTAGTAACACCACGGTTGCCAAGGAGTGCCTGAGCAGCAGTTGGATTATTATTGAGTGCTTGAGCAGCACCGGGGTTATGGAGGAGTGCCTGAGCAACAGCAGCGGGATTGTTGATAGGTCCAGTCATTGGTGACTGAAGAGCCCCGGCGGTTGTTTTGTGCTGATCCATTGGATAAGTCACAGAAAAACAAAGGCAATATATATATATATATATTGAAAGAGAAAAGGCTTGTGTATTTATTCCCATAAACCAAGCCTATTTATAGTAATTGCAAAGGGAATAAAGCCCAATTGAATCAACTTCCTTGCTTCATATCCAATTAAATCGCTAGTTTGTCAATAAGAAGCCTTTACTTTAACTGTTCTTCATGTCCCACCTCTTCTCACTTTATTTTATTTTGCCTGGGACCCTGCTCCTCTGCTGTTTAACCCGCTTTAATTGATTTTAATCAAACCCAATAAACACTACTATTGGTTAACCAGAATATACTGATAACCTTACTATAGAACGAATACGAAAATAATTTAGACTATGAAAATCCGTCTTTTTTCCTTCTTTTTTTCTTCTTATTTAGCCTCATAACAATTAAATAATGGAAATAATAAAACCTTGTTTATATGTAAATTGAATAGTTTAAATTACAATTAAAATGTAATTTAAGATTTGTTGAGGGGTTGATTTTTTTGGGATGTCTTTGAAGTGTTGTCGGTTGGATAATGAATTGGTCTCTCAACAATTGAATGTATTGTTCTCGTGTTGAGGTTTTGTCTCTGGCTCAAGCGCATCATAGGATGATGGTTAGAGTCTCCTGCATGCATTCTCCACAATTAATATTGTACACAATACTAACTCCTCTCTCGCGAGCTCTTATAAATTATTTTTCCATCCCCTCCTTTCGTAAACCATACACGGCTCGTCATGGAGGTTGTATCACAAAACCCTGGCATGGAAACAATAAGAGATCAATCAACTGCTTGAAAGACAACACTTCGAAGACTTCTTTTAAAAAACTCGACCCTTCTCAATAATATATTTATTAATTGAGTACGTTATATAATTTAAATTGTAGTGAAAGTCTAATGAATATTATGAATAATAAATAATTTTTTACATTTAATTTATTGATTGATTTAGTTGTAAATCTAAAATTTTCTCAGTGAATGAAATGAAGGAATTAATCGAGTGAAGAAATGTGCCATCAAACCTTCTAATCTCATCAAAGAATCAAATAGATTTATTTAAATGCATGTAGTTGCTTAATTAATTTCCTTTGTTTCTTTTTTTTCAAAAATTGCAAAGAAAAAAAAAGTTTTGGGCCATAACACAAACATTATGATTATTGGTTTTCCTCTTGCCCTTAACCTTCACGAGCAATGTTAAAATTAATATTGATAATGACAGTAAAACGATAATAAAACAATAAAAAAAATAAAAACACACGGATTTTACGTGAAAAATCATTTCGAGAAAAATTATAAGTAAAAAATAAAAATTTCATTAATGTTAAAAAATGAATAATACAAATGACGAAATTTAAGTCACAGAATTCTAACAAATAACGTGTTTTGCTTTGCTTCTTTGCTTGATTCTGTTTCGGGTGTGGCAATAAATGAGAATATATCCTCAAAAAGTGACGTACATTAAAAAATAAAAAGTAGGAAATTTGATTCTTTTCTCTTTAAAAGGTTAATACCAAGTTGCTTAGGTTTTAGTTTCATTTCTACTATTGGGTCAGGACCAATCAATTAGCCACTTTTACTGCTCCAGCTATGTTCTCTTTACCTCTTCATTGCCTTGTCTTATGACTTCGCTATTTAGATTGTTGGATAAAAAGTACATATTTTTTAATTGTGTTTATGTGTTTGAACTCAAAAAGTGATTTTAGTGAAAAAAAGAATATTGTTCATCTTAAGGGTCTCGAGTTCGAGCATTTATATGTGCAAGATGTGTATGCGTTGTCAAAGGGTTAAGAAAATGTAAACAAATACTATCATATAATCACACCAGTATATTAAAAAATAAAAAAGTATATTATACCTCAAGTATGATTTAAATTGACGCTATTTTCCTTCTTGTTTTTGAAGACACGTTGGCAGCTTCTTTTTTATCTTTGCTTTTTCGTTTAGCTTAAACTTTGTATTCATCCCTTTTCAATTTTTCAGTTTAGAAATGAAAATTCCCAAACCTAAAATTTATTCACATCAAAAAATTTTAAATTAATGAAGTTGTTCTATTTAAATATGTTATTTTAATCCATAAATATTTAACAATAGAATTCAGATTATATTCATATAAAATTAATAAATATTTATGCAGTTAACTTTTGTTTTGGCCAAGGTTATTTGATTTAGATTGGATCGGTTGAATTGAGAATCAATTGAGATAACGGTACGGACTAGTAGAATCAGATAAAAAAAATCAAATTTTTAATATTTTTTATGAATATTTAATAATTTATTTTATCGAATGAATCAAATTGATAAATTAATGATTTAATAAATTCAACCACCTATTCAATTTTAAAAACCTTAATTCTAGTGACCATAAAATAATGACACATCTTAAAAAAATTTAAACACAATATAAACACTCTACTACATGTTAAGTTTTCAAATGGAATGCAAATTTTAGAAGTTTAAATATGTTAAAACTCTTTTATATTCTTTTGAAAATTAAAATTTAATCTCCATACTTTAATTTTAATATATTGAGTCCTTGTATTTGATTTAAAATTTTAGTCCCTCCTTCAATTCTGCTGTTAAAGTTATTGATGTGACAATTATAAAAATACTAAAATAATTTTTTTACTCTCAATATTTACATTTTTGACAATTTGATTTTTATTCTTTTAAATGTCAATAAAATATAAAACTTATTATTTTCAATAAAAAATTTGAAACATTATTGATTTTTTTTTTTTATAAATAAGAAATTAAAAGATAAAAAAAAAAAAAAAAAAAAACCCTTAGATAGTTTAGTCTCCTATCGTTTAAGTAATATTAAATCTAAGATAAATTGATTTTTGTCTATAAAGATGAAATAATTATTAAAACAATCATTTTTGTTTGCTTCCGGTTACTTTTAGTTATTTATATTTGAAATGTTACGTTTTAGTTATTTACATTATCGTTTTGTTACGAAACGATCACTTTGCCTTTAAGATATGTTATCTCTCAAATCGTAATCCGACGTGACAGTTAAAATAGATTTTAAATGTCAACATGAATGTCCAACTGGGATGAGAAAAGTTAATTTTTTTTATGAAAATAGAATACAAAAATTTACCTTAAAATCCAATTTTTTCCAGCTTATAAAAAGCAACAATTGAGTTTTTTTTTTTCTTATCATCAAAGAAGAGAAGAAGAAAAAGAAGAAACGAAGGCATCAACCTTGCTTGCTATTATGGTTGCCCACAATACACAAATAAACAAAGATGAAGCATGTCCTTTTGTCTATCACATATATAAAAAAATATGAAAAGATGAACCACCTTTTCGCAAAAAAAAAAAATCATAATATTTGAACCCAAAATCCAAGTAAAGAAAACTCATTATTTACTGTAATCCATGTCTGAACCCTCCATTGAATTGATAATTTATTTTTCTATTTTGAATAAACAAATTCAATCGATTGATGAAGCACTCAATTTGATTTCTATTGTTTTGATTCAACAAAGATGATTATGAAAATAGATGGTTCTTTCAGTCAAAATGAAAATAAAAACTAAAAGAAAAATGAGACCAAAGGTTCTTTTTTTTCAGTTCAAGGATTAATCTAATGCTCGAGAAACCAAATTAATATTTTCCTTTAATTAATTTAAAAAATTAATTAATTAAATTTATTTAATTAAAAATCAATTAATTTACTTGGCTGGACATCTATATTGGCATTTTAAACTCATTTTAATTGTCACGTCGAACTGTTATTTAGGAGGTAACAGATCTTAACAGTAAAGTGACTATTTCGTAATAAAACAATAACATAAGTGATTAAAACGTAACATTTTAAATATAAGTGACTAACATGTAATCTGAGATGAACAAAAATAATTATTTTGATAATAAAAACCTCAAATATAATAGCTAAAGCCTAAAGCCTAGAGCAAAATTGAAGAATTTAACTTAAATTGGAAGTCTAAGATTTAACTAGAAAGGGAAAAGTAAAATAATCGAGCTTAGGATCTAAGATTTAAACTCTAAAAATTTAACCTAAAATCTAAAACCTGATTGAAAATATAACAATTAATTTTAAAGTCTAAAATCTAAAATTAAAAATATAAAAAATAAGTTTAAAATCCAAATCTAAAATCTAAATGAAGCTTGAAATCAAAACCTAAAATCTAGTGGAAAACCTAAGAATTTAAAATTAAAATCTAAAATCTAATTTAAAACTTAATGTTAAAACTTTAAATCTAAGATCTAATTTAAAACTTAATATTTATAACTATAATCTAAAAATTTAACTTACAACTTCATATCTAAATTTAATTGTCTTTGAATAAAGATATATCTTGAACGACTCCGTAGACATAGGATTATTGTGTCTGAACCGCGGAAACAAAGATTGATTATGTCGTATAGATATATCTATTGAATAGTTAAGTTTTTTTTCCCGGTGAATTACAAGAGGAGGGTAAAACCTTAACAATAACACGACTGACGCGACTCGAATCTAGATCACATCTGGGACAATAAACACCTTTGACCATCATACCAACACATAGGGTTTTATTGAATAATTTAAGTTTATTATTAATAGATGTGACTGTCCACATAAGCATATTGGAGTTATGTCTTTTTATTATCTCACCATCTTTTTATTCAAAGATTATTCTATAAATAATTATTACAAAAATTCTTTATAAAAATTGATACTTTTGTTATACTTCATTCATTGCTTAGTGGATTGTTTTTGTTAGTGCAAAACGTTGATAGTCATTAGATTTTATTATATGCTCGAAGTTCATTTGCTAGTCTTCGATTAATTTCTTATAAGTTTATTTTTATCCCAACCTACTAACACATTCTTTTAAAGAAATACCGAAGTAACACAAAGCAAGAGAAGTTTTTAATCAAATGAAGTCTCCAGTTTGTAACATAGTATCCTTGACAATAATATTGAAACCAAACATCATTATTTTACATTAAACGATCATACTACTCCAGCTTAGGCCTCAAAGTGCCCACTGGCAATACATGTCAACCACAAAACCTTAGCAGCCAAAGTGAAAATTTGGAAGAATTTTTTTTAATTTGAGTCCCATAGGAATATCTTTATTTAGTGAGAATAGTAGATGGAAAAACAGTGATGAAAGCCTGATCCGAGCTTAAAATAGCGAGCCTGGAATGCCTTGGTCATCATGGCAACAGATGAATGAGGTGTATTTCTCCATGACACGATGGCACTCTGGGCACCTCATGTTCTCAGGGGTCCTTATGATGGTCGGGAACTCGAACCGACAACAAGGTTGAGCAACATCATGAAGCTTGTCATGGTACTCCTTGAATGCCAGATCGAATCCTATTTCAGCTATGTTCACTTTCCATTCATCATAACCACCCAAAGTAGGCAAAACTGTGGTGGAATGGCCATTCACCACTATATTAGACCCTCTACTAAGCACTGCCCAGCTACCTTCTCTGCCATAGCTAAGCAGCTTCTTTATTTGTTGCATCATTGGGTCTTGGTCATCTGCCCTGCCTAACTGAATCTTCGAAAATAGCATACTCTCTAACCTGGTCCAGAAGAACCACACCATGGTTGGGTCTTGCCAAGCATAGCTAAGCTTCTCCGCATTGATAATTCCTATCACTTTCTTCACATGCTCCCTTTTCCTGCTTTTCCCCACGTAGACCATCTCAAGAGGAATGCGAGACGCAGATGCTACACTGCGTGCTAAATTTGTAAATCTTCTTACCCACTCGATATCATCTCCTCCATACAAGAAAATGTATTTTTCTTCGTTAATCTGATCAAATTAGACAGAACAGTTGAAGTTCAAATTTTAATATTGGATGCATATACTTGTAGTAAAGTAAACATTTATGTACCATTATTTCTAAAATCTTGATGAAAAAACCAAAAAGCTGGGAAAATTTGAAGATATCATATATACCCAATTGAGAACTGTTGGGTCAATTCCATCAACCAGAAGATCAAGCCTCCATGTCTCTTCCCTCCAAAGAGCTTCTTCTCTTAAACTAGTAAAGGGGAAAGCAGTGCTTCCCCAGATCCACATCATGTGAATTGCATTAGGGGAAACCACCTTCCCTTGGGGGTCAAGCACCACAAGGATTGGCTTGATCCTGAAATGCCAAACCTCCTTGATGAACCTGATGACTGGCTTCTTTATGAGCAAAGGGTCCTGCACTAAATACCATGGCATTGTACTTTGTAGGTTCTCGAATTTGGTTTGCATATCTTCAGGCAACGGGATAATGGAATGGTCCACAATCGGTATCCAAACGACTTCATACTGACTCTCGAGTCTCGTTGCATGGACCCTTGATTCATTATATATCTGCTCAAGAATTGCAAGCTCATCGCTGGTGAATTCAAGGCTTGAAATGACCAAGAGCACATTTTTCCTTCTTAGCACATCCAGGCTAACCTGTTCAATGTCACACAGCAAAATATAGAGCATATCCTACAATAAAGATTAACAAAGAAACTATTATAAAGTAGTAAGAAAGCGATACTCGTCTCTTCGAAGCACCATCAAGAAGCGGTAGTTTATCATCCTTGTCATAAATTAAGGCCTTGAGAACTTTCATGTTGTCGATGTGCAAGGCGTTCGGGTCAAAGAGTGTCAGAAGCAACTGATAAAATGCAACATCTGTCATTTCCTCTGCAATTAATAATGATAAAATAATCAATTAATATTTTCAATTAGTTTCATGGATGTTAGATAATGGGACTAATCTCCAACCTATATATTGGTAGCAAAGGTTCAGCTGCTGCCTTAGGAGTTCGTATATGTTTCTGAGTTTGTGAGCCAAGGTGGACAGCTCCCACGACTCTGTGGTTGATATTCCGAACCTGAAATCAAAGTAAACTATTAATCCAACAAGTATTAACCTACCCAACTCACAACATTGTTATAAATAAGTATTGTATAAAGATGAAGCGAAACATACTCATGACCCATGCTAGAGAGGTTGGAAATTTGAGTTGCACAAGCCACCATGCTCCTGATGGTCCAATAGACAGCAGTTGGGAAGAGGTTCATGGCAGTCGCCAATACGGGTACATCCTGAGAAATGTACGTTGATGGCAGCTGTGTGAACTGAACAACACATTTAGTAACATTTATCATTGCCCGAATCAAATTGTTAAGAGCATCAAATCGGGGTTTCAGAGGAGTCGTGTGCTCCAGGAGAGATGGCAATTGCCTCAGGATTGCCATTGACTTGGCGAGTTGGTTCGTTGAGTAAATCTGAGCAAGAAGCCAGAATTCTCCATAGTTCAAGGCAAAGGCTGATAGGGATAATACTAGCTTAGCATCCCATGTATAGCTTGATAGCAAGTTAAATATTGCAGTTGTTGTTGCATGTGCATCCGAACCCCCCAAAGCCTTGTATGATAGCTGGTAGTTTAATATACATGTTAGTATATGCGAATAACAAATATGCAATGATTTTTACTAGTTAAAAAAGAGAGAGAGAGAGAGAGAGAGAGTTTTCTGATAATAATTTTCAGAACCTCGGAGGCAATTCGGTCAATGGTATAAATAAGAGCTTCAAGCATAGCTATATGATTTGCTTGTAGGGCTTTCTCTTCCATTTCGATTTGAGCTTGAGTAGTACCCTGCAGAAAACATTAGAAAGTATGAGCATTTTCAATCATCGATTTAAACAGGATAACATGCAGCATTTGTTATACCGTAACAAGGAAAACAACATGCTGGGTGGCGCGATTGAGGATGTCCTCAACCAGATCGAGTAGAGGTCTAACATCAAATTCTCGACCATCAGGAGCATGAGTTGCCAAAATTTGTTTCATCATCACATTGTCATCTGACATGCTTAACATGCTTCCACGGTCACTCCGGATGAGTGCATGAGAATCACTACGACTCGTCACGAGAGCTTCACCTGAACTAGGTTTGCTGATACTAGCACCGGGAACGCCCATGTGTTGCTGACCAACACGAGTGTTATTAAGGAGTGGATGATAAGTAGCAGCTCGGTTGCCGAGGAGTGCCTGAGCAGCAGCAGGAGCACCGGGATTATTAGCGAGTGCTTGAGCAGCAACAGGGTTATGGAGTGCCTGAGCTACAGCAGTAGGATTGTTGGTAGGTCCGGTCAATGGTGCCTGGAGAGCCCCAGAAATTGCCGCCTTCTGTTGTTCCATTGCAAAATAGAAAAGTTGAGTATGGTTGCAGAAGAGAAGAGATGGCTTGTGCCTTAGTTGGCATCAAACAAATCTATTTATAGTCATTGCAAAAGGAATAAAGCCTAATTGAATCAACTTCCTTGATTCGTACCAATTAAATTATTGGATTATTAGCAGGAATCATTTTGCTTTTGGTGGTCCGACTGTCCCACCTCTTACTTTATTTTATTTTGTCTGGCACCTTGCTGCAGTGTCTAAAATGCGTCATCAATTCCAAAAATGAACAGTAGGAATTTATGTTGGAGGGAATATACAGTATCAGAAGTCTTCAACAAGCTTGCCCATCAAATTAAAATGAAAATGAAACCACAAAGATGCTTTGCTTTTTTAGTTGATTTGGTATTTTTCTTGTGCCTATAACTTAGGAATAACAAACAAAGGGTTTTGATTCTTTGCTTTTCTCAGGTTATGAGTTGAATAGATGGGGATTTAACAGCCCCCAACAAATCTAACATCCTCGACCAAGATTTTGATTTTGCTTTTATTAGTTGTCTAGAAAAGCCCTTCTGCTCCAAAGATATTTTCTCTCAAGTTTCTTCCTCTTTCCTTATTACAGTTTGTTTGTTTTTTTACATCTTTCCTTGCAGTTTAATGGTTCAATGTTGTTTTCGGATCAATATAAAGAAAAGTAAAGAAAGAAAAGGAAGATTAAAGAAAAAGGATATTATGTATTTTATTTTGTCTGCTACATAAAATTATTAAATGATGCTAAAAGAATATTTACAAAAACTATTGAAAGTTAAATGAATGATTAATTATAATATTCTTTTACTATTTCAAGTAGAAATAATCATTATTAAATTAAATAAAAAATATGAGAAATTTGTAAATAAATATTAATAATTTATTTAACTATAATTAAATGTATAAATAAATATTAATAAGTCTCATATTTAATATATTAAATTCAAGAGTTTAGGGTTTTAACATTTGTTTATAATTATTTATTATTCAATTATGTTTAAATAAATTTATTAATATTTATTTACAAATCTTTAACTATATTTTTATTTTATTTAATGATGTGGTATCACAAATTGCATGATAAAGAAAATACAAAACATCAAAACATCAAAACAAAATACAAAACGTCCTAAATCACGACCCTACTTAGGTACATGCTGACCCGAATTAAATCAAACTCACAATTACTTGAGTACGGGATTCGTCCTTGGATGCTGAATCGTGTAAATATATAAAATGCACCTAACCTGCGCATGTAATACACATACGCTAAGTATAACTCAGTGGCATTACTATATTCAAATATAAAAAAAAAAACCGTAAATACATTTAAGGAATTTATTCAATTATTATTCATGCTATATCGACATCAATTTAATGATACTATATACATAAAGATTTTAGTTACATTATGCATTTCATCAATTCATTTTAATCCTTAACGTGCATTTCATATTGTTTCCATTTCTATAACCATCATTAAACAATACAAATACATTATATATAGAGAATTTAAGCTAATAAAGCTCATGTTAAATCTATCATCTTACTCATAAATCAATATACTAACCGCACATACTATATGAGTATCTTGATACCATTGATCATATTTATTTTTCAATACAGATTCCATTCATGCATATTATTTAATTACATGTACTATTACTTTTTCTTTGGTCTCAATACACAATTAATTTTGTATTTTCGTTTTTATTCAATTTATACATAATACCAATGCATATGTCTTATATACCATTTCTTGATTTCTCAATGAATTTCTTATGTCTATTATGCATATTATATTCATGCATAATCATTTCTCATTTCCTTGATTTTCAATACAACATTCATAATATTTTCTTTCCATATAATCATAATATTCATCATTTATAGTTCTCTATTAAGACGACTCTAACTCTGACGGATACACGAATCCAACCAACACACTGATTTGGCACCTTGTGCCTCATCGGATAAATCCGAAGTAATAAATCGCGTCATGCGCTAAAATAAATGTAACACCCAAATATCGAATACCGTCGTCGATTAGGATTCCGGTGTCTTCTATTCATTTTATATTGTTCATCTTTTACACATATCCGACTATTCACATCTTTATTCAATTCGAAAATCATTTCTCACAATTTAATACAATATCTAAACATAACACAATTTTGTCAAGGGTAAAAATGGTATTTCCAATATTTTAGGGGACTTCTACCAATACCTGATGGTCAAGTATCGGTAGTAGTCAATTCAATGAACAATTCTAAACAGTGCAGATTTTTACCGGTACCTGTACTAGTTCTACCGATACAAGTATAATTTTTACCGATACATGTTATGCATCTACTGATACTAAAAACTCCAGAGAGCTAAAATTTCCATCCTGTAACTTCTACCGATACAAGCATGCAAACTACCGATACTTCTATAAATACAACCACCGATACTCACAATTTAACTATCGATACAACTCAAGTCAGTGTACAACCTCTCTTTGCACTTTTACCGAAACATACATGGGTTCTACCGAAACAAGTATTCTAAATCTCAAAAATTATACCAAACACAAGTTATTGATTTCATACAAGCACAACTTTTTAACTATGCATTCAAGACAACACATATACAAGATTTATGTAAATACAAGGTACTTAAAACTACATCCAACATTTCATCAAAACATAACAAAGTTTTTCACAAACTCATTGTATGAAGAAGAGGTAACATCATCCTAGTACATGTCATATTAACCAAGTGATGTAAAGATCTACCGAACAACTCCGGGATAGAGTGATGCTTCAAGATGATCCGATCTCCGAACAACAAAAATTTAATCTACAAAACAAATGCAAATCCAAGGGTAAGCACTTTAAGGCTTAGTAAGTTCATAAAGTTAACTAGGTTTATCGAACTTCAAGAGTTGTAAAAATCCAATTATCTGAATGGAATACTGTTTATCCGAGGTAAGTCTCACTCGCATTTATTACTTACGATGACACACAGTCATCGGACCCTTGTTCCATATTAAAACCCATTCATTTAATTCTCACGATGATATATAATCATCGGACCTCTCGTTCCATATAGGAATCTATAAACTCACGATGACACTTAGTCATCGGACCTTTAATCCATAAAGGATTCATTTACTCACAATGACACTTAGTCATCGGACTATTAATCCATAAAGGATTAATTTACTCACGATGACACTTAGTCATCGGACCTTTAATCCATAAAGGATTCATTTACTCACGATGGCACTTAGTCATCGGACCCTTTCGTTTATAGCTCAAACCCGTTTATCCTCCGTATTTCATTCATACTCATCTTTCACAATTCCGATTATCATTTCATCTCACTACAATAGTCATATTACAAGAATAAGCAATTTAAATTGGAATTTAACTATACGAACTTACCAGACTAGGTTGCAGTTGTGAATGGATTCCAAGGACTATTCTGCTAATTTTCCTTTTCCACGATTGGTGGCACGGTCGTAGTCTACATTCACAAATCATTCTATTCCTCATATTAAATCACACAAACAATTCATTTAACACTATATAGTCCTTTTTGGTAAAAATTATGATTTTACTCCTAATACTCCCTTTTTATTCAATCTAGTCCTTTCAACACAAATTATGCAAAATAACCATTTTCTTTCTAAACTCTTAGCAGCCGAAAGTTGCAAGCCCTCACACAAATCCCTAAATTTCATTTATTTCATACCAAGTACACCCAATTTCATTATTTTAGCATTTTAATTCTTAAATCCTAATTTCATCCAAAATCTCTTTACAAAAATATCAAACCCAATCATCAAGGATACAAATCCATCAAAACTTTTTAGAGGAAGCATATTCAACAATGGCAAGATTTATAATATTTGACAGATTTACAAATTAATCTTTTACAAGCTAGATTAAGCTGATACGGACTCAAAAACACGAAAATTACTAAAAATGGTTTGGATTTACTTACTCAAATAAGGATTAAAAGTGAACAAAGAAAACCCTAAATCCTCCTAGCTTGGCCGTGAAGAAGAAGAAGAAATAAGATGAGAATTTTCCTTTTTTCTTCCTTTAAATTTCACTTATATACTAAATGGCATTTTTGTAATTTTTTTACTTTCATCATTAACTTAACTAATCTCTCTTAACCTTTAATTAAACCCACCATATACACTTAAGTGCCATGGAATTCCACTAATTCATTCTCTATTGGTTAAATTATTCATTTGGTCCTTCTAATTAAACATCTATACTTTTACCCTTTTTATGATTTAGTCCTTTCTATCCAATTGACTATTTAATCTATGAAATTTTCAAATCATAATTTCCTACGATACATATATCACCAGAAATATTAAAATAATTAAATTTACGACTCAACTCGTCGGAGCTGTGGTCCCGAACCACGATTTTCGACTCCACTGAAAATCAAGCTGTTACAATAAAGTTGACACCCAATGTCTCATCGGTTAAACCGAAGTAAATTGGCACCCAATGCCTCATCAACTCATAGCTGAAGTAACCCTAAACTCTTCCTATCCTATGGCATGCCATCTATATCTGACTCGGCTCGAACAGTTGACTTAGCCAACTGCTTGCTGATGTTGCTCGATGTTGGCTGATGCAGTTGGTTCACTTCATCTTGCTACATGGTTGACAAAGATTCAACACTCCTCCTTGGCTACCATGCTACAAACTCCTATACTACTTCTCAAAAACTCAAACCTTGCATAGGCAAGTGGTTTGGTCAAAATATATGCCAGTTGAACTTCAGAGCTACAATGCTTCAAATCAACTTCTTTTTCTAACTCAGCTTCTCTAACAAAGTGATACTTAATCTTAAAGTGCTTGGTCTTGCCATGAAACACAGGGTTCTTGGCAATAGCAACAGTTGATTGATTGTCAACTCTAATCTCTGTTTCTTCCATCTGATTAGCATTTAGGTCACTCAACAACTTCCTAAGCCAAATGGCTTGATTCACAGCAGTGACAGCTGCAATATACTCAGGTTCCGCAGTTGATTGTGCCACTGTTTGTTGCTTCTCAGAACTCCAGCAAAAAACACTTGAGCCTAAGGTAAAGAAGTAACCTAAAGTGCTCTTCATATCATTAACACACCCTGCCCAATCACTATCTGCATATCCAAGCAACTTGCACTCTTCGGTTCTTTTAAAAAACACCCCAAGATTAAGTGTTCCTTTGACATATCTAAGAACCCTCTTTGCAGCTGTGAGATGAATCACATTGCTGCAATGCATAAATCTGGATAGAAGACCTACTGCAAACAAATCTAACATCCTTGACCAAGATTTTGATTTTGCTTTTATTAGTTTTCTAGAAAGTTTTGCTTACGCTCCAAAGATATTTTCTCTCAAGTTTCTTCCTCTCAAGTTTCTTCCTCTTTCCTTATTACATTTTGTTTGTTTATTACCTCTTTCCTTGCAGTTTAATGGTTCAATGTTGTTTTCGGATCAATATAAGGGAATATAAAGAAAAGTAAATAAATAAAAGGAAGATTAAAGAAAAAGGATATTATGTATTTTATTTTGTTTGCTACATAAAATTATTAAATGATGCCAAAAGAATATTTACAAAAACTATTGAAAGTTAAATGAATAATTAATTATAATATTTTTTCTATTTCAAGTAAAAATAATAACATTACATATCATCATTAAATTAAATAAAAAATATGAAAAATTTGTAAATAAATATTAATAATTTATTTAAATATAATTAAACGTATAAATCAATATTAATAACTCTCATATTTAATATATTGAGGATTTAGGGTTTTAACATTTATTTATAATTAATTATTATTTGATTATGTTTAAATAAATTTATTAATATTTATTTACAAATCTTCAACTATTTTTTTATTTAATTTAATGATGCAGTATCACAAATTATTACTCACGAATGATGCATGAGACTTATACACCGATAATGTATCAAATATTCCATTCAAAATTGATAGGATAAAATATAATTTCACATCTTAAAAGTAATATCACTTTTCTTTCTTTAATTTTCCCTCAAATTAGGGTTTATTAAAAATAAAGTAACTCAAGGAAAGCAAGAGAAGAACCCAACAAGTGGCTCCAATGGAAAAGAGGATGTTGTTCATCCTAGAAGTCACGGGTTTGAGCACCTGTGTGTGTAAGGTGTGTATGTTGTCAAAGGGTTAAGAAAGTATGAACATATACCACATGTGTATGCCACGTCAATAATTAATTATTTTAAAAAAAAATTAAAATATATTTTTATATATTATACCTTTTTAATAATTTTCTAATTTTAAAAAATATTTTTTATAATTTAAAAAAATAAAAATTAAATAATTGATGATGTGACCACATGACAATCCACGTGTATGTCACATTAGTAAAGTTAACAAACACTTTTCAATCCATTTTGGAGTGATTTGACAAACAACGCACGTTTAAAAGTCAAAAGAGATGAAAAATTAAATGGAGGGCTAATTTTTTTTGTAAAATTAAAAAGTCAAATAGATCATTATCCCTAAAAAAAAACTACCCAAATAAGGAAAATGATGTTAATTTCTTTTACTTTCCTTTTCTTTACCTAGTTTTAATGCTATCCGAATACAGTGTTAGCAATAAAAAAGATTTTTTTTTTGTCTTAGTGTGTACTTTAGTCTCTAAAGTTGTTGATACAGAGTTTAATTAGGGAAGAGATATTGGTGGTTTTATGAAGGTTGGGTCATCTAGAGAGGCCGTGAGCTGAATAGGATCAAGAGGATAGGCTGACTACTTAGGAGAGTAATGACTCAAAGTGACTTTAGGGTCTCCAAAAGTCGATACCTTCTCCATTGTTGGCAGAATATTTATAAGAGAGATCATCTTGTCTATTAGTATGACGTGGCATGATAAACATTTAGTCTCACTAAATGCATAAAGGATAATCATGTTGGGAAATGTGTTTATATTATAATAAATACGTAATTGTTTTCTATTCATTTGGATAATGAATAAATAAATAAAGTTAATTTCACATTTCACTATGATGTCTTTTGTATTTTTTGTCATTTATATTTTGCAAACATAGCGAAACTATGACAAACAAATATTAAACTAATTGATTGTCTAAGTTTAAAATGAAGATAAGTGGCATTGTAAGAACATTTACATGGCGCAAAAGATAACTTATTTTAATAGATAATCTAAATGAGTTTGTAATCCCGTAAAAAATCAAAGTGAGCGTTTGGTTCAAATATTAAGAAGGATTATTATATCATCTACAATTCCAATCGGAGAGATGGTTAGTCTTGACTATCAGAGCAGTTGACTCTATCAGTAGAGACGTAGATGTATTCATTGGTAGAATGATACATTGGATTGGACCCAAGATAAATTAATTTTGAACTTGTTTGTGAATTAATTCACTTGTGACTCGCATTGTGTGATTTACCTAAATTTTGAGTTAGTCATTGACCATGCGTATACAACTTGTGTGCTTTGATATAAGTGGAGGTTTGTACTCTAAAGATGATCGAGCCCATAGTTTATATGTTGGGTACATGTCTTGTGTATGGCATAGCTTTACTAGCAACAGTGGGATTCATAGCTTAATTAAAGAGTTAATGACATCGTCTTATTGGCATTGTGTGGATTGATAAATATGAAATGTGGCCACGGGTTGCTTGTTCTCGAATAAGCAATTTATCACAGTCATTTGTTGATAATGATTATATTAATAATTAAGAAGACATAATGGTGACACTGAGATAAAATAGGATTGTATTGAGTGAACAGATTTAACTCAAAGAAATCAAGGATAGTATAAGAAGGTAACACACACATGACGAGGTCATTGGACAAAATAGTTGAATGAATTGCTTTTGTAAAGAGTATACAATAAGGAGTTTTCAATCATGGTATTTCTTATGGACTGATTCCATGATTAAGTAATTGCAAATTATCAGAACGATGCTTCTGGACATAATTGCAATTACTAAAGCCTCTTTATTGTATATGTCTGATTGGTCCTTCCGCTAACTTAACAAAAACTCGATCAAACTGCATTGAATCAAAAGAAAATTCTAAGACTTTGGAAATAATTTAATTGAGTCGATTTTGACGTGGAATTAAATTAGGTGGTCGTGAGAGTTGTTCAACTAGAGAATTTGATTAAATATTTTTCTTGAAAATTTAATTTAGAAAATCTAAGTGATTTTTGGAGAATTAATTTTGATCAAGTAAAAATAAATTAATCAAATTAATTAAAATTAATATGATATTTTTGGAAATTAATTTTCAAATCAGACAATTGACCGAATGAGTAATTGAACTTATCAGATTAACAATTCCAAAAATAATAATATCTTAATAGTTTATTATTAAATTTAATTTAATAATTATTTTAATAGTATTTTATTAATTTACTATTAAAGTTATTATCTTAATATTAAATTTAAATTATTTTAATAAGATCTAATATTAAATTTAATCTAATATTTATCTTGATAAATATCATATTAATTTAATATTAAAGTGATTAAGTTCAATTATAGTTCAACTCTCTAAACTCTCCGTATATAAAAAGAGCATTGGGTCATTATTTTACACACTTGAATTCAAATGAAAGTTGTAGAGAGAAAATTCTTTGAAGAGATTTCTGATTTACAATTTGACCCAAAAGTTTAGAGAAATTGCGAAGCGAGCTTACACTCGGCAAACGTGAGCTTAAAGAAAACGGAGAAAACTACTCGATCGAAGCGCTCATCCTAGATGAGATACAATTTTGATTAAATGTTTATTAATTTATATATCATAACCAATATCTTGTTTTGAAAAAGATTTTAAAACTCTGATTTTTTTTTTCATATTTATTTTTTCTGTGATTTTTTAAATTCGCTTTTTCAATAATTGTTATCCGAACTAAATTGTGATTTATGTATGAGTATAAATATATAATCAAAATAAAATTCTCTTCTAAAAATAGAACCAAAGAGAGTTGGTAGCGAAATAAAGTTTTCGGTTTATGACATCATATCCTTGACAATAATGTTGAAATCGAACATCATTATTTTACTTTTAACAATTATACTTTTCCAACTTAGGCCTCAAAGCACAAAGCCTTAGCAGCCAAAGTGAAAATTTAGAAGAAAATTTTTTATGTGCCCCATAGGAACATCATTATTTAGTGAGAACGGTAGACCGAAAAACAGTGATGAAAGCCCGTTCCGGGCTTAAAATAGTGAGCCTGGAATGCCTTGCTCATCATGGCAGCAGACGAATGAGGTGTATTTCTCCATAATGCGGTGGCACTCTGGGCACCTCATGTTCTCAGGGGTCCTTGTGATGGTCGGGAACTCGAACCGGCAGCAAGGGTGAGCAACATCATGAAGCTTGTCATGGTACTCCTTGAATGCCATATCGAATCCTTTTTCAGCTACGTTCACCTTCCATTCATCATAACCACCCAAAGCAGGCAAAACTGTGGTGGAATGGCCATTCACCACTATATTAGACCCTCTACTTAGCACTGCCCATCCACCTTCTCTGTCATAGCTAATCAGCTTCTTTATTTGTTGCATCATTGGGTCCTGGTCATCATCCCTGCCTAACTGAATCTTTGAAAATAGCATGCTCTCTAACCTGGTCCAAAAGAACCACACCATAGCCAGGTCTTGCCAAGCATAGCTAAGCTTCTCCACATCGATAATTCCCATCACTTTCTTCACATGCTCTCTTTTCCTGCTTTTCCCCACATAGACCATCTCAAGAGGAATGCGAGATGCAGATGCAACACTGCGTGCAGAATTTGCAAATCTTCTTACCCACTCGACATCATCCCCTCCATACAAGAAAATGTATTTTTCTTCGTTAATCTGATCAAATTAGACAGAACAATTGAAGTTCAAATTTTAATGTTGGATGCATATACCTGTAGTAAAAGTAAACCTTTATTTTTTAAATCTTAATGAAAAAACCTAAAAGTTGGGAAAGTTTGAAGATATCATATATACCCAATTGAGGACCGTTGGGTCAATTCCATCAACCAGAAGATCAAGCCTCCAAGTTTCTTCCCTCCAAAGAGCTTCTTCTCTCAAACTAGTAAAAGGGAAAGCAGTGCTTCCCCAAATCCACATCATGTGAATTGCATTAGGGGAAACCACCTTCCCTTGAGGGTCGAGCACCACAAGGATTGGCTTGGTCCTGAAATGCCAAACCTCCTTGATGAACATGATTACCGGCTTCTTTATAAGCAAAGGATCCTGGACTGAGTACCATGGCATGGTACTTTGTAGGTTCTCGAATTTGGTTTGCATTTCTTCAGGCAATGGGATGATGGAATGGTCCACAATTGGGACCCACACGACTTCATACTGACTCTCGAGTCTTGTTGCATGGATCCTTGATTCATTATATATCTGCTCAAGAATTGCAAGCTCATCGCTGGCGAATTCAAGGCTTGAAATGACCAAGAGCACATTTTTCCTTCTTAGCACGTCCAGGCTAACCTGTTCAATTTCGCACAACAAAAAATAAAATATATCCTACAATAGGTACATTTTAATAAAGATGAACAAAGAAATTGTTATAATATGGTAAGAAAGCGATACTCGTCTCTTTGTAGCACCATCAAGAAGCGGCAGTTTATCATCCTTGTCGTAAATTAAGGCCTTTAAAACTTTCATGTTGTCGATATGCAAGGCGTTCGGGTCAAAGAGTGTCAGAAGCACCTGATAAAATGCGGCATCTGTCTTTTCCTCTGCAATTGACAATGATCAAACCATCTCTTACTGTTTTCAATTAGTTTCGTTGATGTTAGATAATATTTTATGGGACAAATCTCCAACCTATATATTGGTAGCTAAGGTTCAGCTGCTGCCTTAGGAGTTCATTTATGTTTCTGAGTTTGTGAGCCAAGGATGACAGCTCCCACGACTCTGTCGTTGATATACTGAACCTGAAATCAAAGTAAACTATTAATCCAACAAGCATTAACCT
The DNA here is from genome assembly GCA_039519145.1 of Kokia cookei. Lineage (NCBI taxonomy): Eukaryota > Viridiplantae > Streptophyta > Magnoliopsida > Malvales > Malvaceae > Kokia > Kokia cookei. Next base: position 59,931,265 of record CM076903.1, read on the forward strand.
ACCAAACTCACAACATTGTTATAAATAAGTATTGTATAAAGATGAAGCGAAACGTACTCAGGACCCATGCTAGAGAGGTTGGAAATTTGAGTTGCACAAGCCACCATGCTCCTGATGGTCCAATAGACAGCAGTTGGGAAGAGGTTCATGGCAGTCACCAATACCGGTACATCCTGAGAAATGTACGTTGATGGCAGTTGTGTGAACTGAACAACACATTTAGTAACATCTATCATTGCCCGAATCAAATTGTTAAGAGCATCAAATCGGGGTTTCAGAGGAGCTGTGTGCTCCAGGAGAGATGGCAATTGCCTCAGGATTGCAATTGACTTGGCAAGTTGGTTCGTTGAGTAAATCTGAGCAAGAAGCCAGAATTCTCCATAGTTCAAGGCAAAGGCTGATAGGGATAAAACTAGCTTAGCATCCCATGTATAGCTTGATAGCAAGTTGAATATTGCAGTTGTTGTTGCATGTGCATCCGAACCCCCCAAAGACTTGTATGAAAGCTGGTAGTTAAATATACATGTTAGTATATACGAATAACAAATATGCAATGATTTTACTAGTTAAAAAGAGAGATAGAGAGAGAGAGAGTTTTCTGATAATAATTTTCAGAACCTCTGAGGCAATTCGGTCAATGGTATACGTAAGAGCTTCAAGCATAGCTATATGGTTTGCTTGTAGGGCTTTCTCTTCCATTTCGATTTGAGCTTGAGTAGTACCCTGCAGCAAACATTAGAAAGTATGAGCATCTTCAATCATCAATTTAAACAGGATAACATGCAGCCTATGTTATACCTTAACAAGAAATTCAACATGCTGGGTAGAGCGATTGAGGATGTCCTCAACCAGATTGAGTAGAGGTCTAAAATCAAATTCTCGACCATCAGGAGCATGAGTTGCCAATATTTGCTTCATCATCACATTGTCATCTGACATGCTTAACATGCTCCCACGGTCACTTCGGATGACTGCATGAGAATCACTATGACCCTTCATGAGTGCCTCACCTGTACTAGCTTTTCTGATACTAGCACCGGGAACGCCCATGTGTTGCTGACCGACATGAGTGTTATTGAGGAGTGGCTGATAAGTAGCACCTCGGTTTCCAAGGAGTGCCTGAGCAGCCGCAGCAGCACCCGGATTATTGGCGAGTGCCTGAGCTGCAGTAGTAGGATTGTTGGTAGGTGCGGTCAGTGATGCCTGGAGAGCCCCAGAGGTGGTCTTCTTCTGATGATCCATTGGATATAATAGAGAGGCAAAATAGAAAACTTGAGTATGATTGCAGAAGAGAAGAGATGGCTTGTGCCTTAGTTGGCATCAAACAAGTCTATTTATAGTCATTGCAAAAGGAATAAAGCCTAATTGAATCAACTTCCTTGCTTAGCCAATTAAATTATTGGATTATTAACAGGAATTATTTTGCTTTAGGTGATCCTACTGTCCCACCTCTTCTCACTTTATTTTCTTTTGTCTGGTATTTTGCTGAAGTGTTTAAAATGTGTAAATTGATGTCATCAATTCCAAAAAAAAAAAAAACCAGCACTTATTTCCAATTATAGACCATCATCAGAAGAATTTGATAATAATTTAGAATATGAACAGATTGATTTTTTTCAGTTTTTCTCGTGCTGGCCATGATTGAACCATGTTATACCGAGCTAATTAGGCATGTCAACAATTAAACAAATAGTTCCTCACAACATATATAAAGAAAGTGCCTTGGAGTCTGGAGAGAATATACAGTATCAGAAGCCTTCAATAGGCTCGCCCATCAAACTGATTGACCAGTAATGTGCTTTGCTTCTTTTAATTGATTTGATATTTTTCGTGTGCTTATAACTTGGGAATTTTTTCTCCTATAGCAAGCAAAGAGTGACATGAAGACAAAACTAAGAGATTTGATTCTTTGCTTTTCTTTCAGGTTGTAAGTTAAATAGATTGAGATTTAACAGCCCCCAGCACATCTAACATCCTTAAGCAAAATTTTGATTTCGCTTTTAATTGTTATCTGGAAAAAGGAATGTAAGCCATAGTTTCTTTTTCCTTTCAACTGTTTTCAAGTTAATATAATCCATTTCTTTTCTCTTAAGCCTCTTTGTCTATCCTTGTTACAGTTTGTCTGCTTTAACCTCTTTTTATTTGAGGGTTTCTGGTTTTTCTTTTCATTCCTTGGCAATTTAATTTAGCTTATGTTATCCGCACAAGGGATAAGTATGGGATACAAACAAATATATTTCTGTGGTGTATATTTTCAATTTGGAGGATCATATCTCGTATCCTTGTATTTGTCAGACACAATTATTTTAACAAAAACTACGTGTCCTTGTAACATAGACTTCTAAAATCCATGTCTGTTACAAGTTGGCTAACCATGCAGCTGAAGGAGTCTTGGTGAATGCAGATTCTGTTTAGTTGCATGCTAGCTCTGGTTAGTTCATTTGTAGCTTAATTTTGTTAAGTTTTAACTCTAGTTTGCTAATGCACTGATTGGCTTGATTTGTTAGTTCTCTTTATGTTCAAGTTACCTTTAAACAAGTTTTAAAATCTATTTGTTTCTAATATATTTGTTATGAAGATTAAACTGATCATAATTAGTTTGGGTTCACATTATCGTTCCTTTCGGATTGGATTTTATTCGTATTGTATTCTTGTTATTTTCGAAATGCATGTTACTTGAAAAAATACAAGCACACAGTTTCCTAACCCTCACCACTTGTTGTTTATGTTACTTTGTTATTCTTCGCAGCAGTGGTACAAAATGTACCTTCCCATGGTTCGTCGACATTCAGAACAAGTCACCATTTCCGGCAACCGACCGGCAGTGCCTGGTAGAACAAGTCGGTTGCATTGATGTGGGGTCGGATTCTGCAAAAAGTAATCATTAATTGCCGACACCAATCCTTTTGTTTGCACATCTTCGGCCCACAGATTATAATCTGATAAGCAAGTTAAAAATGTAGTCCCCTTGGCTCTGGTGAACTCTGTTGAACCTTTACTAAGCAAGGCCCATCCATGCCCTTCACTGCCATCATATGAAAGCAATGTCATGATTTCTTGAGTTATGGGATCATTCTCATCTGCTTTACCAATTTGGTGCTTCGAGTTCCACATGCTTTCGATCCGAATCCAGAAGTACCAAATAGCAGTTATGTCTGGCAAGCAATGGCTAAGGTTTTCTTCATTGATAATAGCCATGTTTCTACGGATATTCTCCTTTGGATTTCTCTTTCCGACATAAACCATTTCCATTGTAATGCCACAAGCTCTTGCAACAGTTTTTATAGTGTGTGTGAAATTCCTGATCCACTCTATATCCTCTCCCCCATACAAGAATATGAATCTTTCTTCTGATATCTGATAAATCATACAATTTCATGTTATTAATGCATGAGTGATTTTATATGGATAACAGAATGAGCCGAAAACCGCAAAAGAATGACAATAAACGTACCCATTTCAGAATCACAGGATCAATACCATCCACAAGAAAGTCAAGTGTCAAAGTCTCAGCTTTCCATAAAGCATCTTCCTTAGCAATGGTGAAAGGGAAGGCCAAATTGCCCCAAATCCACATCATGTGAATTGCATTAGAACATGCAGCCCTTCCTTGAGGATCTAAAACCACAACGATAGGCTTCTGCTCGAAACGCCACTCGTCCTTGATGAACTTGAGCACCGCCGGATTAAGCAATGAAGGGTGGTGCAATGTGAACCATGTCATAGTTGCTGTCAGATTCTCAAATTTACGTTGCTTGATCTTAGACAATGAAACAGATGAGTCTAGCACTGGCAGCCACACTAACTCGTATGGATTCTGGTCCAGCCTGTTTGATTGCCTCCTGGACTCCTCGTATGTCTGTTGAAGCATGGCGACTTCAACTTGCAAGATGTCTAGATCTGATATCAGCAATAGAACATTTCTTTTCCTTAGAACATCAACACTAACCTGGTTTTGTCATATAAAGTGGTGCACGGCTAATCAGGATCTTGGAAAACAAAACACTAGCACTGTCTCTAACATCTATGTTATTCCGATTTCGATATACATCCAACATGGCTAGTATTAAGTTTCTCCATGTATTTAGAGGTTTATATCACCAATCCTTTATGGATATGCACCTAGACCGAAATGCAAGTGTTGTATGAATTAATTGAGCTAAACTCCGAGTAACTTGAGTTTGCTATTCAAATGGCTTAAAAGAGATGGTTAAAATAAAGCAGAGAATAATAGGAAATAAGAGCAAACCCTTTTCTTGTTCGCTCCATCAACTAGTGGAAGTGGATCATCCTTTGGGTTAATCAACGCCTTGAGAACCTTAATGTTGTCAATTTGGGTGGCATTAAACAAATATTGAAGGTTCTGATAGTCTTCTGTAAATTTTCTTTCATCTGCACTAGGAAGGAACCTCATTTAAACGGTGACCATATAAATATGAGATCACATTTCTTAAATATTCGAGTCAATTGCTGAAGAATAGTGTATTAGCCAGTATAAATAAGCTCACCTATTTGCTTGTGGCAGATAGCCAGTAGACCTACTAGATGGCTGTGCATGCTGCTGAGCTTGTGTACTAAGCTTGATAGCTCCCAGGATTCCAAGGACAAAAGAAACCTGAAACATGGAACTTCTTATACTAATGGAATGGTGCTAAATTGGAGCTTTTCTAGGTGACTGCAGTTCATAAATTATAGCATCAACGGCATATAAATTATGCGAACTTAACTCATTTTCTGATCCTGAAAGACCAGTAATCTGAGATGCAGTAGCCAACATGCTTCTGATGGTCCAGTAGATAGCTACAGGTATATGATCCATGGCTGTCGATACTGCTGCAGCAACATCTTCCGTAACATAATTAGATGGTATTTCCTTAAACTCAACTAAACACTTGGCAATATCTAGCATGGCTGTAATGAGATCTTTAATTGTGTCAAACCGAGATTTCATCATGGTTGAATGCTGTAAAATTCCTGGTACTTGTTTGAGGATTGCAAGGTTTTTGGCTAGTTGGTTTGAGGTGTAGCACTGGGCTAGGAGCCAGAATTCGCCATAGTTAACTGCGAAAGCCGATAAAGCTATCACCAATTTGGCATCCCATGGGTAATCCGATACCATGCTCAAAATGGACATTGTTGTTGCATGCTCTTCCCTAGTTTCACTGCATTTGTGTGCCATCTGCAATACCATAATTACTTCCTTTCTTAGTCACAAATTCATGTACTGACATGTATATGGAGAGTGAATTTCATAGTTAACAACCTCAATGGAGATTCTATCAATGAGAAATGACAAAGCTTCAAGCATGTCAGTAATATTGGTTTGGTAGTTGGTCTGGTGTTGGAATGCTTCAGCGCCTGCTGCTTGCTTACCCTGTATGACAAATTTGTAAGAAAAATTATATTTGCTCTGAGTGTAGGAAACTAATCCAAAATACAAGAAGAAATAGAGTCTAGGCCATGGAATCGTTACAGTTTCAACAATAGCATCACCACTTGGGGCGGCAAAACTTAAGATGTCTTCAACAATATGCAGAAGAGGTCGAACATCAATGGCTTGTCCATCAGGAACATGAACTGCCTGAATTTGCTTTAACATCAAACCATCATAGGCTGTTGAAAAGCTCAGCCTTATACCTCTGTCAGATTGCTGCATTTTAGTTGCAGGTTCTAGGATAGACTCCATTAATTAGGCCTCTAATGCAGTACTCCACATTGAGGGTACTGTTGGAAGGAAACAACAAAGGAAATGTGATTATATAATAAAGCTGAATCTTATTCCTTGCTTGCTTGCTTCTTGTGATGTTTGATTCTTGAAATTTTTCAAAGATGACACACGAAAATCTGCCTAAAAATATGGGTTACTCAAAGAGGCTGCTCTAGCATTTTTGCCATAAGTTGAAAATTAAGACCATTGTTTGTCTCCCTTTTGTTACCATCTGTTCCAGTGTGATGATTGAGAATCAAACAAAGTGAAGAGGAAAGTAAAGGTCAGAAGTTATGAAGTTTTGTTCTTTGCTTCTTCTTTAGGCAATGGATAAAGGTTTATTACCGTTCATAAATACCAGAAAAGTTAAAAGTGTTCAATTCAATTAATTCATATAATTATTTTTAAGATGGAATTGGAATCGGAATCTAAATATTTGCAATCTTCTGTATTAGTAAGTAAACAGTCCAGATTCGAGTTTTACCATATGCAAATGTTTTATGTGGATTTTTCTTTTAAATTATGTTAAATTTACGTCTTATCATAGATAAATCATGTCTAAATTTATTTTGATCTTTAATTTTCTTTCAGTTATACTTTATATTGAGTTAATTTTATTTATAATTTATTTGACATATGTTATCTGTGATTGTAATTCTAAACTCCCTAATAATATATATTTTTAATCTTTTTCCTCTCCCGAAGTTATGAACTAATAATAGTTTTGATTGGTGCAATGCATGGATCTTTAATTATTACTATAATATTTAATTTATTTATTTTTACTAAAAAAAATAGATATAATCAGATTATTTAAGAATATTTTCAATATATTTTTTCAAAGACTGTAATTACATTTATATATTTATTATTAGTAAAATCATTATCTAAATAAAACTTCATAAATTGTATGAGATATTTACATTTTATTTATTTAATATTGCACCACAATTAATTTAACCTAATTTAAGGAAAATTACTTTATCAATTGTCAATTACTAAAAAAATTTAATATTGCACCAAAAATTGTAGTGAAATATTTTCCAAATAATTTAATATATATCATTTAAGACAGTTTTAAATGCAATTGATATACGAAAAAAATTAACACAAACTTAGGAAAATAAAAAAAGTTTAATATTGAAAAATTATTATTAATTGTCATGAATGTATTTTAAAATTTTACCGTATTTAACACAATTTGTATAGATATTTTCATAAATAATCAATATATATTTTATAATGATAAAATATATCCTTAAATATGTTAACGGCCTGAACTCAACAAGTGGCTTAAGTAGAAAAGATGATGTTGTTTATCTATGGGATCCCGGGTTCAAGCACTTATGTGTGCAAGGTGTATCTGTCTTGTCAAAGGGCTAAGAAAGTATGAACAAATATTACCATATAATCACACCAGTATATTCAAAGGGTTAAAATTTTTTATTTTGATCACTTAATTTTAAAAATTATAAAATAATCAGTAAATTATTCAAAAGGTTTTTTAAGTCATCAGATCATTTAAATTTTCTTTTTTTTTTAAAAAAAGTGCATTTAGTGAACTCCAAGTGAAAATTCGACGATTGGAACAATAGATCAACACCTATTGATGACTACAATAACATATATTGGATCCAAATTGTTTTATGGTCAATGTTTAAGATTAGAAAATAAAACTATTTGAATTTTAATTCGTAAATTTATGATATTCAAAATTATTTCATGAAAAAGAATTGAATTATAAAAAAAAAAAAAAGGAAAATGAGAGCTTTCGATACATTTCATTAACTATTTGATTGTTTTACTTCCTAAGGTGCAGAATCTAGAGTACAACCACTACAAGACTTAAGACCTACAAGTAATGTTACATCAACTCTATGAAGTCAATTAACATTTTATTTCCTAACTTTAGTGCACTATAATACTCAAGCAGCAAGACCGACCATATATCTGATCAATAAATTTTGTAGTCACTAATTGTTTACCGACAGAGTCTCCCCTTAATGCCTTTATGCCACACCAACCAATGTAAATGCCCAATACCTACCGAAACTTCCTCCACCAGTGACAATCTCGAAACGCTTGCTTTGATACCACTTATTGGGAACTCGACGGGCCCAATACATCCACTGCAGAGGACTTAAGACCTGCAACTAATGACATCAACTCTATGAAGTCGGTTAACATTTTATTTCCTAACTTTAGTGCACTATAATACTCAGGGGGCAAGACCGACCATATATCTAACCAATAAGCTTCGCAGTCCCTGACTTTTTACCGGTAAAGTCTCTCATTAATGCCTTTATGCCACACCAATCAATGTAAACGCCCAGTGCTTACCGAAACTTCCTCCACTAGTGGCAATCTCGGAACACTTGCTTTGATACCACTTATTAGGAACTCGATGAACCCAATACATCCAGTACAAAAGACTTACTTACAAGTAATACTACACCAACTCTATGAAGTCGGTTAACCTTTTATTTCCTAACTTTAGTGCACTATAATACTCAGGCGACAAGATCGACCATATATCTGACCAATAAGCTTCGTAGTCCTTGACTGTTTACCTGTAGAATCTCCCTTTAATGTCACACCAACCAATGTAAACGCCCAATGCTTATCGAAACTTCCTCCACTAATGGCGATCTCGGAATGCTTGCTTTGATACCACTTATTAAGAACTTGACGAACCCAATATATTCACTACAGAAGATTTAAGACCTATAAGGAATGTTACACCAACTCTATAAATTCGATTAACCTTTTATTTCCTAACTTTAGTGCACTATAATACTCAGGCGGCAGGACCGACCATATATCTGACCAATAAGCTTCGCAATCCCTGACTGTTTACCGGTAGAGTCTCCCCTTAATGCCTTTATGCCACACCAACCAATGCAAACTCCCAATGCTTACCAAAACTTCCTCCACTAGTGATGATACCGAAACGCTTGCTTTGATTCCACTTATTGGGAACTTGACGAGCCTAATAAAAAGGACTTAAGACTTATAAGTAATGTTTCACCAACTCTATGAAGTCGGTTAACCTTTTATTTCCTAATTTTAGTGCACTATAATACTCAAACGGCAAGATAGACTATATATTATTCAAGCGACAAAGACGATCATATAACACTCAGGCGGCATAACCGTCCATATATAGAAGCTAATCCAAGTGCACTAAGTACTTAAAAACCTAAGGCTTAATCGAGACTTGCAATTACAATATGACACACACTTCTCTTTTTGGCTTTATCTAGAAGTTGCATTGACTTTCAATAGTCCCCATCAATTACATTAATCTCACAACATTGCAATGAAAACCAGCATGATCTTGGTTAAATGGCAATTTCTGCTCACTCAATAATTCCTTTTGCAGCTCTGTTGAACAAGTTACTTAGCTGAAAAAACAACTCATAATTCAAAAAACTTGTTTAAATTAGCATAGAAAAGCTTTGCTTACCGATTTCAAAGGGAAGTTCAATTATGTCATCTTCGATTCAATACCCTATAACATATACATAAAATACTCGAAGATATATAGAAAAGAAGATGTGAGAAACAACTATATTGCATTACTCGGATAAATTGCAATTTCTTCTCACTCAGAAATTTCTTTTGCAGCTCTGCTGAACAAGTTACTTAGCTGAAAAAACAGTCAGCTTAGCTACCTTCCTTCATAATTCAAAAAACTTGTTTAGATTAGCATAGAAAAGCTTTGCTTACCGATTTTAAAGGACTTGTTTCTCTAAGCTCAATTATGTATTTTGTCATCTTCAATCCAATACCCTATAACATATACATAGGGTACTTGAAGATATATAGAAAAGAAGATTTGAGAAACAACTATATTGTATTATTACTCAGATAAATTGTAATTTCTGCTCACTCAATAATTCCTTTTGCAGCTCTGCAGAACAAGTTACTTAGCTGAAAAAACAGACAGCTTACCTTCACTCATAATTCAAAAAACTTGTTTAAATTAGCATAGAAAAGCTTTGCATACCCATTTTAAATTAACATATACATAAAATACTTGAAGATATATAGATAAGAAGATTTGAGAAACAACTATAACAGTACCTTTAGGCCTAGTAACTCTTCTCTGCAAATACAATATAACCAATGAAGAAAATCAGTCTTTTTTTATTAAAAAAAGAATACATTAAGAAATAAAGAGATAAAAACTTTAGTAGTATAAAACATATATACCTTCACGTTAGAACTCCAGTGGAGTGCCAACATTTTGGGGAGTTTTGGCTCATAATAAGGAAAATTGAGCCTCGATGGCTTCTGGAATTATATTGGAACTGATGGGGGAGAGGACCTTTCTTAAAGGGTTTTGCATTGCAGTTTTCCTCTCATTACTTGGAGATAATCCGATGGTATCGACAGTGTTTCCAACTATTGTAGTCTCTTCATTGCTGGATGATTCTTCTACAAATCGGATACATTGAATAAGAACGTCTTTACTTCTCAGTTCTCATACAACACTAGGCTAAGTTGTAAACAGATTTCATACTTAAATAACATACCAAGTAAGTTTATAGTTGCATACGAATAAGGCCCTGCATGCATATGTTTAACAAATCAAGCAGTGAGTGTATGAACTCAGGCTGTTCTGATGGGGTATTCAAGTAGTAGTCAAGTTAGTCTATACTTGTCTTTGGTATTAGAAGGATCATCTTTGGTAGATTTTTTTACTTTGCAAGAGTTGTTGTAATCAAGCTTCTTCATAAAGCGTATGCAACTAGGTGCTTTGCCTACTAATCGAGAAGCGAATGGTCCCATCCTTTGTGCACTCTTTGTCTTGCCTTTCGATTCAAGCCAAGCTTGCAGTTTTGATGGGGTATATGTTTAACAAATCAAGCAGTGAGTGTATGAACTCAGGCTGTTCTGATGGGGTATTCAAGTAGTAGTCAAGTTAGTCTATATCTGTCTTTGGTATTAGAAGGATCATCTTTGGTAGATTTTTTTATTTTGCAAGAGTTGTTGTAATCAAGCTTCTTCATAGAGCGTATGCAACTAGGTGCTTTGCCTACTAATCGAGAAGCGAATGGTCCCATCCTTTGTGCACTCTTTGTCTTGCCTTTCGATTCAAGCCAAGCTTGCAGTTTTGATGGGGTATTCAAGTAGTAGTCAAGTTAGTCTATATCTGTCTTTGGTATTAGAAGGATCATCTTTGGTAGATTTTTTTATTTTGCAAGAGTTGTTGTAATCAAGCTTCTTCATAGAGCGTATGCAACTAGGTGCTTTGCCTACTAATCGAGAAGCGAATGGTCCCATCCTTTGTGCACTCTTTGTCTTGCCTTTCGATTCAAGCCAAGCTTGCAGTTTTGATGGGGTATATGTTTAACAAATCAAGCAGTGAGTGTATGAACTCAGGCTGTTCTGATGGGGTATTCAAGTAGTAGTCAAGTTAGTCTATATCTGTCTTTGGTATTAGAAGGATCATCTTTGGTAGATTTTTTTATTTTGCAAGAGTTGTTGTAATCAAGCCAACATATACCCCATCCTTTGTGCACTCTTTGTCTTGCCTTTCGATTCAAGCCAAGCTTGCAGTTTTGATGGGGTATATGTTTAACAAATCAAGCAGTGAGTGTATGAACTCAGGCTGTTCTGATGGGGTATTCAAGTAGTAGTCAAGTTAGTCTATATCTGTCTTTGGTATTAGAAGGATCATCTTTGGTAGATTTTTTTATTTTGCAAGAGTTGTTGTAATCAAGCTTCTTCATAGAGCGTATGGAACTGGGTGTTTTGCCTACTAACCGAGAAGCGAATGGTCTCATCCTTTGAGCACTCTTTATCTTGCCTTTTGATTCAAGCCAAGCTTGCAGTTTTGCTTCCATATCAACTTTTTCCTTTGGTGTTTGTAGTTTTTGAGCTGAAGAAACAGCATTTGAAATATGACAAGACCTAGCAGCCAAGCTAATGGTGTGAAAAGATTCTTGATACTCCCCAGGATTCTGTTGATGAAACAAGGAGAAGATTGATCGAATTTTAGAAAAACTGTGAACAGAACAAGCAGTCAAAATGGTAAAAACTGAGAAATCTGTACCAGGCAAGCAACCATCAAGGCAGGGCTAGTCCCGCCAAGAGAGTCCTGCAATATTCTAGTCAATTTGCTTTCTCGATAGGGTACTCGGGGCAGCTTGTTGAACATGCATAAATCACATTTGACAAAGCAAATAACTAATGGTTGATCTTAGCACTCTCTTAGAGGCGAATGCCTTCATTGCAGGTACTCCTAGTATCCTCATCGCCTGCTAAGTCTATGAGGTTCAGCTTCCCCATCAAAACAGGCGTAGAATCATCATCACAAGGAGTGGAAACAACAATCACTAGGACACCATGGCTTCTACTGGAAACATCACTGAGACCAGTATGTGCAACTTTCCTTCTCTGAATTCCACAAGAGAAGACTTTATGGAATTCAGACATGATATTAATAGGCACCCAAGACAGGCCCCTTAGATGAATCTGCCCATCTAGTCAATTTGCATAAATCACATTTGACAAAGCAAATAACTACTGGTTGATCTTAGCACTCTCTTGGAGGCGAATGCCTTCATTGCAGGTACTCCTAGTATCCTCATCGCCTGCTAAGTCTATGAGGTTCAGCTTCCCCATCAAAACAGGCGTAGAATCATCATCACAAGGAGTGGAAACAACAATCACTAGGACACCATGGCTTCTACTGGAAACATCACTGAGACCAGTATGTGCAACTTTCCTTCTCTGAATTCCACAAGAGAAGACTTTATGGAATTCAGACATGATATTAATAGGCACCCGAGACAGGCCCCTTAGATGAATCTGCCCATCTTTGTCATCCAAAATTGAAATTTCTTTGGTTTTGACTTCTAAAAGATCATAGCACCTATCCATGTAGATCTCATTGTATGAAATCTCTGCTATGCACCCTGTGCTTTGGGATTTTTGAAATTTCTTTGGTTTTGACTTCTAAAAGATCATAGCATCTATCCATGTAGACCTCATAGTATGAAATCTCTACTATGCACCCTGTGCTTTGGCATATGGACAAAATTGTAGACATAGCCAAAGGCATTAGACCAGGATGCTCTTCCTTACCCTGCATTTGCAACATCAAAGATGTGCTTCATCTCTTCACAACTAACATAATATCACCTTAAATGCAAAGGAGCAACAAAACATGTGCTTCATCTCTTCACAGTTAACATATTATCACCTTAAATGCAATTTTAATTGCATGGAGTAAGGGGTTTCAAAAGATTGGACTTCGTGGAAAAATCATGGCTTGTATTGAAATACCTAAAGCTGTAGTTTCTCGAAACTTTTTCTAGTTCAGTTAGAAATATATGTCATCCACACATGGCATTCGACACATTTTGGGTACTCAAAGACCCAGGGTCTCTACTATAACCAACAAGTTAAGGCCTAGAGGCGAACAGTTATGGTGCTCCTAAAATTTTGATTTACTCCTTACTTTTTAGAAAATTTTAATTATGCCCTCTTAATTTTTTTGAAAATTTTAATTAAGCTCTCTTAAATTTTTTGAAAATCTTAATAATATCACAAAAAATTTAAAAATTTTAATCAGACCCCCAAATATTTTTTTAAATGATTCTCGTTCAACTTTTAAAATTTTTGAAAATTTTACCCAGAATCCGCAACAGCAGTAGTTAATGATAGCAATAAGAGGTTGTTGTTTTAACTGTACCTGCATGGTGAAAGTTTTTCCACTACCAGTAGCCCCATAAGCAAATACAGTGGCGTTGAAGCCATGAAAGATTCCTGGAATTAAAGAATTAACTTCTCTGTAGAATATCCTTCTAACATTATCATCTTCTTGGTCAAAGAAAGAGTCCAATCTGTAGCTTCCATTTCGGCTACGAACCAACAAGAAAAACCATAATTAAAATAAAAAACCAAACCAAACCAAACGTATTTTGTTTGCTCAAACATCAACCCTCCCCCCACCCAAAGAATCAATAACTTACCTGGTGTAAGGATCTTTAAGATGAACAGAAACATCATCATAAGAATCATTATCTTGATGATCAAGAAGAAAAATGCACGACTTCGAGTTGCCATTCCTTGCGGTAATCTCATGAGGTAGAAACGGACGGACTCTGACCACCACCCTCACCTTTGAAACGGTGGCTTGTTTCGAGGGAGTACCTAATTTAACGCTTTGGGTTTCCATTAAAACAGAAAAGCTTGGGAAAATTCGCTGAGAAAATGTTTAAAGAGAAAGAAAGTGGATAGAAGCAGTTGATAGAGGAAAAGAAAACAAGTTGTTTAGATATGGGGAATCTGGATTTTAAATTTTGTGACCGTTGCAACAGTTGATAGAGGAAAAGAAAACAACGTTGTTTAGATACGGGGAATCTGGATTTTAAATTTTGTAACCGTTGCAACAGTTGATAGAGGAAAAGAAAATAATTTTGTGATCGTTGCAACAGTTGATAGAGGAAAAGAAAACAACGTTGTTTAGATATGGTCAATCTGGATTTTAAATTTTGTGACAGTTGGGAGATGTAAGGGAGCGTCTGGTCATTTGAAATTGTCTCGTCCTTTGGGGAATCTAGATTTTAAATTTTGTGATTGTTAGGAGATGCAAGGGTGCCATTTTAATTTGTCTCCTCCGTTGGGTTTTGCGGGACTCGCCAAATTTAAAGTTATAAAAATGCATGGTAAAAATACGAGTATTTGATCGAATCGAGTGAAAAGTTTTTAAGTTAATCGAGTTGATGAATATCATTTTATCATCTTAATTCAATTCGAAACTTTTTATATATTTAAAAACTAGAGAAAGAAATAAAATATTATAGTATGATAAACTTGAATAATTTATTTATTTAGGTCCCCATAATTATTGAAGTAGAAATTTTTTAAATTTTTTATATATTCTTTATAACTTTTTTAGAATTTTATTTTTTTTAATTTATATATTATTAAAATATAAATTTTTGAATTTTTTGTAATTTTTGTTGAGAGAGATAATTTGCTCACTTTCAAAATTGACAGGGACCAAAGAAACAATTACACTAATTTGATATTTAAGTTATTCAAATCGTAAAATTTAACTTGACTCAAATTCAAAACTCGATTTACTAAAAAAATTAGAGGAAAACAACTGAATAAACTAATTCGAGTTGACTAAAAAAATCGAATAACTTAAATAATTCGATTCGATTAACTTAAAATTTAATTTTTATTTTATTTTTTAGTCAAATCTAATTTTACTCATAACTAATAATAGTTTGTTTTTCAAATTGCCTATAACTAAAAGAATCTTTCAACAAACTATCATTAACTTTATTTTTCTCTTGCAGGCAGGTAAAATTTACGGCATTTGGGAATTTTAGTATTTTACAAATAAAAAAACCAGTGAAGTTTATTTTTCCAAGGAAATATTACTTTTTGTCAAGAAAAGTTTACACCATTAGTCATGTGGAGTAAAAAAAAAAACTTTACAAATGATTTTTTAAGTGACTTTCTTAATTATTGAATTATTATTTTATTATACCTTAAAAAAAATTACAGTTGTAATTTGAAATTTTTCTTTTTTCTTCAAACAAATTTGAAATATTCTTTAAAAATGGTATTGTTTCAAAGGGCAGAAACAATGACCACTGTAGAAAAAAAGATAAATCTTAAAATTATATATGAATTTTGATTTAATATGTAATTTGATATATGAATTTTAATTTGATGTAATTATACACATGAAATTTTGATTGTGGTTCAAATATATATATAAAACTTTAATTTTAATTCAATCACATAAATTTAAAAAAATAAATATATCAATTTATTTTTATATTTGATACGTATAGATATATGTATATGTAATATATAAACATAAAATGATGTTACATCAATATTATGATAATAATTTACGAAAATTAGATCAAATCAAATTTTCATGTATAAAATTAGACAAAATTAAAATACATGTATAAAATTACACATTAAATTAAAATTCATGTATAATTTTAAGATCTATCCCTTTAAAAAGATAAAAAATATTTTTTATTAAAAACCGTGAAAACATTATTAAATACAAAAGATCATTAAAACTAATGTGGTTCACCGTGTTTCATATTTGGTTGATTTTTCTCTTGTATTAAATTATAGAATAAAAATTTGAAGACTAAAATATACTTTAAATCTTCACACATTTTGTACTTTTAAAATTTATTCCTCTATTTTTAATTTTAAGAGAGCGTTTGGTTGGTCGAATGTAATATTACGGTTGTAATGTCATATTCTTAAATGAGATTATACTGTTTGGATTATCAACATTCCAATTATATCTTGTTTCTCGAGAAGCAAATCTAGTGATTAATCTTCCACGTTCTATAAACCTATTAAGGAATAGATACTGAATACAAAATTTAAAACTTGTATAGAAGATTTTGACAATAAAAAAGTTATACAACAATATTTTAACTTGATTATCAGAATACACATTTTAGCATCTACACTTATACTGAACCAAGTGATGCAGTAAATTAACTTCAAGAATCATATTTTCTATAAATTACTAGTTAACATAATAGCAGTAAGTAGTATTTGCATCTTATAACTTATCACATAACATCTTTAAAAACTTAACTATTTAAAAAATATAATAATTTTTTAAAAAAATGTTATTCATTTAAATTTTATATTTTTTACATATACCTTTAAAACACAATTTTTTCTAAAAAAAATACTAATTTAATTTACCTATTTTTTTTTTTTCTCACCTAATAATAGGTGTGAGATGATCATTATCTAATAACCTTCAATTTGAGCTTTATAGCCCTCAATCGCAGACAATAGCCTATTGAGCAGAAAAAACACATCTTTGTTTGCAAGTTCAATCACACTTTGTGATTGAAACATGATCCAATGATTCAATTTCTTAAACTATTTTCTTATTAAAAAATTGGATTATTTTAACTTTTGAGTTTACGAAAATAAAATTTTATTTTTTGATTTGTACCCAAAATAAATTTTTACTTGGAAAAAATTACGTTTAAATATACACACCACGATGGAATTGATAGGGTAGGAGATAATCAAATTTATTAAAATAAATGCTATAAAGTTTTATAACATCTAGAAATATGATCTTGAAAATCAAACGAAAGCAACTCGGTAGCTTATCTCTTTAACGATTTCAATTCTCAAACATATTATAACAAGTTTATGAGCCGCATTATAAACTAAGATTTCCAAAACTATATTTACCTGCTAAACCACCCAAGGAAGGAAAAAAATTGGTACCTTCCTCGTCGAGTGAAGGAGCATGAGGACAAAGAGGAGGAAACGCCATCACCCTTACTAAAATCTCATAATAAAGCTCCTCCTTTGTTTCTTCTTTATCTTCTCCAACAACAACCTTTCTTCCATTTCTCAAAACCCACCAGAAGAAAGAACAGACTTCTATTAGCGTGACTGTGAAAGGGACAAGGAATTATAAAAGACCAATTTAAATCAAAACAAAAAAGCGATTGTTATAAAGTCTAAAAAAACTGTCAGAACAATGAATAAAAATGTTAGTGTTAAGTAATAAATAAATTTAAAATGTATATTTTTAGCTGCATTTAAGGCAACGTTGGAATAAAATTGTAACAATCACACTAATAATAAAGTTATAACAATCACCTTAAAAATTAAGGTATTTCAAATTAAAATGGTGTCGACCACACTTAATAAAAATATTATTTTTTCTTTTTTTTTCAATGTATATAATGTACTTCACAAATCGACGGCATTTATTAAAAAAATTTCACCGTAAATATTCATAATTTCAAGAGTATTTTGAAAAATACATATGGTCGCCACCCAAAAAAAATTTTTAAATAACTAATTTTTTGGGTAAATTAGATAAAAAAACCTGATAACGGGCAATGGACTTCTGGTTTTAAGGGTTTTTTTTGTTTTGGTTTGTTTTACCTAAATATTCATGATTAAATTAATTCTTCGAAGTTCATTCTATGTAAAGACACCCATTATATATTACATGAAATCCCAATATAAAACCATGCAAATTTTGATCAATGGAATGTAAGCCATTCAAAAGTTTTCTCATCTCTTAAGGATCTATCACTCCCTAATTTTAAGGCTCTGCTCATTTGAATCAAATAAAAAAGAAAGGCAAACAAGATCTCACACACACAAGTCAGAAAGATGGGGCTAATAAACAATCTCAATCATGGGACAAAAAGGGTCGTTTTCTTTGTGTTTATTGTCGAACTAATTCTAAAAAAAACCGATGAATAAAACACTCTAAAACTTGAAATGAAACAAGAAAAATATATGTACAAAAAGTAATATAAAATTACTATATATGATAATAAAAGAAAGCCGTTTCCGGTGTACCTTAGCAAATCGATGGCTGGCAACGACGGCGAAACGTTTAACAGAGAAGAGCGGAAGTGACGAAAAGAAAATAGCAAGGGCTTAGCATTCATTAAGAAGCTTTTTTTTTTTAAACAGTGAAATGGGGGTAATTCGGTAATTAAAGTCATCTGAAGCAAACGAAATGGGTTACTGTCTTTGTTAGCCCTCAAAGTTTCACCTAATCTGTAATTTAGTACCTATAGAAAAATCCAATTTAGTACTTGTACTATTCTACCATGTGTGGTTGTATCATAGTAATCGGTACCATACCGTTCCGGTCTTCTACCTATACCAAGTTGTTTAGGTTTCGTTCCGATCAAGATTTCAACGTGCTTCACACGTTTCATTGTATTTTGATCCATTCTAATTAATACCAATCAATATTAATTGGTACAAAATTTTGATATTTTAAATTTATCTTTTAATTTTTATAATTACATTTAAAATTAAAATAAAGTGAAGTTATTGAACCAATTAATAATAAATTTAAAACTTATATTTTTATATAAATATTTTTTTTGCACAAGCATATAAATATATTTAAATGGGTGTAATTGAGATATATTTGTTTGTATATATCACATATAACTTACTAAAAAATTTAAATTTAAGAAAAATATTTAAAAACATTGATAAATTCAAAACAGTACATTGAAATATACTAACACCAGTACATACTAATACCAGAACAAAAATGACGTGTTCACAAATACAATACTGACAACCTTGAATCGTGTCCAAAATCTTAACACGGCTTAACTTAAACAATGATTTAATAATAATGAATACATAAATAACCTACCATTGTATTTGATTTTGGATTTTGTATATAATTTTTTTTATTTGTTAATTATATTTTTATCAGTTAATTAAATTTTAAGTTATTTCAAAATTTTGTTGTTGTTTAAAAAATTGAAATAAGAAAAATAAAATAATTTAATCACTCAGTATAAATTATAAGTAAATTTCAAAACCAATCATAAGAAATCATATGGTATTTATTTATTCATTGTTGTCAAGTCAGCTTGTGAATTAAATAATGTTAAAGTTTTGGACCGTATGGATACAACTATGCAAGGCAGCATAGTGTATTAAATTCGACATTTTATTTCTACAAGTACCACATTACATATTAAGTAAGAGTTTAGGGGCCAATTGTGATATTAACTCAATTGAAAATAATATATACATATATATTGGATAAAGGGAATTTAGGGCTTGAGTTCGATTCCAAACTTGAGCTTAGTGATATATATATATATATATATATATTTAATATATTGGTTTAATTACATGATAGTATTTGTTTATATTTTTTTAACCTTTTGACAACGCACACACATGTGCTCGAATCCGGATTTTCTAAGATGAACATCATCATGTTTTTTACTAGAACCACTCGTGAACAATCAATTGATAATTTGAGATAAAATAAACTCATTTTTAAAGCAAATTATTAAATGTGTCACCAATTATTAAATGACACCTCAACGTATACAATAATATTTTTATGTTTGAAATAGTTGATCTCTAATATGATAATTAAGTGTAAGAAAAAACTATGCATTAAAGATGGTTAAAATTGTACTTGTTGATTTCATTATTAAAAATTTTATTTTTAATTATTAAAATTTAAATTTCAAAATATAAAAATTAATTAAATAAATTATTCAATTTTTTATCTCTTAATAATGTCAATCGATTTGTTACTATAATAAAATTAACTAATTTAATCTTCTTCTAAATTTTAAAATTTTATTTATCTCTCAATATTATCTTTAACGAATTAAACTCAAATAATTCATATTTAATAATTATTTATAAAATTTAATTTTTTTATTATATAATATAAATTTTTTATGTTAAGTTAAAAGTAAAAAAAATCCTTATAATTAATTAAATTAATTGCTTGTTTTTTATTTGATAAAGAAGTAATGAAAAAACTTTTTGGACTTTGTTTGGTGTGGAATTGAGGTGCTTATGGGTCGGGTTTGGGTCAGGCCTATGCAAGATATTTAAACCACTTTTCTAAGCTTGACCAAGCTCGGAAAATGGTATTATTATTTTGCCTAAGCTCGACCCGATTTAAGAAAAGTAAGCCCAAGCTTGACTTGGTCCAATCATATTTAATTTTTTAAAACGATTTTTTATTTAAAATTAATTTTTAAAAAAATATAATACACTAAATGCATTAAAAAGATTAAAATATAAGTTTTCTAACACATTAAAAATATATTAAAAAGCATTTATATTAAAAAACAGTATCATAAATATTATAAATATTTTATTATATTAAATATAAATTTTATATTTTATATTTTGAGTTGTGTTGGGTTGGGTTGGATTATTTATAGTTGGATAAGTTTTTTCTAGGTCTTGGACAATGATGAACCAATTATTTAATATAAATATAAACATAAATAATTATTACTTAACATATATAATTAATATAATATTATTTTATAACATAATATTTGTGCAAGGTTGGGTCAAGTTCGGGCCAAAAATCTTTTCTAATGCTTGACCCATATAGAAAATGGGACTTAAATTTTATTAAAACCTAATTTTCGAGCATCGTATTTTATCCAAACCCTCCAATTTTTTTAGTAGCCTATTAGCTTGGGCAAATAGCGTAGCCCGTGAGAAGGTTTATTGTGGAAGATAACATTAATTAATTTAAAGTAATTACATGGATTTTTTTTTGCTTTTAACTTAACATGAAAGATTCAATATCATATAACCAAAAGAAATTTGGTTTTTGTATACAAGTATTAAATATGAGTTTTTTGAGTTAATTTTAATTTGAAAACATAATATAAAATTTTAAACTTTAAAAGGATATTAAATTAATTAATCTTAATATTATATTAACAGATCGACTGATACCATCAAGAGGTAAAAAAAAATTCAACAATTTATTTAATTGATTTTGGTATATTAGAATTTAAATTTTCAATATTGAAAAATAAAACTTTCAAGAAAGGGTAAACATCATGGTAGTCAATGTCGTTCAGTTAATAATTCGGAATAAAAAACTTTAGGCTTCGTTCCAATGCAAATTTCAGTCGGTATTGTCCATATTAGTGAGTACCGATTGATTTTGCCCGTACTAGCCGGTACATCGTTTATTTTAAATTTGTTGAATTATGAATTGTTGTATGTATAGTATGGGATGATCTTAGTATATAATTTATAAAATAAACTTTTTGTTTGTTTATTTTGAGTTTGTTTAATAATGAATTGCATTTGTGAAGCTTATTAAATAATATTTTATATAACTAATGAATATTTTTTTTTATCTTAAAATTTACATATTGGGATATTTGAACCAATGCCAACAACATTTTTCGAATACTTTCTTTTATCATTTCATCCACAGTTTTATTTTTGTGAGTATTTTATATTTGAGATATGTTTAATATTATTATTTGATATTTATAAATATTTTTTACATACACATATCAAATGTTTTTAAAAAATAGTGACAAATTTGAAATCGTAGATCGAAACAAACTGGTATCGATATGTATCTATACTAGTGAAAAAACAATATGTCTACCTGTACGCTACTGACTACCATGGTAAACATACAATTTATCAAATTTTAATGCGTTATTTCAATTCTACCATTTTTTTAATTTTTTTGTCCCATTAATGCTTAAAATAATATTTTTTGGATGATCAAAACAAAACAATTAAAAATTGAATAATCAAAATGAAAGTATAAACATATTACCCTGTTAAATTTAATACTTAAGTGATTAAAATGATAATATCCTAAAAATTGAATGACGAAATTGCAATAATTTTTTTCGAGTACCCAAAAATGAAAGCCTCCGGAAAATTGAATGACGAATTCTGTACTTCACCCATATAAATACAGTATTTATATTAACTCTAAAAGATTTTCCTCTTTCTTCTACCATCAGCATCATCATCTTTCTCCTGACCATCGTCCCTCTTCTCACTCTCCCTCTATCGCCTCTGCGAATCAGGTTTTTTTTTCCTTCTCTTCTCATATCAGTTCTCACCCACCGCCGTGTCCGCTGGTTTTTTCCGGATCTGACCCGTAACCTGTGTCGAAACGTGTCGACTCAGGTACTGCACCCCAAATTGCCGAGTCCGGGTAACGAAGGTTGCACGTCCATTAATTATTGAATTTGAGATATATATATTTGTGAATTTGAAATTCATGTTTCTATACGTTTCAGATATATAATCATATTGAATGTTAATTGATTTATACATAATTGATGCTTTTCATACCCACAGTTTTTTTTTTATAACAAATGAAATTAAATCCAAATGTTCAAATTCATGTTTCTAAATATAGTTTTAGAGAGAACTTTGTATAGTAAATATAGCTTTAGAGAGAACTTTGTATAGTATATATAATGGTGCTTCTTCTTCTTTTGCTTCAGTTATTTATCTGCAGTCTGGACTGATTTGATGGCATATCTTTGTAGTTGTCGTATGCAGAGCAGTAGTATTTCTATCATGTCAGAGATGCCGAGAAATTCAGATGGTTCGAGTGAGCAATGTAAAGCTGGACCTGATTTCTTCAGCTTCTATGCTTGTCAGGTAGCTGACCTGTTGTCAGAAGATGAAAATACTCTGTCCATTTCCAATGCATCTGAGTTGTCTCAAGGGAAATATGTGGTGGTCAATGATAAAGAGTCTATGGATTGCAGTCCTAAAGATGCTGATTCACTTTTTGGAAACAGCATTGGTGCTGAGCTTTCAGATTTCAAGAAAGGAAGATTGAAAGGATTACTTAGACAAAGTGTGAATGATCTCTCAATTGAAGTTGATGAGGTATAGATTTTTGCAACTCGCTACTCCTGTTTTCTGAATATAAATGAGTAATGGTTCCGACCATTAGGGACCTGTAGAATTTGATTTATTAGAAATGCTTATGATTTTTTGTATTCTGAACTTCTAGAGCTAGTACAGAATACAGTCTACCTTTTTTCTTTAACCTTTTGCAACTTCCAACAATCATATTCTCTCCCAAGACAAGTTAAAACCATTAATAGATAAAATTGAAAGCCCTGTTGCTCTCATGCTTGTGTACTTGCAGATTGTCTTGCTTTCATAAACAGTTGTTTTACATTGTTCTACAACAAAGCACTAATCTTGTTTCTAATGATCAAGATAGATCGCAATTTAGGATATTCATAACAATTTTATAGGTTGTGTTGTTCTTTACCAATGTTGTCGAGGGCGCAAATCATAAGAAATCTTGCATTGGATATGTCATTTTAAATTTATTGGAAGGTAAGGACATGTTCATGCCTATTATCACTTGCACCCCTTTCCATTCCTATCACCTTGCGGCAACCTTTAGCTTGCTTGCTGCCTCAATTGTGCCCGTCTATTTTGATTACTTAAATTGCTGGTTCTTTATGTATCTTTCTTTATACTTCTTTCAAAGTAATGATCAATGATACAATAATGTAGAATTGGTTTTTGGCTTCTGTCTTTCAGAGGGAAATCATTTTCATAACTGCTTAACTTGATTGTTGCAGATGTTAGATCCTGTTGTGGCTATGTCTGAGTTACGATATAAGCTCAGAAGCAACAGTTTGGTGACTTCACCTTTAGACGGCGATGCAGCCCAAGTTGCCAGTAAGAAACCTAAATTATCATCTTCCTGCTCACCGACCAGCTTCACTGGAAATTCACATCCCATCAAATCTGGATCTTGCGAAGAGGTATATTTTACTCTTCATCCTATTGTTCTTGTTCAATCTTGGTATTGATTCACCATAAAATATTTATTGCATGACAAAAGGAGGAGCACATTCATTTTCTCAAATAGAAAATTAGATTGGAAGAAATGCCAAATAGTCTATACTAAAGAAAAAACAGGCTTTAGATATTTAAATTCTTTTGCTGTCCAACAGTCATGATTATTTCGTCTGTGGAATTTTTTGTGGCATTAGATATATTTGCACATATCTTTTTTGTATGTCTATGCATCTATATTCTATATTCTTATTTGAATCAGCAGAGGCATGCGACTCTTGAGCATGTAAGCTTACAAAATCAGGCATTATAATTAGTAACTTATTGATAAATGTGTTTCATTGTTTTAAAGGTGGAAGATGACTTGGAGTTCCTTCTAAAGAATGATAACCAGCTGCTGGTAGAGGAAACAATGAAAAAATATTCTGATGAATTATCCTCAACGGTGATTTTCTGAAAATTGTATTCTTAGTATAAAACATTTTCGACCCTTCTATGTCATGTATGCCTCTTTGGCAAATTGTTTATAGCTGACTGAGGTGGCATCTTCTCTTTTCAGCTGGTGCATATGGAGCAGAAGCTTGAAGAAACTTTAGATACTATAATGTCCAAGTGTAGGTATGCGTTTGATGCCGAGGAACTTATAGCTTTGAGTATGTTCTAAATGGGTATTAGGCACCATGTTATGTATTTGACGTTTCAAATGTGCATATGATGTTATAATACAGCCACTTCTCACCTCATCCCAATCAGTTTCACACTTTTAACTCCAATTTACAGGCCTATGACTCGTACTGAGAAGCGGCAGCTTCAGAAATTGATACAACAGCTACCCAAGGAAAATCTTGTCCGTGTTGTTGATATTGTCCAACGTGGTAGGCCAGCTGAAAAGCCTTGTGAAGAAATCTTTGTTGATCTGGAAAAAGAGGTAAAGAAATAGATTCAAGGAACATGATTTCTTGAGTTAATTTAGAATTTCTAACCTGGGCCAAGGCAATGTCTTCTTGTCTTGTAGGAAAATGTGACACTTTGGAGATTATATTACTATGTTGAAGCAGTCGAGAAAGCCAAAATGCTTGCACAATTGCAATGTAGCACAACCCCAACATCATAGCCATTCTTCTGAGACCACTACAGCAGTTCTGCATGGCCTTCTATCAAGACTATTATATGACTGTCACTTGCTTAAAGTGCTCAACGAACGTTCATGGTCATCATTAAGATTCTTTGCAGATTGCTGGCGATTCTAGTGTCTTTTTGTCTTTGTGTCTTCAAGGTATTGATGACCTCATAGATTTGAAACAATAGGAGAGGCTTTTTAGTTTCTTTTTGTTCTTGCCAGAACACCTCTGGACTATAATACAAAGTATAGCCCCCATGATTAGTATTTGATGGATCTATGCAGTATAGATTGAAACAGATATGTATATTCATTAGCCAAGCAGTATGATCAAAGTTTTTCTAGATTTTGGTTTATCAGTTGTTTAAACAAGCATGTTCTATGCTTCTTGGGCAGCACAACAGTTTCAAGGCATGCAAATTTTGGTCCATTTAAGTGAAAATTTGGACTTGGGGAGAATTTCAGCCTTTTACGTTGCAGTACTAATTAGTTTTCCAATTGATAGCAATTCAAACCTTCTTAGTTACCGATTGAGTTTTAGCTCAATTGGTATGGATAATATTATTAATGCAGGAGGGTGTGGGTTCGAGTATAATAAAGTATATTATTTTTTTATTTATAGGTTAGGGAAGGATTATGGGTAGTTTTAGTCATTGTATTAAAAGAGCAGATATTAGCAGAACTTATAATGAGATCTTAGTAATTTTGGACAGGGATCGTATAAAGCAAAAAAGAATTATTAGACCACTAAATAAAACAAAAACCTTGAACCTTCAACCAATGCAAGGTTTTTTTTTAAAGAGCTCTAATTTCTAACTTAAAACAGTAAATAATTGATGCAGTTAAAGCTCAAATGTAGATAACAGTATCTACGTAACTTCTTTTTCAATCATATACAGGTTTGAAGTTCTTGTAAGCTATGACAGCATAAAAGGGGTCTGAACCTGAAAATAACCCTAGCCACTTCATGATCCAACTGAACGGTGACTTGTCATCTTGAGAATTACCAGCCCTGGGTAATTTCCGGATCACTTCTGGCTGTGTAAACCCTTCAATACACTGGAAATACTGAAGAACAAGTTGTACTCTACTATATGCAGTTCCATCTCTCCAGGCACTGATTGCTTTCTCATAGAAAAGCCTATTGCTGAAGCTCACAATTAGCACGCCTCCCGGCCTAAGCACCCGAAAAACTTCTGCAAAAACCTACAACAAGAATCGTTGATTCATGATCTCATTGATTCCTATACAACTTCATATTCATACAGGTTACCTTCTCAGGTTGCTGAAGATACTGTACACTGACCGTGCATAACACAGCGTCGAAACTTGAGTCTTCAATCTCGAGCTTCTGATCCTGGTTTAGATCCTTGACAAAGAAGTAATCCATCTTAGAATTCCTGGCGAGCTCCTGAGCATTAAGTCCATGCCCTACCACTCTTTTGTAAACAACTTCATTGGGTAGATGGCTAATCCATGAACTCATGAGGTCAAGAATCTCTAAGCCAGGCTTTAGCCTCTCCCTGTACAAATCTGTTAGTGTGGCAATGAATCCATCATCAACATGAGTTACAAACCTGGGGTAGGCATAGAATTCCCTGTCGGGAAATGTGTTGAGCTTGGTTCTGCCTTCATTGGTAAGCACCAGGCGTTTGATTCTGCCTGCTTTTGATTCATTTGCTTCCTTCTTTTCATTCCAAGTGTTTGAAATTTTTAGTGGAAGAATCATTTTAAATGTCGGTGGATTTGGTGCAATGGATGGGTTCCATGGCTTGGGTTTTGAGTGAATAGGTAGCATATCATGCGTTTTCTCAGCACTTGAAACTCCTTCCAGGGAAATCATCTGATTTTGCAGAAAAGCTTGGTAACTTTTATGGTTGTAAACATTTGCAGATATCAATTAGGGCCCACAAAACATTGGTATAATTGGGCCGAATTTGGGCTTTTCAATCCTACTAATGGGTTCAATGTCCTAAACCCCCAAATCTGAGGATACTCCCAGCAGTGTTTTAAGAAGCTGATTAATTTTTTTAACTCCAATTAATGAGTATTAGACATGTTATGGTTGGTTTGAGTTGAGTTTGGGTCGGTATTAATATCATCTATTATTGTCTCTACTTAGTCTAACCTAAAATTTAAGACTCAAATCTTGTCCAAGCCTATTAATATTTGTAAATGATTAGCTCAAATTCGTTTTAAGCCTCTCATATTTAATAAAAGAATTAAAAATTAATTTATGTTAGTTTAATTGTTTTGTTAACATTTTATACAATATCGAGGATGAGGATGATGATAACAAGGTTCGAACCCGTATCGAGAACTTCCTAACATGAGCTTTAATCACCACTCTAGACTAATTTTATTAAAATTTTAAACATAAAAAAAATTAATATATTTTTAATATCTTGAAAAACATGCTTCCAACGTATACATTATAGTATCATATATCATTATAAATTTAATTTTTGTGATAGAAGTTATACCATATGTAGAAACAAAACAAAAGAAAATATATTTGTAATATAATATTAGAAATAGTTCAGATCAATTAATGCTAGAGTTTTGAAGTTGGAGACCAGACTCGCCTGTTAGATCATATTTCTGACTTGAGTGAATAATCAAATGTTTGAACAAGTTTAACAAATATCTCCGAACAAGAATTATCCAGTTATTATTTCATAGTTTTTTAGTGGTAATGCGTAATTTTATCTAATTTAATAAAAAATTTGATAAATATCACCTTGATCAAATTTTATAAAACTATTTATCAAAATTCAAAAAGATGAAATGTGAAAAAAGCAGTCAATTATCAAATAATGTTTTTGTTTCTTTGGGAAGAGGAGATGAAACTTAACATCGGAAGTGAATTTAAGACAAAGACAAAGAAGGAATGATGATTTAGGGTTGGATCAAACGTGCAAATGAGGCCTCAAAAGAACATCATATGAAATTTGAGATGATGCTTTTCTGAAACAAAAACAAACAAACAAACAAAAAAAAATAATGGTCTAAAACAATTATTGCTCTTCCCACTCATTGCCGGAAAGGAAGGGTCTCCTGCCCTCTTTTTCAGACAAACATTCACAAACCTTCAAAATTACGTTCAACGTTTGTGTACATAAAATCATCATGCTTTCCACCGTATGTCATATGTGTATGATAATTGATAAAGAGGCATATTTAACTTATTTCTTTTTAAGAAAAAAAGAAGAAGAAGCTTTGGACTGTGTTTGTGATAGTATTTTGGAATTAATTTAGAAAATAGCAACGTGAAATAGAAGCATGCATTCGTGGGGAAGACAAAGAACAATCCAAGGGAGATTGAAAATTAAAGCAAAATAAGGCGTGATTATGATTGAAGAAGATGCCAAATTTTCCAACTACTTTTCGCCGTCTCATTCATTAGTTTTAGCTCACTGGATTTATTCTTCTTTTTTAAAATCAAGATGTTTTGTGAATTTGTGGGGTGTGTTTTGTATTTCTGAGTCGACGTTGCGATGCATCGCGATGAGACGATCACGACCTCTGATTGGTCACGTCCTGACGACGTGAAGAATGACGTCTCGAAGAGGAGCATGCGACGTTGCGATGTGACAATGTGTTCCCAAATCAACCGAGTTTTTTTCTCCTAATTAAATTCTGATTAGTCTATGTTATTTTAGTCATATTTAATCTACAGATTTAGCCTATAAAAACGGTTGTTGTAACCTAAATTAATCATCTTTGAAATTGAGAGAGGTTTGTGAGTTTTGGAGAATTTCGAGTTTTAACCAGAGTATTTTGTTCTTTCGGAATTTAGGATTGTTTGTTGAAAGCACCTCCATCTTGTACTCTTTCTATTTTTGTTTATCTAGTGAAATCTATTTTTCCCGTGATATTTTATTTTCCTTTTTGGAAATTTTTTTTTTCACATAAATATTTATAGGTTTCATCTTATCTACTTTTACTCTTATTTTATTGTTTCATACACAACAAAATTTAAAGTTGAAATTTTAACATGCGTTTTTGTATGATATTTTTGGTAGAAAGTGTAACCCTATTATGTTTTAATAAACGTGGTGAGAGACTTCAACACTATAGAAACAACTAATTTCTTCTACGGTTTCCATATTTTGATTGACAACTCAATTGAAATAAGATTGTATTTGTGCAATTGAAATATAATTTTTTAAAAGTAGTTTTTTATAAATAATTTTTTAAGAAATGTTTATATTTTTTTAGCTGTTCAGCAAATTTTCTTATGCTGCATTTGGACATTTAGATTTGAAAATTTGGATTTGGATTTGGATTATATAAATGATAAGAATCAAATGTATATGATAGTTAAATTATCTGAGATTCAATAGAATATATATTAAAAAAATATAAAAACATGAACTTGCCAAATCCAAAAATATTTGAAGGATATCAAAGTCATTACTAAATAAGCTTCTAGCAAATTCATAGATTTGAGAAATGATCACCAATTTTACATTTTTTAAATATAGGTT
Source organism: Kokia cookei (assembly GCA_039519145.1). Classification (NCBI taxonomy): domain Eukaryota; kingdom Viridiplantae; phylum Streptophyta; class Magnoliopsida; order Malvales; family Malvaceae; genus Kokia; species Kokia cookei. Next base: position 59,960,714 of record CM076903.1, read on the forward strand.
TACTACTCAATTTACATTAATTTTTTATATTTAAGTTATGATATCTTAGTTCCCAAACGTTACTCTAAAATTTTAAAAGTTGTTTTAAGTGAACAAAAGCAATAAATTATCTTTGTAACAAAATATTATCAAAGTATTTCCTTTTGATAACTGAAGTTTCATTTTATAATAAGTAATATTCTGTGTTGAAAAATATGAGAAGGATGAAAGAGTGCTTGCGGGAGTGCACACCCCCTAGATGATTGCGATGGTTGACATAATTTTCATATTTGAATTATTGACAATTTATTGAATTGGATTTTTGGACTATGTTGATACTGTGGAATGTATTTAACCCATCATTGAATGTTATATCACTTGAGGAAACATATATAGAAGATCGAATCGGATCGAGTCTTATTTATCTAATCCCTTAGATCGAGGATATCGGATTGGATTGGATTAGAGCTTTGATATCTTAGCTGTCAAAAGTCCTTGTTTACTTTGTTTATTATTATTATTATTATATTGTATTCAACTTACTTAGTTTCTCTTTAATAGGGATTGTGATAAATCTTCTTTATGTTAGCAAGTCTTGAAATATTCTATATAATTGAGAGTGACTTGTATAGATTATTGTACACAAAGAGATAAAGTACTTAATCTTTTCTAGCAAGAAACTTCATTTTATGAGTGCATTGCGATTGTAAAACCTATTGAGTTATGGTTTTACAAGCAAAATTCACAGGAGTGAATTTAGTGGTGAAAATATTATTCTTCAAGGTACAAATGCGAGGAAATTGTCATTGTGTGTGATGGATTTAAGATCTCTTATTGTAAATGTTGAAGATAGTGAATATTTCTCTCTGAGCTAGGCTCCATAAACATCGGGAAACCAAACTGCTTAAACAATTTGTATGTCCCCTATTTTATTCATGTTATCGCAATGCTTGAAGGAGTGCCCACCCCCTTAGCTACTCCTTTCAAGCACGCAACTTGTAACTTAGCAACTATTTGAGCCAATATTTTATATAGACTTAATAATAACTAATGCCTAATTAAAACTTAATTTGACGTATATGAGAGTGGATAGTGACATATTGGAACTAAAATGAAGCTGAGAAAAATTTGAACAAATACTCATTTTTATATTATGAAAATATTCATTTTTATACTATAAAACATTTATTACTAAATATTTATAAATTGTAATATACGTTTATTATTAAAATATTAGTACAAAATATTTTTAATAAAACATTAAGAATATTATTTAAAATTAAAATCATTATTAATTGTGATTGAGCTAACTGTTAGTGATGAGGATTAGCTAGTAAATGAGGTTGCTGAGTAAAGCAATATGTTGAGTTTAAGGTTCTAGAGGAGGAGGTTGTTTGTTAAGGTGATAAAAGGTTATGTTGAGTGGAGAGTTTCTGATAGGTGTAGTCGGTGTGGTGTTGATGTGTGACGAGGGTTTTGAGAGGTGTTTAGATGGTAAACGATTATTCTTGGTGAGGCAATACGACTAAGAATTTTTCTTGTTCTTCTCTTAGATATTTTTCCAGAACACTTCTTGCTATCCCTTCTTTGATTTCTGATATAACTTATAATAAGGTCTTGGTCTTTTGGAGTCGGTGGAGCCAATGATGGAAGCAACTGAATAGGTAGTAGAAGGGAATGGTTGACAATGGAACAAGGATAGATTGAGCAATGTAAATCACGTTGCCTATAACACTCAAAACTCAGCACGGGAGTTTGAAAAGATATGAAGTGTTATATTGGTTGCCAAAGCGATGCACTCATTCATTATTTTCACAAAAAATGCATCTAAACACAATTTATAAACTTTCAACAACGTCCCAATCATTCTTGGACCTAAAACAAATGAAAATAGAGGTTAACCAAGCTTTAAAATGTCAAGTGACCTCAAATATGCATCTTACAACCTAAGCATCGATACATTGGTTATAGGTACGGATGCTTGACTTTGAATTTTGGAATAGTGAGCTTCGATGTTTTGGATTCTGAAACTTTAAGGGTTTGTACCAATACTCAAGCACGAGTATCGATACTTGGAGGTCCATGATACTTGGCCTCGAGTATTGATACTCGAGGCTCAATTTTGATACTTGACTCCCCTCTTTTGAAAATTTGATTATTGTCTTCAGAAAGTACTAATACATTGGGTTTGGGTTCCCATACCCAACTTGAGAGGTACCGGTACCTAGGCTTGAGGTTCTAATACCCAAGCCCAGAAACATAGACTTCAAGCCGAAAGGTGCAAAAAATATAAACTTAGACTCAACCAAAACATCCTATAGTTATACCATAAACATAGCTAACACATTTAATACATAAAACACAACCAATACTCCATCACACATTCCCAATCACTAAATAACGCAAAATATAACATGCTTGGTAAATTTAACAGGCACTTCAACATACATATTATAAACTTTAAACACTTGAATCCTTGAAAACATTAAACCAAAAACCAAAATTTATCCTTCACAAATGAATCAAAACTATAATTTTAAGCCAATGTAGCCATCATCATTTATGAAAACAAACCAATCAATTAATGGCATAACTAAAAACTCAAAGCTTCTAAGTACATGCCTTAACGAATCAAACTAAGAAACTAAGTCTTTAGGAAAGTAGTATTCGAACTTTCGGAGATAAGTTGTTGTAGTGAAATCCTTCATGCTTTACCTATGACTTGTGCACGAAAAAACAATATGAAACACTAAGCTTTTACAAGCTCTATGGTGATCCAATACATTCTAACATTTACCATATGCCTATATTAATCTAAAAGCATACTATCTCAAATCAACAATAATAAAAATAAACATATTTCATTTATTTGTCAATTATTGATATTTGACAGGCACTTTTGATCTTTCACATTAAACAATTTCATGATTATTAGCTAACCAAGTAACACTATACAAAAAGTTGTTAGGACACATGAGTACCCTACCTTACACAATACAATCAATGAAGACAGCACGAAGTGTACTTTTAACAATTAAAATACTCTAGTGCAAGATAAATGTGTATAAGAACACAATGGATAGGATTGAGTTCAAGTTGTTTGGCATGCGGGAAAACCAAATCAAATTAAGAAAACTCTTATCTTGGCAACCAAGTAACCTGAAATGCAAGAAAGAATCAACAAATAGCTTTGGTTTTAAGTAGGTTAGAAAACAAAGAAAGAATGGAAAGATCAAATTGATAAGGAGATCAAGGTCTCTTGAACTTTGATTCAAGTTTCTCGAAAAGAATCCCTAAGATCTTGACACCTGAAATTAAACATGAAGGGGGAACATCAAAAAAAGATTCAAACGAACATAGTCAATATTAATAAAGATAGTAGAGAGATAGAAAAATATTTAATGGAAGGTGATGAAAAGTCAATATCCTATAAAACCCTTTGAAGAAGAAACTTCAACATGCTTCACAAATGCCTCTAACTAACCCCCTAAGGTCTAACCTTAGTAAATTGGAGGGTGAAGGGTGCTTCCCATAACTTAAGAAGAAAATCAAGAAAAAAACTACTTCTAAAAAACACACAAGAGAAATATATTGCAAAGAACAAACTCAAAGAGTTGTATTGAATCAAAATAATGAACGGTATAATGAAGATGCTTTTATATAGGTTGGCTAATTACATCACAATAAAACTCCTAGGTATAAGTAGTTTAAGTTGAACTAAATTTTCTTATTGACTAAAAAACGTAAAACTTCTAAACAATTGAAAACACTAAAATAATATTCTTAAATTTGGAATAAAAAATAGAAAAATAGAAAAAATAAAAAATAAAATATTGGGCTAATAATGTATAATCAAAATTAAGCCTTAAAATCGAACCCAATATGATTTAAACTCAAACTAAAGCTCGAAATTTGTAATTTCCTGTAATAATCCTGTTTGGAAATTCTACTCATGTAACCTTCACTAAAATGTCCATAACATGAGTTCGTAGACTCAAAATCAAGTTATTCAAAATGCATTTCAAAGCTAAAAAATAGCTTTTAGATCGATATGAAGACATCTCAACCAAAAAATGCTTTGATCCCATACAAAAATTCGTCACGAATTGATTGACCTTTTGAGCTTGAAAAACAACGATTTCGATGAATTGAAGTTAATAAAATTTACCCCATCAACGCATGTATCACATCCAAAGTTGGGCTTCAATTTTCGTGATCTTTTGGGCTTGTCAAATGGGCCTTGTAAAAGGTTAAACCCAACATGTTTTTGGGCTGGAATTTGGGCCCATGCTTGTATCATAACAACTTAAAGACGTTGATTTTCACCCTTTTCGACCTTAGGCTATAGTTTTTTATCCAACCTGAATATTGTGACTATTAATATTGAAAAAAGGGAAAAGTTGAATCTGCGTAAGTCGTCTTTATGGTTTTTCCCCTTAAATTGTTTTATTTATAAAATTATTATTTTAATAAATAAATTTCATATATTTTTATAAAGTCTTATGTATTTTTATCAAAAAATTAACTTTTAAATATTTTTTAAGAGTTTTTCTAATTTTTAAATTGAAGAACCAAGACCAAATTGACAGAATGTGTAAAATTGAGGGTTAAATCTGTTGATTTTCTTTTGGATTCAGGACTACATTAATAGAATTTATAAAAATTGGAAGGCTACTTTTTTTATTACGTCAATGAAAAAAAAAGGCTTCCTTTGTGATTTAATATAAGACTAACCAAATATTAAATTTCAATAATGTTAGTAACTAAAAAAAAAAAAATTAAACTTAAGTGACTAAAACAGAAACACGTTAATAATTAGATAACTATTTTTATAATTTACCTTTTAAATTTAATCATATGAACATAACCATTAGCATAAATTAATTTATTATTTAAGTTCATCTAATCCAAATTAAATTTGTAAACGATTTAGTAACAAGATTATTTATTGACTCAATTGTATAAACTCAAGTTGCTTACTCAGTCGATTGAGTCTTAGCTCAATTGACATGAAAACTTGCCAACGCATGATGACGTGGGTTCGAGTGCGCTGAAACGATCTTCCTATTTATAAATTGGAGAGGAATTATGAGTAATTTTAAATATTGTGTAAAAATATATATATAATAATTTAAAATTTTCATATAATATCACTATGGGTACCATATGCCATGCATGGGGGGACAGCTTGTTTTCATTACATTCATTTTAAATGTGCTTGCTCCGAAGTCCAAAGCTAACCTTAAATAATTATAAATAATATTTTATAATTATTCCATTTCAAAGTCGACGAATATTTTATCGATATATCTCAATATATATCAAACATAGTGGGATATATGTGCCACACAAATGAGCAACCAGCAACCAACACCAACAATGAGACAACACAACCCCGACAGGATTCAGATTAATTACGAATTAATGTTTTATTTGAACAAATAAAAAGCATAAATATACCAAGACAATACAACAGCAAAATAAGAGGGTTTTTTCAAGGTTAGAGAAAAAAAATAACCTCAAAATCTAACTATTTGTCAAAGAAAAGAAAAAGTGAAAATGGGAAATGCCAAGATCAAAGAGGCATGCAATCATGAAACTTGGAACTTGAATAATGAATGATACACAGCCAATTGGTTATTCTAATTAGCCAACCATTTTGATTGTCTATGGGTCCATCATCTCATAAATAAGAGGGTAATGCACTTCAGCGTATCCGAACTCACATCCTCTAGCATTAATAATAATGTCCAAACCAATCAAACTAGGACTCAATCGGCTATTACAATCATTTTTAAAAATCAATAGTATATGCAATTTTTTTCGTATTAGACCACACAACCTATAAAAGTTTACACGCTCTGACTTTACAAAATGTCTCGAGCAAGTTAGACACGATAAAAACACTATATTTAGCTATTTTTCTTTTGATCATCAAAATAAGAAATGTAAATAATTAAAAGGGGACCGTGACAGCACCCACATGTCCAAAATACATACCATTCAGCAATTTCATATCCACCTCGCTCGACTGAAACCTACAAAAATCCAGTCTCAAATTCATTTTTCACCCTCTTGGTTCTCCTTAATCAGGCATATCTCCCGGCTCTACTTCTTGTTGCCTTTTTACACATGTTATATTTCGATGTCCTGCCTTCTCACTTAATTGCGCGCCTTTGTTTTTTTCGATTCAAAAGATGCCTACATGTTGAAAATAATACGTATATTTATGTACTAATCAAAGTCTAATACATAATCCGTAAATCATGATTTCTCTTTAAAAACCGATAATAGTTGAGAACTAATCAATCGCAAAACCCTACAAATGTGTATATGATCACAGGCAAAGAGGCAAGTTTTTGGTCGGCTGACTATCACCAACATCCCCATCAAGCACTATTTTTTTTCTTTACAGCGACACAAAAGACTACAAATAATAATAATACTAATAATAATAATAATGGGAAGGCTTCCGAAAGGTGGTGTTGTCTTTAGCTAGCAAAAAGGGTAGATATTCACCAACCAAAATGGACCCTCTTTGCTGTTCCTTTAGGGAACCCTATTCCGTTTTCTACATGTGCCCAAACCTTTGCCGTCCAATCCTTTGCCCATATTCCTTTTGGTCATCAATTGGAACAAAAAAGAAAATTATTTTAGATCTTGGGTGGCCTAATCACAATATAGAATTTGGTAGCATCTCAAGACTTCACCCTTTTAAGGAGAATTCTTTTGAGAGAGGTACTCCCTGATTCAAAATAGAAATTGATGGAGGTCATAAGTCTTGTTTAGGGATCTTTTCCCACTCAATCTTTTAAAAACTGTAAAGTTTTTGATGTCTGATTTCAATCATGAATGATTAATAAATGCATGACATTCTTTCCCTAAATTATGTGGCATGTTTATCGTACATATTCATGAACATACATTTGTAATCAAATAAATATCATCGTGCTGTCATAAATAAAAGTATAAAATTTAAATGACTCTAACAAGCCAAAGTTTCCATGATTCCATCTTAGAAAAATAGTAAAATGTTTGGGTCTTATAGTTTGCCACTACGGACTTTTGCTATAACACTGGTTCATGTTGTCGCCATTGCACTGCCATCTTCGTCGTCATTGTGTCACTATCGCCGGCCACTACCAAACTATCACTGGCCATCTTCGTCTTTAACCACTGTCGGACCACCAACAACCTCTATTTTCAGACCACCGTCGATCTTTTTCCTATTGATTGGGTCGGGTTTACGACGTCTCAATCAGCCTAGATGCGTCTTGATTCTTCGCGTTCCACCGAAAATATTGGTTACACAAGTCTTATGTTCATTTCCGATTCACATAAATTATTCTGAAATAATAAAATAAATAATTTGCATGGAGATGATAGTCCACAATCTAATTAGATACCCAAAAATTAATAATAATTACATTCAAATTTTTAGCCATCGCAACTTTTACAAAATTATTTTATCATATAAATAATAAAATAATAGCATACATTCATTCACATACATATCCCTAAACATGCTAATAATTACAAGAATATCATATCTTATAAAAAAATTAATCACATATGAAGAAGAGAGAAAATTTTCGATATTGGTTTATACTATAAACATAGCTCAACCTGGTTTTGTTACTTGTTGAAGCCCAATTTTAACCAGGGCCCGTGGGTTAGGTTGAGCCTTTAAAGGGTTTAAATTGATTCAAATTTACTTTATGTTAAGGAACTTGTTATCCAAATGGAGTTTTCTAAATTGAAAATGAATTATAAGTCAATACATTTCTCTTGCATACATGCATCTTATTCACATCACATTTTTGCATACTTCTGCATAACAATCCTAACTTATTAAAAATTTACAATCCAGCTACATCAGTAACCATTGAAAACTCACACCGCTATAATACTCGAAAGAAAACTAAAGCCATGGAACAAAGACTTGAACAAATCCAAAAAGAATTACAAGACCAGATGCAAGAGCGCATCCAAGAGAAAATGAGCATGATGTGCAGAGAAATGAAGAATCAATTCATGGAGGTACAAAAAAGCTTATTGAATGAATTAGCGCAAGTAAAACAAAGCATGACTGATAAAGGAAAGAGCCCTGCTATTGAGGAAGAAGAGGACCCAATGGTCCCTCTAGGCTTTACACCTCTCCATAACCCGGCGTCGCACGAAATGCCGGCACGGGAGCCCACCATTACTGTAAGGGCATAGCAACCAACCACAGGCACGTCGCGATCGACTAATTATCTAATTGGATTAGGGTCAAACCCAAAGGATAATGCCGCAAATCTGGGTGCCCCAGACTTTGACGAGATGATAAGAGAAGATCTCCCTAGACAAATAGAAGAAAAATACAGGCGGTTAGAAAAGAAAATCGATGCGATGCAGGGAATTGCAATTTCCTATGGGGTAGATGCCAAAGAGCTAAGTCTGGTTCCGGATCTAGTTCTCCCTCCCAAATTCAAAGCTCCAGAATTTGAAAAATATAGCGGGACGAGTTGCCTTGAAGCTCACCTAACCATGTTCTGTAGAAAGATGGCGGGGCACGTACATAACGACCAACTATTAATTCATTGTTTTCAAGACAGCCTAGCCGGGTCGACAATCAGATGGTACAATCAGTTGAGCCGATCAAAAATCCATTCGTAGAAAGATTTGGCACAAGCTTTCTTAAAACAATACGGCCATGTGATAGAAATAGCTCCTGATCGGCTTACACTGCAGAATATGGAAAAGAAGTCAAATGAGAGCTTTAGAACATATACGCAGAGGTGGCGCAATGTGGCAACCCAAGTACACCCACCGTTAACAGAAAAGGAGACAACAATGTTGTTTGTCAATACCCTCAAAGCTCCTTACCTAAATCATTTGTTAGGAAACGCCACCAAGAGTTTTTGATATGGTCATGTCAGGGGAAATGATTGAAAATACGATCAAAGATGGAAAAATTGAAACCGGAGAAAGCCCCAAAAGGCTTGCCCCTAAAAAAAGGGATAACGAGGTCAATAATGCAAGCATATACAGACCTAACTACACCAGACCCTTCATGACAAGTCAGCCCAAAACTTCAATGGGCAATTACCAAAATGCCCCGCACCAAGAGACGAGCACTAGGCCAAATAGAGGAAGAATTCAATATACTCCCCTTCTGATGTTATATGGGGAACTATACAAGATATTATATGATGCGCATGAGGTAGCTCCTCAACATGTAAGACCATACAAACCCTCATTCCCGACTTGGTACGATGCAAAAGCTCACTGTGAATACCATGTAGGGGCAAAAGGGCACTCGATTGAAAACTACCCCGCTTTTAAAAGACGAGTCGAAGGACTCATAGAGCACGGAATCGTAAAGTTGAAAGAGCCAGCAAAGCCCAATATAGCTGGGAATCCTCTGCCTAACCACCCAGAGCAAGGGGTGAATGCCTTGCTGGAAGAAGGAGCTCGGAAGATTAAGAGAAGTATTGAAGAAATCAAGTCTCCACTTCGGTGAGTACGGCAAGAGTTGGTTAAAGAAAGGATGATCGTGAACGATAAAAGGAGTATGATAATCGGAGATGATGACCATTGCGAGTTTCATGTCGTTAAAGGACATGAAATTCAAAACTGCGTCGAGTTCAAAGCCGTGGTACAGAGGATGATGGATAATCGAGAGCTGGAATTTTTTGAAGAATGATGGGAAGCTAACGATGTTTGCGCCTCCGAGGATGGGACAGCTAAGACTTATGGAAGCAATCGCCCCAAGGTGATTATTCGTGATACGGTAAGAGAGCATACAACTCCCCGTATTATCATACAAAAGCCTGCAACATTTCCTTACAAGGACAGTAAAAAGGTCCCATGGAGTTACAATTGTAACGTGACCATACCAAGAGAAGGGGAACCCAAGAAAGACGTTAATCTTGTTACCCGTAACGGTAAGAATTATGACCCTGTGAATAAAGAAAAAGAGGTTAACAAAGGGAAAGCTAGAATGTGTGAGCCTGAGAAGGAAATGACTAACAAGCCTGAAGCACCCATCAACAAGCTTGTATCCGAGAATGAGGCAAATAAGTTTTTAAAGTTTTTAAGGCATAGTGAATATAGGGTAGTAGAGCAACTACACAAACAGCCTGCTCGGATATCGATCCTATCATTGCTTTTAAGCTCGGAAGCCCATCGAAGCGTGCTAATGAAAGTGCTGAACGAAACATATGTAGCAAATGACATCTCTGTCAGCAAACTAGATCGATTGGTCAATAACGTGAGTGCTGATAACTTTATTTTCTTCAGCGATGATGAAATACCAACGAGAGGAATAGGGTCCACCAAGGCCCTACACATCACTACTCGTTGTAAAGGGTATACATTACCTAGAGTACTTATAGACAATGATTCAGCCCTGAATGTGCTACTGCTAGCTACATTGCAAAGATTGTCAATTGATAGCTCTCACATGAAAGGATGTAATAACATAGTGAGAGCATTTGACGGGATAGAAAGGAAGGTAATGGGGAAGATTGAAATACCCCTTCAAATTGGGCCGAATACATATGAAGTAGATTTTCTAGTGATGGATATTAGGCCCACTTATAACTGTCTACTGGGAAGACCATGGATCCACTCAACTGGGGGAGTACCTTCCTCTTTACACCAGAAAGTGAAGCTAATAAATGAAGGCTGCTGATCACGATTAATGCTAAGGAGGAAATAATTGCGTCCATAACGAGCGATTCACCCTACGTAGGGATAGACGAAAAGGCTATGGAATGCTCATTTCGCTCACTGGAGTTTGTCAATGCAACCTTCATTTCGGAAGGGAGGAAGATACCTGTGCCTACAATATCATCAACCACCAGGATGGACTTGCGATTAACAGTCGGAAAGGGGGCTATACCTGGGAAAGGACTAGGAAAATACCTTCAAGGAAGAGTTAATGTGCCAATGATAATAGAAAAATGGGATCGTTATAGCCTGGGGTACAAGCTAGACGTGAAACAAAAGAGGAAAGAACTTAAGAAAAAACAAGAAAGAAGGAGGGTCAGACTGTTTGAAAAAGACATCTCGTGGGAACCCATGGTCTTCCCACACATCTACGAGACTTTCTTCTCAGGGGGGTGATCAACCGAAAGGAAAAGGAGCGAGTGACGATTGGAACAAAAAAAGGGCATTATGAAAGGTTTAGACATTAATGCTATATCAGATGAAGGAAATGAAGGGGATCCATCAAGAATTGGTCCATGTGTACCTGGAAGCACCTTGAATAATTGGACCATGAAGGAACTCCCTGTAATTTTTAAGATCTCCTCAGAGTAATGCTCGAAAACACCTATTGCTTTAGGCTCGAAAGCAATATGGATCTTTTTGTAAAAGGGCCCATGGTCATTATTCAGTTATTTTAAATGAAATGCACTTTCCATATTATATTCTTCTCTATAATTATTCTTTAATTTGGGGTACGAAGATGAAAAGAAAGAGGTCAAAATTGGGACAAGCATCTCCGTAGAAACCAGAAGAAATCTTATCGAGTTACTTCAAGAGTTTCAAGATATCTTTGCATGGTCTTATCAGGATATGCCCGGCTTGAGCATTGACATTGTGGTGCATAAACTCCCTATAAAGGAACAAAGCAGACCCGTGCAACAAAAACTCCGAAGGATGAGACCGGATGTGTTGTTAAAAATAAAAAAGGAAGTCAAGAGACAATTTGATGTCGGTTTCCACCAGGTGGTTAAATACTCTGAATGGGTAGCTAATATAGTCCCCGTTCCTAAAAAAGACGAAAAGTGCGCATGTGTGTGGACTATCGAGATTTAAATAAAGCTAGCCCAAATGATAATTTCTCTTTACCCCACATCGACACTCTAGTCGATAACACGGCAGGACATTCCCTGTTTTCCTTTATGGATGGCTTCTCTGGGTATAATCAGATAAGGATGGACCCTAAGGATATGATCAAAACCACTTTTGTCACGCTATGGGGAACATTTTGCTACAAGGTGATGCCTTTCGGACTAAAAAATGCAGGGGCAACTTATCAAAGGGCCATTGTGACCTTTTTTCATTACATGATGCATAAAGAGATTGAGGTTTACATCGATGACATGATTGTGAAATCCCAAACAGAGGAAGAACATGTAAGAATCCTGAGAAAGTTATTTGGAAGGCTAAGGAAATATCATTTAAAGTTAAATCCAGCAAAATGCACTTTCGGGGCCACATCAGGAAAATTTTTAGGTTTTTTAGTCAGCAAAAGAGGAATTAAAATCGACCCGGATAAAGTCAAAGCCATATAGGAGCTACCACCACCTAGCACACAAAAAGAAGTTTGGTGGTTCTTAAGAAGACTAAATTACATTGCTCGATTCATTTCATAGTTGACTGAGAAATGCGATCCTATCTTTCGCCTGCTTAGAAAATGTAACCCGAGTGTATGTGATGATGAATGTAAGGAAACTTTTAATAGGGTCAAAGACTATTTATCCAAAGCACCCATCCTGGTACCTCTAATTCCTAATAAGCTATTGATCCTATACTTAACGGTCTTCGAAAATTCCATGGGATGCGTACTAGGCCAACATGATGAATCCGAAAAGAAAGAAAGGGCGATATATTATCTCAGTAAGAAATTCACTGATTGCGAGACGCGATATTCGCCTATTAAGAAATTATGTTGTGCCCTAGTCTGGACTACACGCAGATTAAGACAATACGTGTTATATCATATCACTTGGTTAATTTCAAAATTAGATCCCCTGAAGTATTTGATGGAGTCAGCGGCATTGAATGGTAGATTAGCTCGATGGCAAATCTTGCTCTCAGAATTCGACATATTCTATGTCAATCAGAAAGCAATAAAAGGGAGTGCGATAGCAGACTTCCTGGCTAGTAGGGCTTTAGAGGACTATGAGCCGATAAACTTCGATTTCCCGAGTGAAGATTTAATGTATATTGCAACTACTAAAGGGGCAATCACGAAAGAATGACCTTGGAGATTGAATTTTGATGGAGCTTCAAATGCCATGGGTAATGGGATCGGGGCAATCTTGGTATCACCAAAGGGAGATCATTACGCTTTCACCATCAAGCTTGATTTTGATTGCACAAACAATATGGCTGAATACGAAGCATGTATCTTGGGAATCCGTGCGGCCATTGAGTGGGGAATCAAAATTCTAGGGATTTATGGAGACTCCGCACTGGTGATCTATCAACTAAAAAGAGAATGGGAAACAAGGGATTCTAAGTTAGTGGATTACCGTAAATTGGTCCTCGAGTTTATCACTGAATTCGATGATATCACATTTCATTATCTCTCTCGGGAAGAAAACCAGATGACCGATGCTCTTGCCACTCTAGCCTCGATGATTAAGGTAAGTAGGACGAAAAATGTAAAGCCCATTCAGATGAGTATCTATGAAACTCCTGCTCATTGTTATGATATTGAGGCAGAGGAAGAAGAAGAAAGAGATGATCACCCATGGTACCAGAATGTTCTTCAATTTGTGAAAGATCAAAAGTATCCCGAGAAAGCCTCAGAAAATGAAAAGAGGACATTACGAAGACTAGCCAGTGAATATGTCCTAGACGGGGAAATCTTGTACAATAGGAGAAAAGATTAAGTGTTGTTAAGATGTGTCGACGCAATTAAAGCTAAGAAGATCTTAGAAGAAGTTCACGAAGGCATTTGTGGGACACGCGCTAACGGTTTCATGATGGCTCGGTAAATAATGAGATTTGGGTATTACTAGTCTAGTATGGAGGGCGATTGCATCAATTATGCCAAAAAGTGTCATAAATTCCATATCTATGGAAACAAGATTCATGTACCTCCATCACACCTTCATGTCATGACCTCTCCCTGGCCTTTTTCTATGTGAGGCATGGACGTCATCGGACCAATTTCTCCAAAGGTTTCCAATGGCAATAGATTCATCTTTGTGGTGATTGACTACTTTACTAAATGGGTAGAGGTAACCTCATATGCAAATGTTACCAAGTCTGCGGTTAGCAAGTTCCTGAAAAAAGAAATTATTTGTCGATACGGGATGCCTAAAAGGATCGTATCCGACAATGACCTCAATTTGAACAATAGCACAATAGCAGAAGTTTGCGAACAGTTCAAAATCAAGCATCATAATTCTTCTCCTTATTGCCCAAAAATGAATGGAGCTGTGGAGGCAGCTAATAAGAACATCAAGAAGATCGTGGCAAAAATGACTGAGACTTACAAAGACTGACACGAAAAACTACCATTTGCCCTCTTTGCCTACAGAACTTCAGTCAGGACTTCTACTAGGGTAACACCATTCTCATTGGCATACGGTATGGAAGCAGTCTTACCTATTGAGGTTGAAATACCTTCCCTTCGAGTCTTAACCGAGCTTCAACTAGACGAGGCTGAATGAATCCAAGCTCGATATGACCAGTTGAATTTGATCGAGGAAAAGAAATTAAAAGCCATTCGCCATGGCCAGATGTACCAGAAAAGAATGATGTGAGCTTACGACAAAAAGGTTCATCCCAGGGAATTCAATAAGGGAGATCTAGTTTTGAGAAAGATACTCCCCATACATAAAGATTTCTGTGGAAAATGGATGCCCAATTGGGAAGGACCTTACGTGGTAAAGAAAGCTTTCTTAGGAGGGGTTCTCATCCTAACAGAAATGGACGGCAAGGATCTGTACAACCCTATCAATTCAGACTCGGTAAAAAAATACTTCACCTAAAAACAAAAGGGGAATTGAGATGAAAACCCGCAAAGGGCGTCTCAAAAAAAATAAAAAAAAAAGGTTCAGGATGAAAACTCGCAAAGGGCGTCCTGGAACTAAGGAAACTTTGAGTTGAAAACCCGCAAAGGGTGGGTCAGGTTCAAGAACGGGTTGACGAGATGGAGGAAGGTTACAACTTGAAACATCGACAAAGCACTCTAGATCTTTTAGACACACATCCAAGCTAGGAATGATTCTCAAGCAAGTTGGCACAGATTAGCTCGTTTTACGATATCTGGGGTAACTAATTATCTTTTACTGTATACTTGGCAATTTTCGACTAATGATTGTTTCCTTTGATCCTCTTTTTAATGGAATACGACTTTGTTTCTACACAATTTTGTCCAAGCATTTTGCATCTAAATAACGGGTAATGAGCTAATAAATCATACAAAAAGTTGTGAGCATTATTCTGGAGTTTTCAGAAATTACAAGAAGTCTGAAACAAGACCACTAGTGGGAAGACAAACTTAAAAAACAGTTCCAGAACAACCTAGAAAAAAATGGAGCAACACATCAAAGACAGAATTCGGACGGGCGACAGGCCATGCCTACCGGAATAATAAATAAATCTGCCATTCATCATACACATTCATATAAGTTAGGAGCATTTAAATCATGACTTTCTAATTTAGGCCTATATAGAGGCCCATAGAAGCATGTTTCACAGGTCACATCCCCACCACGTGACGAGATGAATCATTAAGACCACCGAGGAAAAGTTGAAGAGATGCAGGAATCCAAAGCTTTGCCCCGATCACGGGGCAGATTGCGACCATCCACAAACAACGATGCGTTCATCTTCCTGATGAGATACCGAGAAGAAGACCAAATCAAACCCACGCTCAAAGCAAGCAAAATCTTCGAACCTCAGCTTCTTGATGAGATATTGAGAAGCAGGTCGAAGCAATGAACGGTTAGATTCCTGATGAGATACAGAGAAGCGAATTGAAACAAACGACGCAGTCATCTTCCTGATGAGATACCAAGAAGAAGACTAAATCAAACTCACGCTCGATGTGAGTAAATCTTTAAATCCCAGCTTCCTGATGAGACACCGAGAAGCAGATTGAAGCAATAAAAGGTTAGCTTCCTGATGAGATACTGAGAAGTGGACCAAATTTGTCTTCCTGATGAGATACAGAGAAGCGAATTGAAACAATCAACGTGGTCATCTTCTTGATGAGATACCGAGAAGAAGACCAAATCAAACCCACGCTCAAAGCGAGCAAAATCTTTAAACCTCAGCTTCCTGATGAGATACTGAGAAGCAGGTCGAAGCAATGAACGATTAGCTTCTTGATGAAATACTGAGAAGTGGACCAAATTCGTCTTCCTGATGAGATACAGAGAAGCGGATTGAAACAAACGACGCGACCATCTTCTTGATGAGATACCGAGAAGAACACCAAATTAAACCCACGCTCGATGTGAGTAAATTTTCGAATCCCAGCTTCCTGTTGAGACACCGAGAAGCAAATCGAAGCAATAAACGGTTAGCTTCCTGATGAGATACTGAGAAGTGGACCAAATTCGTCTTCCTGATGAGATAAAGAGAAGCGGATTGAAACAAACGACGCGGTCATCTTCCTAATGAGATACTGAGAAGAAGGTCAAGTCAATGAAACCAGACTCAAAGACTATGGGGACGAATTTCAATCTCCTTGAAAGGAATAGAGTAAAATCACAGTAGCAAATTTTGTCTTTTTGAAGATTACCTTAGGGCAAGATGAAGTCATGATAAAGAAGATGTAGAGGTAGATGCGGCAAAATCAACGGTCAATAAAATGAAGGGTGGACCAATTGAAGAAAGAACGTCAAAGAGATAAGACCTAACAAAATTGGGCATCCTTTTGGGTATTTGCTCCGTTCCTGTTACACAACAACGAGCAAAGAGGGGCAACTATTGAAGCCTAATTTTAACTAGGGCCCGTGGGTTGGGTTGAGCCTTTTATAGGGTTTAAATTGATTCAAATTTATTTTTAAATTTAAATTTATTTTAAATGTAAATTTATCTTTTAAATTTAAATCTGCTTTAAATTTAAATTTAATTTAAATGTTTTTAAAACTTAATTAAAAGTCCAAAAACAAAGTCCCAATTACAAAACTTGGACCCAATTTGGCCCAATTACAAATACAAACTCAGGTTTTGCCTAAGCCCAATTTCAAACTAACCCAAAACCAGCCCAAATACAACCCAAACTAAACCTAGACAGAGGGCCTAAATCTGCTGGGCAGCTTGCACCAGCCACCACCATCCCAGCCAACTGCAGAGCACTACATCAGCACTCCCAGCTCCAACTTGACCTGCCACCACCAGCTGCTCCAACGGCCACTGCTACAAGCCTTCACCGCCAAACCTTCAAAAAAAAAGAGAGATTAGATGGACATTGAATTGCAAAAAAACAAGGGATGACGATTGAAAATCCTGGTTATAAAACCAGATTCAAACCATTTTGTAACGGGTTACAAACCCTCTGTTGATCATTCAAAATCAATACAAAAATAGGAATTCAAAAAATCAATAGCAAACAACGCATTCAAAGCAATACAGAAATGACACCAAAGTTTGAAGCAATATTAAATACAACACCAAGCTTTTGAATATTTGCTTTTGAGGTACATCATTTAATCATCCTAACGTGCTAGCCTGTTCATTTATTTGTTGACTTATTATCTCTTTCGGAGTTCAAAAGTTTATATATGTATTTATTAGTAGGTTTGGTTATCATTTATAACGTATTAATATATGTATTAACTATCATCTGTTTCATATTTATTACTAAACACCTTATTAACAATAAATAAATAATTAATAATAATATTATTATTAATTATTTTTGTAAAAAAAAGTTGAAATGTTTTACCCTTGAACCGAATCGACCACCAACGTCGGAGTCGCACGGGGCCTGCCTCTGTTCGCCGTCCATGCTTCATCGGAGATAAGAAAATGGAACTTAAGAACCCTTTTTAAGAAAGAAAGAGAAAAGAAATAGTCTTAAACGTCAGATTCGGGTTTAATAAAAAAGGGAAACTTTAAAATCAGAAAAAAGGGTAAAAAAATAAAGATTTCCTACCTTATCGGACGGCGCATGGACTTGGAAACAGTGGCGCATGCACCGGAGGACTGTGGGACGACAGCGCGTGCACCGAACGACTACAGGACAGTGGCACATGCACCAGAGGACTGTGGGACGACAGCGCGTGCTGCGCGTGGCAATCGATGGCCGATGGAGCACCGACCGGAACCACGATCGGCCTTTGAACCTTTTGAGAGAAAAAGAGGGGGGGTCTTCAGTTTTTTTGTGAAATTCAGAAAATGAGAAAGGGGGTGATTTTTTCAAGGGGTCCAAACTTTAAATACCCTCACCAAAACGGCAGTGTTTTGGTAAGGGTATTTCGCGTAAAACGGCGTAGTTTATTTTAAAATATCCATGACCGAACCGAATTTGACCCGACCCGACCTAGGATCCACGTGTTTTTTATTAAGAGTATATTTATGCATTCGATCCTTCCTTTTTTTTTCAAATTTTCAATCAAGCCCTTTTTTGTACTTTTAATTAATTTTAAATTGGTCGAATGATTTTCGTGGTTTTTCAATTTAATCATTTGACCTTTTGAAGGCTCCAAGGACTGCCACGTGTCACTATTCTGGTTTATTTATGCAAACGGTCCCTTTTATTTTTAATTTGTTTTAATTTAACCCTCAAATCGAGCTTTATTTAATTACAAAATTTACCAAGAAATTTTTCATGGATTTCAAACTAGTCCTCCGATTTCAGGATGCTCTAGGGACTGCCGCGTAACACATTTTTTTGGTTTTATTGCCTTGGAGGTCTTTAAACTGTCCAAAAACTCTATTTTTACCCCCGAACTTTAAAAAATTCCATTTTTGACCCCAAAACTTCAAAAATTCCATTTTTACCCCTAAACTTCCAAAAATCCCATTTTGACCCCAAAACTTCCATTTTTAACCCTAAAACTCCCAAAAATCCCATTTTTACCCTCGAACTTCTAAAAATCCCATTCTAACCCAAAACTCCCAAAAATTCCATTTTTACCCCCAAACTTCAAAAAATCTCATTTTTACCCCAGAATGTCTAAAAATTCCATTTTTAACCCCGAATTTTTCCTAAAAAATTACCATATTCCCCCGGGGTATCCGAAAATTCTCATTTTCAACTCCGATTGTATCATTCTTCTTTCTTATTAATATTTG